>JAYRCH010000099.1:0-323581 GCA_037179445.1 Phengaris alcon alcon
ATGAACAACGATAGACTAGTTTTAGATACGTAAGAAGTAGATAATACATAAAACAGTTGATGTATTTTTTTGACGTGATAACGTATTATAATTCGATGGAGCCGGCTGCACGCACGAAAACCATGACTCATGCCGTTACCGGCGTTACCTCGCTAAACATGACGTTGTCACGTTCAACTATCGTCAGTAAACCGACTTTACAGACAACCGATTTTTACTACTGTTGTTCGTGGCTTCGTCTATTTATTTTTGTCAAGTAAAGGACAAAATTAAGAGGCAAACCTGTGTCATAATTATTTTAAATCGTTTCAGCTTTTGCCCGCGGCTTTTCCCGCGCAATTAAAGTATCTCATGGGAGCACTGTAAACTTTCGGGATAAAAAGTAGCCGATGTGTTATTCCAGAGCATTAGTAGTTTACTACCATAGCATGATTATCCGTTATGTAGTTTTGCGTGAAGGGTAACAAACATACATCCGTCCATCCTAAACCCGGATACTAAAACAATTTAGTTCTTTTGACTATGATTAAGAAACGAATGGGAATATTAGATATTTCAAAGAATACTGTATCCTTTTTACCCGACTACGGCGAAGCCAAAAGGAAGGGAATTTTAATGATTTCGTCTATGTCTATGCATATCTGGATTTCTATCTGAATTATTTTCTTGTTTTGGCCTTTTTAGACCCCTTTTTTATAACGTAGTCGGGTTATAGTTTTTTTAACTTATTTTTTTTTACTGTATAAAAATATAATCGTACCTATTCAATAAACATTATTTAAGTTAAATATAATTTTGCACAATCATCCTGATCACCTGGTGTATCCAATGTGAGCCGGATAACGACCATACTATTTACGAGAATCTCAATGGCATGGAAATACCACTTAACGACAGTGCAAGTCGTCCACGTGTGACCGACGCACAAGCCTTAAGTAGGTATGTGAGATCCACACGAGTAAACTTAACTCTGGCGGTCAAGAGTCAAGTGCAAGGACACTTGTATTTTGCCAGCGGAAAATAATAATAGCTCCCACACCGATTTCAGTGGCGGTAAAATCAGTACGGCTACGCAGGAGTGCTTTTATAGTGCCCAAGTGTGTCCGCAGTACACACGAGCACTCTCTCTTCCTTTACTCTCATAACCCAGTGGGACAGATGACCGACATGACTGGCGAGAGATCAGTCGCAGGACCGACTTTTCAGATGCCCATCCGACGCATGGATCATCTTTCTTGTCAGACAATCAGGTGATCAGCCTGCATTGTCCCAACTCAACTTGAAAAAAATTTTTTTTTGTTGCTCTAACGCGGGAATTGAACCCCCGACCGAGTCGAGAGCCAAGCTCTAAACCGATGAACCACGGAGGCGTTAAAATTTACTTAAGATTCGTTATAAGATTCATTGTTGATTCGTCACTTGAAAAGTGCTAAAATTATTTACTTGATGAGACATTAAACTATTGTAGAATGTTCGTAAAGAAATGCATTGATTAAGATATAATTGACTAGCTTTTTCCCGCGGTAACACTATACTGTTTCGGGATAAAAAGTAGCCTATGTATTGTTCCAGGGCTTAAACTATTACCATACCAAATGTTATCAAAATCCGTTCAGTAGTTTTTGTGTGAGAAGAGTAACAAACATCCAATCCATCCGTCCATCAATCAATCCATCTTCACAAACTTTCACATTTATAATAGTAGTAGGATGGCACACACGATATTATTGTTGACAGTTCTTTTAGCCGACTGCGCCAGAAGGAGGATTATGTTTTTCGAGAGTGTGTATGTATGTATAATTGTTTGGCTTGAGAGGTGTAGTGAGGCTAATAGATTTTAGCTTGAGAGGTGTCGTTAGATTCTTATTTACTGTGGGAGTGACACTGGGTACATCAAAATTATTTGATGCAGTTGGCTTTTTCATTTTTTTAATAACCTAACAATTTGAACCTGTTTATAAAAAAATATCGTTAATTAAAAAATCAAAAACCCGACGCGTCAAATAGTTTTGTTGTACCCAGTGTCACTCTCACAGTAAATAAATACTAATCTAAAGACGCGTTTCAAGTTAAACTCCATCGAGCCGTTCAGGCCGCAGAGCGCGCCAAAATACTCCTGAAAAACATAACCCTCCTTCCGGCGCAGTCGGGTAGAAATGGTTGTCTGTTAAGTTGGTTTACGGACGATAATTTTACGTGATTACGTCATCACAAGCAATACGCTTAGGCCGATCGTGCCTCTCTATCGCTTGTTCCGCGCTCTCGCTTGCACGCTCGGCTCAGGCAGAACGTAACAATCAGGCGGAACGTGACAATTTTTCGTGCGAACAGCGTTCATCGATTTTATAAGACGTTATCACGTCAAAAAAAAACAGAACTACCTGAGCTAGCCACTATTTTTCTCTACTTCACATAGTTGCAGACTACATTACGTCGTATCAACGACGATGAAATCATATACCTAAATTGCCACCAGCTCCCGAGCTATAATGATATCATTGTTGTGTCACGTGTTTTGGCACATCGTGCAGCTCCGCATCGAGTATGAACTATAGTCTATTCGGTTTAAAAAGGCAGTGAAACATGCGTACAAATGCCTAAATGATCAATTGGTCAATTTGGATTTTGTACGCATGATAAGCTGCGTTCAAGTATGCCATTTTACTGTATTACAGGCTTGGCCTAGTTTAGACTCCAGATCTCCCACAAGTCACAACAATAACATGTGTAAACAATTAGTTTTTAAGTACTTTAAAACTTGTAATTTGTGGAGATGAATAATAAACGATTTATTATTATTATTATTATTATTTTGAGCCGGCGGCCGAGGCATCCACTCACCTCAAAATTATTTGGCCACAAAATTTCATACAATTTGGAAAATATGAAAACAAAATTATCACAGTAGGTAATCAGTAATCAGCAAGCGTGACTAACTTTAATTTTCTGAAAAGTATGCTCAAAACATAAACTTAATATGAAAATGTTGCCAGCTCAGTTCCTTACACGTTGCTGACGTAAAACAAAACAATGGCCGGTCACGCATACGGTATAGTATTGAAATTAGTTAGGCTGTCAATGGACCAAGAGCTTATATTTTGTAAATAATAAACAGAAAAATCATGAATACTTATAGAAAGATGCAGCAATTATCTATATCTATACTAATACTATAAAGGGGAAAAATTTGTTTCTTCTGTTATAAAGAAGAAATTTTAAATTAATTTAATTTTAATTTTAATATTTTCCCGCTCCTGTATGCTAATATGCTGACCCTAGCTTTTCCGTCTGCTGTAAAACGTCATATTGTAACTTAGACTCACTACAGGAATGTAGGGCGATGAATTCACAAACTTACATCTGCGACGTGACAACAGTATTTTCGACCAGTGAACATCCGAGTTGTGAAAGTGAACTATTAGTGAATATCATAAGTGTTCTACCAGTGCAGTGTAAAACAGATAGTGTTCATGGCAAAATTGATATTTGGAAATCCATTTCAAAGAATAGGTGGATATATGTACAATCTACATATACTAAAGTAATAATGGAATGTCACAACAAAACAAATATTGATTTAAGTGTAATAGGCACAGGAGTACTTTATGTGCCCAGTAATTGTTTAGCTTACTGTAAGAATACTAAATTAGTTCCTAAGTCCAAAATAACGGAATTTAAAATAAATAAGATAGTATCCCATATTAATATTATAAATGACTCTTGTTGTAATTTGAAAGGGTCAAATAATGAAATGAATAATGAGGCTCATATAGATTTGCAAGGTTTCGATTTGGACATAATTAGTAAAGAACATAAATTAAAATTAAAATCTTTATCAAAAGAAGCCGATAAAATTATAAATGAACATAGTTTTATCATGTATGAAATTCATTATTCCACTACTTTAATAATAATTTCTTGTGCTATCGTTTCGTATGCATTTATAAATGTTTTATCTTAATAAAGAGACACAACCGCTGTCTTCGCATGCTTCCAAGATTTTCCAAACTCTCTCTGTAAATCCATCTCCAACCCAAGATACATCTTCGTCTCCTTCTTCTATTCCTCTTCAAGACTTAGCTAAAGGCAAAATTAACGCTAAACCTGTTCCAACACCTAACCTTATAGTAAATGTCTAACTTCCTTAATTCCGTTTTCCATACACTTTGTCCCCGAAGTTTAGACTACCCCCGGGTGGTGTTATATCCCGCTCCTGTATGCTAATATGCTCACCCTAGCTTTTCCATCTGCTGATACTGCATTTCTCCTGTCATCCTATATCCTAAGTCCCAGACCATTGAACACACCGTTTCCATCTCCCGACCGTGGCAGTTGTTTCTATAATTACTATTTCGTTTTTCTATTTCATTACTATTTCAGTTTGTATAATAAATCTTTTTTAAAAAGGCAACTGTGGAGTGTTGTCTAACAGTTCGTTTGTTTGCATTGAATAGGCTCCGAAACTACTGGACCGATTTTGAAAAAATTTGGCACGAATATAGATAAAACCACGAGGAAGGACATAGGCTACTTATAATCGCTGCAAAAGGTACGGTTCCCGAGCATGAAGTCGCAGGCAACATCTAATACCTTGTAGATAAACCCTTGTTAACAAAAATATTCACACTACGGATACAATTATCCATGCTGCTGTATTTGTCTGATACGTTGGAAAGGCCACTTGTCAGAAAAAGACAGAACATGAAGCAGAGGAAAATGCATAGATATTAGATAAAGGATAATTTTTAAGCAAATAAAGTACTATATACTAAGTAAATAGATACTGTAAAATTTTGAACCGTGTAAAATACCGTCTACTACCTATGATTCAGTCAAAACGAAGGCCAAAACACTCAAAACCTCCATATTTTTTTTACTTACATCAAATACAATAAGATTTACTATGGTAAGTATGAACATAAACGCACAAACTTCGCAGGTGTTAAAAATTGTGTTTCCGACTTTCTGCACATTTCGTAGCAACCTGCGAACAATAAGCGTCAAGACAAAAGTCTTGTATGGGGTGTTTCCACAAGACTCACAAAAATGCTTGAAATAAGCCACAGTTTTTATAAAACTTTTGATTTTTAGTATACTATTCGTTTTGTACACTTCTTATTTTTCAGTGCACTATTAATTTATGTAACAAAAAATTACACTCAAGTACCCAATTATAAATATATTACCTACTAAGGTTTGTATCACTTTTTGGGTTTAACCAAATGACACCGTTACTTGTTTACATTGTCATTCTCAGTTACGTAATCATAAATTCCTTTCAATAATAAATAATAATTATTGTTTGGATGACAAATGGTATGTGAAATCCACAATAACTCATATCAGTGCAGTGTTTTTTAGTGAGCCATTGGGAACATAAATTAAATCGGTCAAGTGCGAGTCGGACTCGCGCACAAAGGGCTACAAAACGGGAATACAAAACAGAAAAAACACGTTTATTGTAAGTACGGCTAAGACCCACTTCCCTGGCGGCATGTTCTCCTCTTTGATGATAACTATGTCGTTCAGTTCGATGTCTTTGATAGTTGACTGATATAGGTCTTTGCAGTATTGCTGATGATTTCCTTGTACTCCTTTTTCAAGAAATTCGAGGCGTTGATTCTCGTTGCGAAGGACCAAAAAAAAAATACCCCACACAAAATATTTATTTTATTCTGTTTTCAGTATTCGTTGTTATAGATGCAACAGAAATACATCATCTGTAAAAATGTCAACTGTTTTGCTATCACAGTTCATGCGATACAGCCTGGTGACAGACAGACGGACAGACAGCCATGTCTTAGTTATAGGGTTGTTTACCCTTTCAAGTTTTAAATGTGAATTTACTTTTTATTACAAATAATCATAATATTTAATGATATCATCTCCGCCGCGTCGCGTTTCGCCTGGTTTCGGTATGAACTGACCCTAAGATTGCTCTACACAGAAACTCTACACAGACAAAACCGTAGGGAAAGCTAGTTAATCCATTATTTGTCACTAACGTAATATGGTAATGAATAAAGATTGCTATCAAGTTGAAAACAAAACCATTATTATAATAGTAGCTCTGGCGATTACTGTTGTATCGGATGTAGAGACGTCTCTGACAATGATTATAGTGTAGGCTGTGCTTGTGTAGATGTAGCATTACTAGCCGTGTGGTCAAAATTCAACCATAATAGTTTATATATTTTTTAGGCATCAACCTTATAAGGGTTCTTTTGCCTCTTAGAGAGTTTTTTTTAAATGTTATGACAGGTTGACAAACGTCAATGTGTAACAACAATCTATAAAACGCACGGCAGTGTGAGTTATAATCTCAAGTAGTGTGTGTTGTTGTTATTTTATTAATTTTATGTATGTATTTCTAAGCAATATTTAAAAAATATAACTTTCTGCACATCTCCCTCTACATAAGCTTTAATTTACCGGCCAAATTTCGTACTACTCCGGTGGCACGATTCTTATAAAACTGCACTGAAAGTTTTTGTTCACGTATGATAATCTAGATTTCTCTCGCATTTTGGCCTTTAATACCTTTTCAAAGCTAAATTATTGGCTACCCTCTCTGGCAGTGGCGTGCACAGGATTATGACACTGGGTATGCGGCGAAGTACTCGGTCACAAAAACTTTTTCGTTTATAGATTTTTAGCATAGTTACAGCCAAGCGACGGATCTCTAAGTCGAAACCATGCCAACAGAGCAAGTCTTAGATGTACTACTATTCATGTACATCTTCTACGGCAACGCAGACAAAACAGCGATCGATCGTCGCGGCGGAAGAAATTCTAATAAGTAAAATAATAAGCATATTTTAAAATATTATAACTACTCACCAGTCAGTCAGCTTCAATTTTCATATATTCAAGGTTACGGTTACTTGAGATTACTATATCCCGATATAAATTACTAAATAATATGCAAGGAAAACAATATAATTTAATCGTGTGTACATAACCACACAGCCAGTTATACGTTTCATAACTTTTAACATGAAATTTTCGAGTTACATTATTTTTTTGCTGGTTTAATTGTTGTAACTCGGGTACACACCTACCTTTAGACAGAATTTGAATCTTTTCACTGAATGACAATTGTGAGAACTTGTTATTTTTAATTTTTAATAAACACACATTTTCAAAACCTCATAGTCAAATAACATTTAAAAAAAATCGACTAACTCACTAGTAAAAGCAAATCACTGCAATTATTATAGAAACTTAGTAATAAACTGTTAAATGTACACACTTTCAAATGTTAAAATGAAAAATCTTTTAAGAAAACTATAAATAAACTGGAGCGATTAAACAATGCTTATCACATGAAATATGCGATATGGCCCCCGCGAAACACAAAACGTTTCTTCTATTTAAACAAATAAAACCTTACTAAACAAAAATGCATAATGTGCATACGTGATTTATTAGATTTCCGACTATTCTTTTTACTCGGATTATAGGCAACGAATAATTTCCGACAAGCCAGTTCGGCGGTTTTCGGAAGCGATCGGATAGCCGAGATCGGAGAGCCTGCCGCGGGACTTGTCGCTATATAATCATGTCGATATTCATGGGTGTGTGCGTTTGCGAAGTATAAAAATTACACATACATGCGATGATTTGTCCTGCAGAACGCAACTGCATGAGATGAGTTGCTATTTATAAAATATTAGGCGTTTTTAAGTTATTATATTTTTTAAATTAATTTATTTACTATTAATTAATTATTAAAGTCATCTAAAACGTACGAACGTTTTATTAAAATATCTGTGAATGACAAGTAAAGCACTGCATGTCTGCCTATATGGAGCGCACGCCCCTGCTCGCTGGTAACGTTGTGCTTTACCGAGTGAGTGTAAGGAAGCTCAATGAGGGTTTGGGTTTAAAATGCAACATAAACAACATATACTGCGTCTATGGTAGCAGATATAGCTTAGATAATTTGTTTACTAGCTTTTACCCGCGGTTTGCGAAAATAATCCCACGGGAACACTGTACTTTGTCGGGATAAAAAGTAGCCTATGATTTAATCCAGAACCTAAACTACTACCATAGCTAATTTCATGAAAATCTCTTCAGTAGTTTTTGCGTGAAAGGCTAACATCCATCCATCCTCACATTTATAATAGCAGTAGGATTTATAAACCTCAGATGGTAGAATCTGGCAAACGAAAGTTGAATGAAAGACCTGGGTTACTTACAAATTTTTAACTTGGCAACTCTAAACAGCTTGAAAGTAAATTTGACAAACTTTAAAAATTTGAAAAATTTTACAAAAAAATTATAGTTTTAGCTTGATAACATTTATTTCATACTTATAATTATCATGTTACAACTAATTAATTAATTGTAAAGTAATTCACCAGGAAATGATTTTTTTCATAGGAATAAGAATGTTAATGCCACCCTTAGATTTTTTAAATTTGCCATCATTCAGGTTCATATTTCGTTTGCCACTATAGCGGTTGTAAATTACAATGTTTCAATTAGATATCATGCTTATAAACTTTTTTAGTTTTACAGTCAAAACCAAGCAATTCCAAAATCTAACCACACACACACACACACGCACAAGAAGTTTGACTAATATAATGATATTGAGTTTGGTGTTCGTTTTATTTAAGGTGTACAATGCTACAAAGTATGTAACACTGACTGATGTGGATATCATTAATTATGTTTAAGCCGACATAAAATACACGTGACTTAAATTGATAAAGGAGTATATTTTTCTAGAACCATTATGTAACATCTCGTTGTAATAATATTAATATTATTAATGATTCTTAGTCGAGTTAAGGAAATCTCTGTTAGATTTAACGTCTGAATCTCAGGAACGAAGAAGCATATAACAGCTAGTTTATTCATTTAGTTGTTTTTTATTCCAGTTACAACATCATTTAGTAATAATTTATCATTATAATATTGAAATAAAAAAACACCGCAAACGCACTCGATGCGTCAGGCGAACGCCTCTACACCGGAGAAGTAATTATAACTCAAGGCCCAAAAAAAAAAATTGGTAGGCGATGATGTGATTTAAGGGGGGCGATGGGTGATTTGTAAGTTCAGCTACTTTTCAATTTAAAATTCAAAGAAATTAAAATCCTTATACTACACAACATCCATATATTAGTTTATTATATTTATATCCTATTTTATAGTATAAATATAAACTAAAAATATATTAAATATTTATTATTTTTAATGCGTTCACAACGCTATTTATATCTTAAGATATTTAGTAATAGGTATCAATAACTGAAAAATATTCGTGTTTTCAAGTGTCGCAGGTGAGGTCCCCACCTCCGAAGACACGTATTAAAAATACTTGGTACATATATATTGTTGTGGCCAAGCTGAGCACTTGCCAAACGCGGGATTTTGTATGTACCTACCTGATCTAGTAAAAATAAAATTGAAA
Organism: Phengaris alcon alcon; assembly: GCA_037179445.1. Classification (NCBI taxonomy): domain Eukaryota; kingdom Metazoa; phylum Arthropoda; class Insecta; order Lepidoptera; family Lycaenidae; genus Phengaris; species Phengaris alcon. The sequence continues at coordinate 9,428 of JAYRCH010000099.1, forward strand.
TTAGAAGATTCAATTATAATTCACGTTTGGCGCGAATTGTAAAATTGTAAATTGTACGATTCATTTGTGCAAATTCTAAAAAAGGGTACAAAGTAATTGATTTTCAAAGTGGGCGTTAGACGGAATAAGTTTGGGAACCTCTGTTTTAACTCAACAATAATTAATTGTTAAAAACTTATTATATTTTAAAATTTGATCTGTTTTTAGGGTTCCGTATCTCAAAAGGAAATTTCTAGTAATTCAAATGGGGTATCATGGTATGAAAGGGTTTGATGTGAGCATTCAAAAACATATTTCGTTTATATTTTACGACGCATTTTTTTAACGAAAAATTTCAAAAATAATAGATTCTTCACGCAAATTTTCATCACCGGCTTTCAGGGTCGACTAAAAATGCGAAATTCCTGAGGCCCGATTCTCGTATTTAACTTAGACTTTCAACTTACCATCAATTCATTATAAATTAATCATCCTGTTATCATAAATCGACCACTCGGTATTCTACTACACTATTTTAATAGGTACATTGAAAATCCCAACGCAGTCATTTTAAAATATTGACTACAATTCATAATTATAGCAAGTACATAGAAAGATGTTGCTTGACGTTTGTACGATCCTGCAGTGTTGCCAATTATTGTCAGTTAAGGCGCGTCTCCTGCTCGTGTTTTTTTTTTAAACATTACACAAAATCGTCAAAATCGGGGCTTGACTATGCACATTTGTGTACGCATCCACAATGTTTGGCTTCCGTAACGGACGGAAAACATTCTCCGCGCGGGTAGAGAAGGCAAAGGCAAAGGCAAAAAAGTGATTTATCCTTAAAATAAATATTTTTATGTTATTACATCCCCACATGTCAAAGTGAAAAAAAATCTGGTTGACGGTTCGGTTCGAGTCAAATTGGAGTCTAATTTATAAATATAAGAGAATACCGTTTTCTATGGATAAGTGGTTCGCTCAATCTACTGATAACTAATCAAGCTTCGATACATTAATAATTGTATCGCGGTGAAATTCGTCGTTTGGCGTTTATTTGAAGTTAAGTAGAATACCATTTTGGTGTTTGATAAGACCCGGACAATATCGAACAAGTATCGAAGCTGCATTATTGTTGGATTATAATAGCAGAATCGACCTTCTGAACTAGTTACATTGTTCCTACTTTGTACGAAACCATCGGTGGACGAGTCCGATTCGCGCTTCTCCGGTTTTTACCTCACGCTTGTTACATTGCACAGTGCATAAAACGAGATACATTCTTACTTTTATAATTAAGTTTATTGCGTTCAATTAAGACGTTATTTGCGGGCTATTTTATGATTTTACGACTAAATCGCCTCGAAAGGTCAGCATGACTAGACAAAGTGTCTCGTATAGGATTTAAGTGATTTTCTCAGTTATTACAATTCATGACAAAGTCCATTATACAAGATATACTTTTAACAATTTCCAATAAAATATTTGACAGATTATTTTTCTACCTAAGTATATAAAGAGGTATTTAGTACTACTATTTATATTTTATATAATGAAATTGCGCTCTACTTACAATATTTATATACCTGCTCGGGCTTGGCCGTAGCCCTGGGCCGTAGGAATTTGCTACGCCGTGTAGGTTTTATAATTGATTATCTTCTACGCATATAATGTTATTATCTGCTAATTTTATATTTCTGTTCTAATTTTAACTATTTATTATTTTATTAACTAACATAAAACAGTTTTTTTTAAGTAACATTGTCAAGCAGTGAGCGAGCTGACGATGGTGAATCATAGCTAAGAACACTCTCAATCATTTTGGTTTTCAAAAAAAAAAACTAGTTCAAAATCGGTTTATCCGTTTGGGAGCTACTGTGCGACGGACAGACACACTGACACGTTAAACTGATTACAAAAATCATCATGTCTAAAATGGTCACATTAACATTAAATTAATATTATATCTAGCAATACCCCGCGAAAAAATACTTACCAACTGCAAACAGAAGTGTGAGTGCACTCATAAGCATGCGTAAAGCACCTCCCACACTGCTTATGCCTACACTCAGAAACAAGATCGTGCAAATACCACTACCACACAATTTTTTTAATTTTCTAATTATATTAACCAATTAAAAAGCAACAATCTCAGCACGATCGTGCAAGGCCCAACACCACCATGCAGGTTGCAAAACGCTGAATACTACTATGAAACATCAACTTTTGAAGAAGTTGCTTTTAGGGCTCCCATATACGGTCCGGTTTACTTTCAGTTCGGCCTGAACGGATGCAAAATCTTATGCAATTTCGAGATCGCATCATTCGGCCGGATGGACTGAAGAAATTCGTTCCAGTGTTGCCAACGTTTATGCGAAACTACTAAACTCGCGTCGATTTCTACTAAAAACAACTAAAAGAATACTGAAAACTATAAAAAAGCTACTCAACTTAGAATCCCTAAAGCCCCCAAAAACCACTGCATTTTACCGTGAAATTATAATACACTCGGACATATTACATATATAGTAATTGAACGGAAAACGGAAACGGTGTAATTTTTTTTTTGTATTTTTTTTTGTGCCTAACCTAGGCCATTTTGCATATGATTACTGTCTAGCTATTCCTACTAAACACTACTGACAACTAAATTCCTACTAAGGAAGGAATAAAAGACTTAATTTAGTAGTAAAACTTTGTAAAATAACTAAGTTGGCAACATTAATTCTGGGCTGAACGGATGGACTGAACGGACCATGTGTGACAAATCGCTTCAGTTCTTGCCAGAGCCGCAGCCGCGCGGGCGTGTATCGTCTACAAGCGTAGTGAGTTTACAATTAATAAACATGACCTTAGCTCGCGGCAAACCAGAACGAACTGATGAGATTTTTACATGTATGTGCTCGAATCCGTTCAGGCCGAAATGACGTCAATTGGGTCGGATACGATCTTTTTCTTGTATGTGCTCGAATCCGTTCAGGCCGAAGTCCGAACTGACGTCAGTTCTAACTGAAACGATCGGCCTCTCGTCTGTGGGAGCCTTTACAGTAACTTCTAATTATTAACTAAATTGAAAATTAAGCATACTCCCTAGTACTCGTATGTGTACCATTTTACGCATTTCTTTTGCAAACTGTCAAAATAGAATTGTAAGTAGTTACTGTAAGAGCCACTTCTACTAAAGTTAATGTTTTTTAGTAGGATTCATATAATGTAGCCATTTTAGACCTGCTGAACTCTGTTTTCGTCGGGGGTTAAAATGGATAAAGAGATGTTATCATGCGTACTTTGGTAGTGTGAAATAAATTGGGTAGGTATTTGTTATTAGTGGATAATTTGAGTCGTTTTTATTTTTATTTTAGCAAAAAAGGACACCAGCAGTACATACATTTTTAAATTAACTTAATAGGTACACTTATAACATAGGATTCAGATGTATGCTCCTTTTAGGTGACACGACAATTATTTTTTTCTTTATTGGAAATATAAGAGCCGTTACAGTTAAAATGACGCCATAATCATCCAAACGAGAGGCTAGATTACAAATGGAAACAAACATTATGTTAGCGGGCAAAAAATTTGAGCATAATACATAGTATGTCGGCCGTTAACCTATGAGAACGTACAAAGGATCGTTGAAAATTAATAACGAACGTCTATTACACTATAATGAGGAATGTGTTTGATTAATATTCCGACATGTTAAGGTGTTGAAGCCATCATAATTGGTAAAAAGATAAAATTTAAAAACCTAGATGTACTTTTAAATATAACAGATTATAAAAAAAAGTATCCAAGAGCTTGGAAAAGCTTACCTATAATAAATACCTTGATTCTTAACAATAAGTAGGTAATTAATGCATTGATATGAAAATATAATATTTTTTCCTTTTGCAGGTAAGCCAGTTTTAAGACTACCGTTATAGACGATGTTGTAAGTAAGGAAGGTTGTATGTAGACTTTGAGCAGATCTTGGCGTGATGGGGATCTTGACTTTCTTCTTTTCTGGTATGGGGGAGAACTGGCCCGACGACTTTTGTGTAGCTTGTATATTGTGTCTTCTTCTCTTCCATGTGCTGCATTAATTGATTCTTCACTTTTCTGCGCCATCGTGAGAGTTCTACACAGCAGTTTGGTTCTTTCTAGGGATAGATCTTGCTCTTGTAGGAGCTTTTGATTGCGAAATTGCGAGAAGTTTGTGGCCATATTAGCAATGAGAATGTCCCTTACAAGGGAATCGCGTAGCGAACCAAACTCACAGGCACGACTTGCATTTTCTAATTCCATTAGAAAAAATTACAAGGTTTCGTTCACACGTTGCTTCAACGTAAAGAATTTGTGCCAGGCCACCGTCAAATTCTTTTTGGGTTCAAAATACTCGACGAATTTTGCCTTGACCTCTTGGAATGTAGCAGTGCTTAGGTCCAAATTGAAGGAATTGTAGATATTTAGACCTATCTCTCCCATGGATTTTTCCACCGTTGCCGCGTACGCGATAGGAAATTTCTGGATACGCATACATTCGCCGTATGCTTGTTGTAGTGCACTGTGCAATCAAATCGATAGCTTATAATACTATGTAGTATGCAGCTGTTTATCTATCCCTCTTTAATCTGTCCTATAACGCCAGAGGCGGCACATGTCGGCGCACGCCGCACGCCGCACGGGTCTGTTAAGTGCAAGGCGAAGGGGAGACGCCCTGCGCCGCGACCGTGCGTGCTAGTTAGGCGGTTAGCACTTCCGTCATGATCATCAGACATACACTCACACATACACACATTACACTCACGTCTTTTTCACATTAGGTTGAGAGTTGAGATCATCGAGAATTCTACGTAATCTATATAATATATATATATATATATATATATATATATATATATATAGATTATGTAAAGAATAAATAATACGTGAAGCGAAAATTTCAAGTACAGTTTAATACGACAATTGTGCGTACGGATGATAGTGAAATTTGGCACAATTAAAATTTATGCTGAGGAAGGCGTGCGAAAATCTTAAATTTATTAAAATAATGCTTAAAAATACATTAAATTAATGAAAATATCATCAAAACACACTACCATGGATTTGGTTCACAGTAAACACACTAGCTAAAGACAGTTTGGACACATTGTGTTTGAAATTGGTAGTGTTGTACCTTAAGAAGTTTAATCGATATTGTTGTCCCATCGACAAGTTATTAGTTGAAACCAAATAGATTTTCGAATCGCCGTCAAACAAAAACGAATATTTGACAATTTAAATATAATATATTGATTTATGGTCGATTCATTATTGTCAATCCCTATGAGTTTTGACGTTCGGTTTCCTCGTGAAAAACATAAGTGAAATTTTATTTTTCGTAATTTTAATGGACTGGATTGATACTTTTTTAATTATTACATTAATTATAGTTTATAATTATTATCGCTACCCCAGTTAGCACACACTACCTACCGTGCGTTTGATATAATTTTGTTACACGTTGACGTTTGTCAATCTGTCACAACATTTTTTTACTATTTTCTATCTAAAAGGCAAAATAATAAATAAGAAGGTATGTGTTTCAGTAAAAAAAAATACAGCTGCCTCTCACATCAAGCGACCTCGTATCGCATAATGTGAAAACGCTCTAATATACGAAGCAAAATCACGTTTTCACGGTTTTGAACCTATTTAAGGTAAATCCAGAAACTTGTCAATAATTTCTTTATATAATATTTTCATTTGCTATCTGTAAATAGTAGTAAGTAAATGTTTTTTGTGTTACAGAAATATAAAAAAACATTATTATTTGCATACAAAAAATATTCTCTAATAAATAACTAAAAATAAATAAATTTTAGTACTGTACAGCATATAAAACGTCTAAATATAAAAAAAATACTAAACGCTCTGTGAACTATACTTTTGCGGTATGATACGATGCAAAATAGTCTAAAAGCGTTTCAATATCATACAATATTTTACAATTAAAATTCAATAATTTTTAGATGAAAGTGGCGGGCAGCGGTGGGTTATTTTGGTATTGAGAAGATATGCGACTTGTGTGTAACAGTGTGTTACTATGTGTCATTTTTTATTTTTATTTTATTTATTTAACAATTTATTTGTTTTGGTCCATAGGGATTTATCCAATAGAAACCTGCAAAATTAGAGACATTTTTGCTCGCTCGCTCGCTTTCAACGTACAGATCATAATAGTATTATTTCTAATATATTAAGTAGTCTATCGCCTATTTTACGCTGTTAATTATTCCAAAGAATAAACCCTTTCAGATAACTATTTGTTACAAATTAAACCAGTACAAAAAAAATATTTATCTAATTTTATCCCGTGACATTAGATAAACTTTTGCTCAATCGCTCCACTCGCTCGCTTTCAACGTATGAAACATAATATTATCATTATAATATATTTTGCACTGTTGTTTTTATTTGAAAAATACACACTTTCAAGTAGCTATTCGGTACAAATTTCAACCAGGGCAATAATTGTACTCTTGATTAGTATAAGAAGCATGGGCGTACCCAGGAAGGGGCAGAAGATAAAATATACGTCAATTTTCCAATTTTCAATATACCAGACCGACCATCTTCCTCCCCGCTAGCTGAAATCCTGGGTACGCCCTTGATAAGAAGAGGAATTTTGAGAAGGAAGTTTAGGGGGAGGGGCAAAAACTGAATTTATAGAGAGTATTAGAAGTTTGTTTGAGTGATTCGCACTCGAGACAGTGCAGATTCAGTTGTGGCGTGTACCAATGAGACTTTTTCAGATCTCAAGTACATTACACAGACGCTCTAACGGTAAAGGGAAACATCGTGAGGAAAACCGCACATGGTTGGCCCCAGACGTATTGACCAGTCATTCCTCTGGACTAGGCTGACTGTGTTGTTAGAATGCCGTATGTGCTTGGGCAACCATACGACATTTAAAACCGACTGTCCCAGGCACTAGAGTATTTCAAGAGTGGTTTCTTCGCTCGGAGAATACTGTATAAATCAACATATAACGGATGAAAAAGGCCTAAGTTTTTAAGTGGCATAAGAACCCTAAAAATTCGAACTAAAAATTTAAAAATGAAATATGGTCGAATTTCGACCACAGAGCGATCTCTAGTACGTAATAATTGTGTCAAGTTTGGTCTCTAAGACGTGGAAACATTATCGATATCGATAATGTTTCGGTACCTTTCTCCTTAGTATACTCCTCCAATATTTCTTCTGATTATAGCATATTATATCCGTAATCCTCGGGCACCCCTGAAATCATATCAATGAGTTATTGTGGTTGGTTTTATCGCTTTCGATCCTGGCGACACAGGAGTTGCAATGGTGGGGTAAGTGTGGTGGGCCTTACCACCTTAGTATAATATAGGTAGAAAAAGGAAAGTGGCGAAGGCTGCTTCATAGGGCAACCCTAGCCTGTAGATAAGGATTTGGATGAGGGTCTTCAAAAGGTAAGTGGCAAGTGAAGCTTATAGGAATGGAGTTAAAGGAACCCCACGCCACTGATAGGTAGGTTATCTGCGGAATCCCTGGATAGGCTCGAAACCCTAGAGACCCGAGCCCTGCAGACGGTGATAATGATGATGACACGTGCATGGGAATTGTTTTAAGTACTGACTAATCCTCGGTATAGCCATTAACCTATTGTGTTATCAATCCTTATCAATAGCGTGCCGAGCCTTCACACAAGGTCAACATTTCTTAATCGCATACCTATTGAATTACAATACAAGTTTTTTTTTTAAAACAATACAATTACAACTTTCAACAATCATTTTAATGTTATGGTCTATTTGCATTTAATTATAGCTGATTCATTGCATTTGTGATAATAGATATTCACATATCTTATTTAATATGATGATGATAATTAAAACATAGTGGCGCATTAGCCAAATAATAACTTATTTTATTTTTAAAGATCTAATTTAGTCAGCGCAGACACTTCGGCATCGCAAAATTCGATCGATTCTGCAATACGAATAGCTTAATAAACAAATCCCTCCTTCATACATAAAAATGTTTGAACGATCATTTAGAATTTAGATAATCCGAAATGTGTTCCTGCATTTGTAAGATACTTTTCAAAGATCACATAACAGAAATTGACGAGGCAGGGTGAGTGTTGTAAAGGATCACTAAAATAATCAAAAGTAAAAAAATTATAACCCGACTACACAAATAATATAGCCTATGTCATCGGCTATTGTAATGAATCTATTGACATCCTATTCATTAAGATCAGATTAGAAGTTTCGGCGCTACGGTGAAACAAACATACATACATATACTGCCAAAACGATTACCCTTCCTTTTAGCTTTGCCGTAGGCGGGTAATAATGGACTGATATCCCAGGCCCGCTTGACTACCCTCATATTCTTACAGACAAAATGTATTTCATATTGTAGTATTAGTGTGTACAATGAACGTATGCATAATGCATACCCGCTGGTTTGTGCGGTGGGCTAATCTAATTCTCAGGTACAGGGTACCAATTTTTTATACCTTTCGTCACCTGTTTTTATTTACTGGAACTTCTAACAAGACTTGGCATTCCAGGTACTTATTATGAGTGTTATAGAGCAGTTTTTCAAATTTATTCAGGATGCCTACTAATAACGTACCCTTCCAAACTCTGGCGACGCTCACCGGTCGCGCGACGCGTGTCGCGGAGATTGTTTAGTGCTCCATATAAATTCATACTAAGCAGTGGCTCCGCGCCCTATTTCGGTGCATCGGAAGGCTTCCTGGCGGGTTTTAGTGTTGCGCTGACCGCGCGCTGATCGTCAACGCCGACAGGTTGAAGGCAATTATATGAAACGTTTTCGAATAACGCGTGGCGGTCAGCGCAGACATTTCATACATTTCGGTGTCGGCGCTAACGGTCAGCGCGACACGATAAACAGCCTTATTAGCTAGTCATTCGTTAACATATTTTTATGTATGGAATATATAGATATATAAAGTGGATCCTGAACGATAATCGGAAACGCTCATCGCAATGGCTATTGGCGAACCAGCCAAAGCCTGCCCCAAGCGAAAATTAACTGAAAAAAAGTTACTTGTGAGCGTTTGGTGGACTAGTGCCAGTGTCGTTCACTACTCTTTCTTAAATCTGGCCAGACGATTACGGCAGATATCTATTGCCAGCAACTGCAAATCATCATGGAAAAGCTAGCTGCTAAGCAACCGAGGTTGGTCATTCGCTCTAGGCTCACTCACTGCTGCTTCAGGACAACGCTAGACCACATACTGCACAACAGACGGCTACCAAATTAGAGGAGCTTCAATTGGAATGTCTAAGACATCCACCGTACTCCCCGGATCTTGCTCCAACAGATTAGCATTTTTTTCGAAATTTGGATAACTTCTTGCATGGGAAAAAATTCAACTCTGACGGGGCAGTCCAAAGAGCCTTCAAAGATTTTATTGATTAGTGTCCGAATAGTTTTTTTAGTAAAGGAATCAATGAACTACCTATGAGATGGCAAAAGTGCATAGATAGCAATGGTATATACTTTGATTAAATAAATATATTACGTTTAAAAAAGGGTGTGGGGTTTTCTTTTCAGGGTGTTTTTTCAGTCAATATCCAAACTCTTAGGAGTCCTAAATCGCTGTTTCCTACAAAAGGGCCACTGCGTAAATAGCATTTTGTAGGAAACAGCTGATATTTTTTCAAGTAGGAAAGTTGATCCCATAGTAAAAGTTGCTTTTATTCAAGAGTATATTCACTCGGGAAAGTTTGGACACTGACTGTATATATATATATAATTATATAACCGCCTCCTTTTTATGGAAGTCGGTTCAAAGTAAGTCGTATTTACAAACCTTTATATTAAATCTAAATCTAATACACATTTTTGAGGATTATTCTCGACCTACGCGTAGGTATTATTGAGAAGGTTTTGCGAACAGCTTCCACGAAAGTTCGTGACGCAAAACGAAAATAGCACCTACGTATGTACTAGGTAATGCAATAATAATAATAATAATTACTGTAATTTACTCATGCACAATGCACATAGTTGCTCTGTATTATTCTACTAATAATAATATAGTTTTTTGTGTTTGATGTTGATTGCACCTTTGTTGAAGTATAGATAATAATAATTATTAGCGTCAGTTCACACTTCACACCAGCGTCGCGTCGCTGCATTTTTAAGATAGTGATTCAAAATTGAACTTCATTCACTACACAACAAGATAAACGTTTAATTGCAAGTTTCAAATTTCGTGCTGCATCGAGCAATGTAGTGCGGCGCCGCGCCGCTCTTGCAATGAAACGTGTATCTTCTTTTATGTAGTGAATAAAGTCAAATTTTACGGCGCTACCTTAAAAATACATTTAATATGATAATATTATCTAGTATTTTGTTTTATATACAGAATAGAACGAAAATATAAGACAGTATCATTTTATGCGTAGGTATGTACGTAGTTTTCCGTAATACGTGTATAGTGTGTATAGTTTTCACGGCACCTGCCAGTGTGATCCACCGCTAAACAAACAGTTAGTGTGGCCTATGCAAATCTTTTTCTTGTGTTACAAAGTGAGGTTCCTGTATAATCTAATATCTATATTAAACACCTAAAGATAGGTAAATTGCTCGTATTGTTATTAGTTCGCTTGAACGGTCAGATCTCGAGTTCATCCGATATGAACATTGAGACAATAAAAGAATATGATAAAGGAATAACGATTCAATTGTGTCTAGTTTTTAATATACTAGGTGTTGTCCCGCGATTTCATACGCGCAAAAGGAAATTTCGCAGAAACCGTACATTTTGCTTCTCAATACGTTTTGGACAATGTGTTGTATGTTAGAAAATATTTAAGTATGTTCAATACGAAAAGCAATAATCACTGTATGAACACTAGAAATAAACACTAACTAGATACACCGGTGATCAGACTAAGTAAAGTTAGGAAATCTTTTAAAGGTCAATGTATACGCCTATACAGTAGAATCCCAGAAAACGTTCAAAATCTGTCTATTATTAAATTTAATAAAGTAGTTAAAGAACGTTTGTGTGCTAAAGCTTATAGGGTCAATGATTTTATTGAGGATCGCACACCATGGGAATAGGATGGCCACTTGCAAGGCTACTTCTGTGTACTATTGTACTCTTGTTATGTGGTTTTGGTCATAACATTGTTATATACGTTTTTTATTCTAATAGAACAATTTTCCATCTTTTTGGTAAAAGATGGCCCCGCGCGTGTTTCTTACGCCGGTTCTTCTCGCCGGGCCAGTTCCCGAACCGGTGGGAGGCATCACGTTCAGAAAGTGTAATAATAATAATAATAATACTACATAATAATACCAACTTAGAATAAAAAAAATTGACTTAAGACTTTTTTACTATTGAAAGTAGCTCGTGACGTAGACGTGTCCTTCCCCGAAGATCTACTCTATAATAATCTTTGCAAATTTCATCAAAATCGGTCCAATAGTTCCGGAGCCTATTCGATGCAAACAAACAAACAAATATTTCCCCTTTATAATAATAGAATAGAAAAAATAATAAAACCGAAAAATTTAAATCGAGCAAATATATTTTTATTTACTCAATTTTAAAAGTGCATCTTTTAAACTGAAAGGTTTAGTAATAAACGCGTTTCGGATTTTAAAAACTTAGAGAAAGTTATGAAAATTTTACTACGTAATTGGATATATTTATAAAAAAAACCCTTTTCTTACATGTGCAGTGTATGACTGATGTTATACACGTATAGGTAGGGATTTGGATGGGGGTCTTCAAAAGGTAAGTGGTAAGTAAAGCCGATAGGAATGGAGTTGTAGGAACCCCATGCCACTGGTATCTTCTTGTGTAAAGAACAAAGTTCAATTTCAAATCTCTCTGGTTATTCGTATATATTTATCAACGAGAAGGCACGATATTTTAACCCAGGGTTAACTTTAACCCAGATCTGCGCAAGTGGGCCTAAAAGTTGCATGAAATAAAATTTCTAAGATAGCTCTAGGAGTTGTCTTTAACGTTTTTGAAGAGTATTCTAAGACCTTTAATCCTACTACTATATTAAATGTGAAAATTTCTGAGGATGGATGGATGGATATTTGTTACTCTTTCACGCAAAAACTACTGAACGAATTTTGGTGAAATTTTGTATCGTAGTCGTTTTGTAACCGATGGACACAAAACGCCTGAGGAGTCACATGTGCGTTGTATTAAGCGCTATGTCCTCACAGGTGTTATGTTATTGTGCCGTATTAGGCAACTGGTCAGCTCTCGCCTGACTGGAATAATAATCACCGACCTCGTACACTTCCGAATTATTACTTTTCCTCGTGCTTTTCCGTTTTAGGCAGAGAACACACTTTTTGCCAGAGAGTTTTCCGTTTTGAGACGTTTTACAGAATGATTTAATTCTTTGAATATGTTATGTACCTAGAACTACAAGCTCCTGGCGATTGTGTTAAAAGGTTCTATTCTATTCGTTATTCTATGTATATTATGGAATGTGGAAAAGCAGAGGAGCATAACATAAACGACCTCTGTGGCTCAGTGGTTAGCACGATGGTGGCTCAAGCTGGAGATCGCGGGTTCGAATCCCGTCGAAGGAACAGAAAGTTTTCTGTGTTCCTGGGTCATGGATGTGTATTAAATATGTGTTTAATATAATAAAAATCATAAATATACTTCCCGTTGTCTGGTTCCCGTAACAACAATATTGTTGTAACAACATTTATGACAGTAATTTGATTATGTGGTGTTTTTAGTGTGTGAACTACGTCCGTAGTTAAATGAAGAGTAAAGACTAAAGAGATACCCCAACTAAAGTCAAGTATTTTAAAAGAAGAGAAGGTATTTTATATACCTGTATGTTCTATTACTCATTGATAACCTCGCTCGACCGGGAAAAATCTTTAACCTGATCCAAAAAACACCATACATCATATTATAATCTAACCTAACCTTTGCACATATTCAGTTCAATAGAGGCGGATTGTATAACTCAATATTGATTTACACAAAAAGCTTGTGTAATATTCTTTTTTTAGGGTTCCCTACGAAAAGGGTAAAACGGGACCATATTACTAAGACTCCGCTGTATGTCGGTCTTTAAATAATTATTATTATATTTATTATAAATCATAAATATTCATTTATGTCTAATTTATATTAGACTAGCTGTTGCACTACTTTTTCGGGATAAAAAGTGCCTAAAGTCTATGTTTTAATCCAGAGTCTAAACTACTACCATACCGAATTTCATCGAAATCCGTTCAGTAGTTTTTGCGTTAAAGCGTAACAAACATCCACGCTTTCACATTTATAATATTAGTAAGGATTAGTAAGGATATGTTATTGATTGTACTGTAGGTTCTTGGTGGAAATTCATGTTTCACAGTAATAACACACAGGACTTCTTGCACTATTTCCACTTTAATAAGTATTTTACATTAATTTTAATATATTACACGACCGGTTTCGACAAAGTCATCATCAGGTGTAGGTAGATAATTTTTTTTTTAAATTTTATAAACATTGTGCAAAGGATTGCCAGCATCATCAAATTTTTACAATTTTGTGCAAGTAATTTAAATTTTTATAGCAACTTATTCTATTTTCTACTGTATATCACATATTAGTATTAGTATAATATTATAACATATTAGATTGATAAATTAATAACTTATTGATTAGTAATGTCATAGAATTATATAATTATATATAATGGATGTCAGAATATAAAATTAAAAATAGTACTATCACCAATGATTTAATTAAATTAAAATGTCCTTAATACATAAGAATATAAGATATTATAAATAATGGCAAATAAATTATATGTAATTAAAACAAAATAAATTATGTCAAAAATTCATCAAAAATTAATACCAATGTCAAAAAGTCATAACATAAGAACCTATAAATATTAATTAAATTAAATGTCTTGCAATAATATGGAGCTCGAAAGGCATGTCTGGTCATTTAGTAAGATCCCACATTTTTTGTGTCTGTTAATTTCAAGCGCTTCTAATGCGTCCATATTCCTGCTTTTTGGTAATATAATATGTAAATATTTTATATTTTTATCAGGGTCAAAGTTGTGTCCATTACTATTTAGATATTCGGCAAACGTAGATCTTTCAGTATTCTTCTTCCAAGCTGACCTATATACACTTCTCCACATTATCACAAGTGAGACTGTAAATACCGCTATTGTCCGTGATTTTAAACTAATCTTTATTATTGCACAGTATTTTTTTTTAAATAAATGTATATTAATTAACGTATGTCACCAGGCTGTATCTCATGAACCGTGATAGTTAGACAGTTGAAATTTTCACAGATTATGGATTTCTGGTGCCGCTAACAACAAATAATAAAAGCAGAATAAAATTAATATTAAAGTGGGGGTCCCATACAACAAACGTGTTTTTGCACGGAACCCCTAAGGTGCGAGTACTACTCGCACTTGGCCGCTTTTTTATTAACTATTTTCGACATTACAAAACTAACTTTATTTATTTAACTCGGTTACTCTAAACAGAGTTAATTATTACGTGAGTCAGAATTCACAATGATGTCCGCTACGCATTGTTTGCGGAGGATGTGTTGTAGCAGGTTCAAGGTCAGGCACATAAACTATTGCCGTTAGTTAAACTACAGCCTGTATATAACTATTGCTATCGTGTATATAGCCCATCGAATAAATATAAATAGTATAATAATTGCACGTTTTCATAGACTTTATCAGCTTTATATTATGCTCATTCTTAATAGTATGTATTCAATTTAATGACATGTATTAGGAATCACGATTGTCCGCGTCAAAGCTCATCAAGCTATAGTAAAATGCTAGCTAGACAAGTCTAAGGGCCTTCACAACCTAAGATACACGACGCTAGGGGATGCGTTTGAGATAGCTATTGAACATGACATTCGGTGCAACACGACATAAGAACTCTTACAATGAAACGATATCTTCTTGTGTAATGAACAAAGTTCAATTTTGAATATCTGTCTTAAAAATGTAGCGCCATGTCGCGTATCGTTTCGTTTTGTTTTGAATTGACCCTAATATAAACAATTTATGCTCAGTTTCATAAGGATTTACATAAGCTCTTGAAAAACTAAGTTTATCCGGCGCAGAATCCCAAAGGACCATCTAGGGGTCACCGCTGAATCTATTTCAAATTCGAGGATAAAGTATTTTGTTTTGCTATAATTCGGCAATGTATTTAGTTTTATGAAAACATATTTTGTTTTTGGGATGGAGCTTTGAACTATTTTAACTAATAAAAATAATCGTTCAGTTAAGTTAAACTAAGTTGATATATTGTCATTTTTGTTCAGAAACAAGTTAACAAACCCATAGCGCTAATAAATAAATAAACCACCGACAAATTCAACTCAGAAACCCGGCCTGAAGTGATCCTAGGGTTCCGTTTTTTTCACACGTGAAATAAAAGGAACCTACGTTGGGTTATGTACGTGTGCAGTACCGAAAAAGTAAGAAAATTTACTGTCTAAACATTAAGGAGACATCGAATTGTATACCTAATGTAATATCTACATAAAAATATATTTAAAAGGCATCATAATTATAGAGTCGAAATATACTTGTTATATAAACGTGTTTGTCACTCTTTTACGCCATAACTACAGAGTTTGATAAAATTTGGCATGGTAGTAGTTTCGACTCCGGATTAACACATATGAAACTTTTTATCGAAGCAAAATGTACGGTCCCCGCGTGATTTCTTTTTGCGCGTACGAAGTCGCAGGTAGCACCTAGTATTAGTACATATCAGTGGCGTGGGGTTCCTATAACTCCATTACTATCGGCTTCACTTACCTCTTGCCTTTTGAAGACCCTCATCCAAATCCCTACCTACAATACAGGCTAGGGCTTCCCTAAGAAGGAGAACCAGGCTTCGCCATTGGTAAATATTATTACAATATAGTAGGTGTACTGGTGGTTCTCATCAGCAAACCGCAAACCAAATAGATGTTGATGGCCGAAACCGCAGGCCGATTATTGTTCAAATAGATGACTTATTAACATAGCTGATTTTCTTATATCTTTTTAGGGTTCCGTAACCCAAACGGTAAAAACGGGTACTTAGTTTTCGCTGTCCATCTGTCTGTATCTCGTGAACCGTGATAGCTAGCTAGAAATTTTTCACCGATGATGTATATTTCTGATGCCGCTATGGAAAAAAATATAAACTATAATAGGTTCTCAATATATAAGGAGCGCAATCCCGTATAGCAAACGTGGTTTTTGCCATTTTGTACGGTACCTTATGTGCACGAGTCCGACTCGCACTTGGCCGGTTACTTGATAGTACGTTCTGATTAAGATATCAAAATATGAAGAGATTATTACAAAGAACTAGCTGTTGCCCGCGGTTCCACCCGCGTAAATATAGTATCCTTCGGGAACACTGTACTTTTTCGGGATAAAAAGTAGCCATGTAGCCAAAGTAGTATGTTTTAATCCAAACCCTGAACTACTACCATGCCAAATTTAATTGAAATCAGTTCAGTAGTTTTTGCGTGAAAGAGTAACAAATACCCATTCATCCATCCATACATCCGTCCTCAAAACTTTCACATTTATAATATTAGTCCTACTTATATTTTATATGTGTGGTTCTTGGTAGTACTTAAATTATATTGAAGTTAAAAATGCATTGAGTCATCAGTATTAGGGCCCGCTTCACAACCTTATAATAAGTGACGGATAGCTTAATCGGAAGTTTTGTCGCCGCTATCGAGCGACAGAGACAAAACATGCAATTAAGCAATTTGACACTTATTAGAAGATTGTGAAATGTAAAAATTTACCAATAACGCTTAAGCCGTGTTCACATTAATCGATTGTAGAATGTCATTTTGACATTTGCACTGATGGCTCACTGCATTCTTAAGGTGAATATAGTAGTATAGTTGTAGGTCCAATGCGTCGTCGTTTAAGTCTTTTGTATGCCTAAAATTCTTAAAACCTTGGATGCATTTTCGTGGATTTTAATGTGGTTTTCATTAATAGACACAGTTTAAAGGATAAAAGTTTTACATTATCACTGTAATCTTGATCCTTACTAATATTTTAAACGCGAAAGTTTGCACGTATGGGTGTATGGATGTTTGCTACTCTTTCACACAAAAAATACTGAATGGATTTTGATGAAATTTAATATCGTAGTAGTTTAGACTCTGTATTAACACAAAGGCTATTTTTATCGCAGCAAAATGTATGGTTTCCACAAGGTTTCTTTTTGCGCGTACGAAGTCGCGGGCAACAGCTAGCAGAGGTATATTAAGAAAAAACTGAATTTACCTCGAAGTCGCGCTAAAATGCTAGGAGGTAGTTATTACAAGGTGCTAATATTAAAATAATTATAATACAATTTTTATTGTAAAATATGAAAACTCAGTTGTTCCAACACCCGAGATAAGATAAAAGATATTGATTACTTTGTTTGAACAAAACAAGCAGACCGATCGCCAGTCGAGTATCCGCAGACATTTAGGTTTTAGGCTGGCACTATATTGTCCTGAACCCGCAAGGCCGAGGAATATTCAGGGCACAGGTGCTATGGGTTTTCCGAACTAGGCGTTAATATTATAATAATAATATTATTTTCTCTTTTTAAGATAGAACCTAATAATGAGCATGGACATCGTGTGTTTAATAGTGTATAATTACCTACTTCTCATGACATTTACCTGGTATCTACTGGGTATGCACTATGCATGCAATGCGCAGTAGGAAAGTAGATGGCGGAGACTTCAAAGTAGACAAAGTTTGTCAAAATACCTATAAAATACTATACATATTCATCATCTGTTGGCCGCGTCCTCGTACGCGCAAAATGCGATAAAAATTACCATATGTGTTAATCCAGAGTCTAAACTACTACCATACCTTTCGTCAACATCCGTTCAGTAGTTATTGCGCGATAGAGTATCACATCCACACATCCATACAAACAAACTGTCGCGTTTATAATATTAGTAAGAATTATGCAAATATAATATTATTAATTACAATCTCAGTCAAATCAAATATCCACTATACAATACATAATTAAAGTATGTATAACATTAGGTAAATACATAAATAGAAATACTATAATATTAGATTTTTACAATTATTATTGGAATTTACATATTAGGTATCAATTTCAAAAAACTATAATGCAAGGCTATAATATAGTTCTTTGGAATAGTAAACTATGAACTAAATAAAATTCAGCTTTGATAACCAGCATGAACAAATGTATAAAAATATGGGAAATTTTAATTAATCCCTATTCCTTAGGCTTCAGTTAGATGAAATTCCAATGATTTTTTTGTGAAATGGACCAGGAAACGATCAGATGTATCGTATGCGATTACCGCCGCCCGTGGACACTCGCAACACCAGAGGAGTAACACTTGCAACTCCTCTGGTGTTGCGCACTTGCGTTCCTGGTCCTCAAAATCCCCAATCCCCCTTGGGTCTCCGGTAACTTCACTCACTCGGCGAAACACAACGTAAGCGTTATTTCACGTCGGTTTTCTGTGCGGCCGTGGTATTTACGCGGCTCTCACGCTAATTGTAGCAATATTAAATTTGGCGATCACGATTACGAAGTTCTTAATCCATGATTAGCATCTGTCAGTTTCTGTAGAATAATGCGTCGTCGTCGTGGTTAAGAACCGCCAAATTCCCATAGCCAAAGTAGGCTAAGTTTTTCTATCGCTCGTTGCTGTTTATCTATTTATTATATAACGCCGCCATCTGTCATAACTGGAGGCCGTGCCCGCTGGAGCGCGGCGCGCGCCTCGTGCTACAAACATTGTTTTATGACGCCAAAAATGTTGTATGCAATGCAGATTAGATTGTTGTTTGTTATAACTTATTTCGCTAAAATGCGCACGCGCATGGTAGGCAAGCTGCATACGTAACGTATCAACCATAGAAATGGTTTCTTTCTACGGAAGAATAGACAAAATGACTGATTGATAAAGGAATAGATCATGACAAGCATCCGCGGGAGCGGATAAGCTTGGATAAAGAAAGTATTTGCGCTTGCTAAGCTGCGGTTGATTTAGGTTGTCTGCAAGAAACTGGTGTAATCAGTAAGACCGCCTATTGGTACAATTCCTATAGTTTTGTAATTCTTATTGTAATATATTGTGTCGTTGCTATGAGTATGCAAATGTAATCTTGGTCCTTACTAATATATTATTAAACGCGAAAGTTTGTATGTGTGGGTGTATGGATGTTTGTTACTCTCTCAAGCAAAATATACTGAACGGATTTTGATGAAATTTAATATCGTAGTAGTTTAGATTCTGTATGGGACACAGGGGATTTTTATCGCTGGAAAATGTATGGTTTCCACGGGATTTCTTTTTGCGCGTACCGCAGTTGCGGGCAACATCTGGCAGAGGCATATTATTCTATAGAGTTTTCTATTCTAGACTATTCTGCTTGTTCAGCGTGTAAATCTCGCATTCGCTTTTTTGATGGTAGCTGCGGTCGTGACGCGTATTGAATTTGAAACCAAAATTTTGGTAGATTTACTACCTACCCCCCTTATTTAGCCATTTAGGACTGTCAGTCTGATACCGGAGGCCTCCCCTAGTAGCAGCGCTATGCCGCTATACTGAGGGTCGCCTACTTTGTTTGTGCTGGTCGCCACTAATAAATACCGGCCATGCAAAAAGTCTCTGATCGCGCCACCCTAGTGACCAAAGGGCCATCCTCACGGGAGCCTACAAGTCCAGCAGCTGTTCAATAGTGTCAAATTGGCCGTCAATATTGTCAAAAGTGTCAATCATTTTAAGGGGCATTCTGAGCATTAATTCCGCAGTCTGCAGCACTTGCAGCACCTGCAGCACTTGTGGCCGTCATTAGTATCAATCTTTGTAGTGTCAATTTTTGCACTACTCCACTTCAAGGCCGCATCGCTGGAATTGTAGGCTGGACCGAGGTTGTAAAAAATGTGGGTCGAAGCCGGGAAACCCCACCATTATCTAGATAAACTTTCTCGGACATTACGGTCTATCGTTGTTCTCGTTAACCATATACTTAGCTACGTATTAAGATAAAAATTATAATATAATAATAACATCCGCAATGTTATCTTACTAGTTTCATAAAAATCACGTGCTTATTTTTGATGAAATTAAAATATTCTAATCAGACACTTTGAATAATCATTACGCATTTAATAACATGAGTTGTTATTTTGATGTCATATATTATTTTATTAATAAAATAATTCCTTTGTTTCAGCAATGTCGGCCGACGGGTCGACGACAGATATCCATGGCTTACTTAACGATACTGGTAAGTACCTACTAGTTACTACAATTTATAATATTTTAGTTGATCCGTGCTGCTATTGAATAAAACTTTAATAAAATAGGTACAATAATATTAATATTATAATATTATAAATGTCTTATGTTGAAAATAATATTATAGCCTATGTAGTCTTTATTATTTCCAACATAAGACTATTATACATAGGTACCTACGAAGTAAAGACTGCGTTTTCAGGCTGAAGGGCTTCCGCCGATATGGCGTAATATAATATTAATACCAATTTTATTTGTGGAAAGTTGATGTATTTATTGTAATTTAACTGAATAGAAAATAATATAAAAGTGCCATCTAGTGCAGTGACTAATAAAATCATACATAATTTAAAGCGCCATCTTGCGAAAAAAATCTTAGCTGAATAGCTAAATTATGACCAAGTGTCTATGTAATTGTTTCCACTACACGCCCAAAGATGTCACTTGATACATTTTGTAGTCCCCATCTAGCAGTAATAACTTGAACTAAAATGTCTAACTTTAAACCATGTTAACACATGGTTCTACAAACGACCAGAAGATGTCTCTTTAAAAATTAAAGTGCCATCTAGCGGTATTAGCTAAAACTGGTACAACCAATATTGAATCAGATGACTACGAAGTACCATTAACTACCGTTAGATGCCGCACAGACAGACGACAACTTTTGTTTTTATTCTTTAAACATAGATGTCGCTGGTATGATAAAATGGTGAAGTAATTGCTTCACCTTGACACTAATAATAATTAGAACAAGTTTAACTAGTGATACCTTCAACGCTATATAAGCATATAATAATAATAATCGATTTTCTGTATTTCTGCAACATTTTTTTTTTAACATTAACTTATTGCAAATTATTCGTTGTCACAATCCAAACCAAAGCAAACTAACCATGGACTTGCATTGATGCGTGATTTATCGAACGGAAATCCATTTTCGAGGTACAATAATTAACAGAACGCTGACGTCACGATACCACGTGAGCTCACTCGATGAATGAGGTAGCTGGTAGACAGTTATGGTACGACTAGTACGTCAATGGGTTCATATTATTATACCGAGAGCTCATCAACATCATAATCATCATCCACATTTTTGAGGCTTAGTTCTCTTTGTTGAGAGTTGAGAGAACAATAGCGTTAAGGGTCCCACTCACACACGATCAATCGACCTACAGTTTCGATGCAGTCTTGATATTATTATGTTAACAACAGCAAACTGGGGATGATGATTATCATTGTAAGATATTAATTGCGGAATCGATCTACTTACTGTTTAAAAGTTAACATAATATACAGATACATTATACAAATACCAAGGAAGTTCTACGTTTCGCGGGTCCTTGTCATATGACTTTTCTAACATCACATGATTGACCTTCTATATCCAATGTCCATATCACATTCCATAATTCTTATTTATTGTTTATATTAAAACTTAGAACTTTTTTACTTGTAGACTAGATGTTGCTTGCGACATCGTACGCGCGAAAGGCAACGCCGCAGAACCGTGCATTTTGCCGCGATAAAAAATAGCCTATATCCTACCTCGTCATCTACAGTATATCTGTGCCAAATCTCATCATAATCGGTCCAGTAGTTCCGGAGCCTATTCGATGCAAACAAACATACAAAAAAATATTTCCTAATTATAGATAATAATATTATGTACCTAAGCCTTATGTGTGAAGGATGTTTGCTTTTATATTTATTTTCTTTACTTATTACTACATTTTCCCGTAAAGAATCTATCGTACATAATGGGCACATCCTCATTCCAAATTTGATCTAGACCAAAGATTTTAAAACTCAAGATAGGCTATGGCCTATGACGTACATTTGACAAAACAAATCTTCATACAGTAAAAAGTTCGCGTCATCTTGGTTTTCACCATACTTGAAATGTCAGCCATCTTGTTTTCACCATACTTCAAAAATTCAAATGTCAAAATGGCCCCAAAAATCTCAATAGTGGGGCCATTTAACTGGAGACACTTTTTGCCTCAACATGCCTCGTCTATAATATATACGTATTTGTTCTAGACATAATAAGTAAAGCCGATAAGATTAATATCTTAGGGCCTGTTTCACAATCTACTGATAAGTGACAGAGATTTCGCATGTTTTGTCTCTACCGCTCGATATAAAATAAACTCGATATAAAATGCTTACATAAATATGGTTTTTGTTAGAATTAAAGAAACAAAAATAAAAGGTAAACAACTTACCTATATAACCTATTATGAGTACTTACCCTACTTTTACACAATATGTAGATGAGAAAAGAGCTTAAATGGTATACGGTATTACAGTGCCGGATTAAAGTAACTTGGTGCCCTGAGCAATCTTTCCCCTATCTTTAGACCTTAGGTCAGGGATGGGTGAACCTCTACGTATTAACGTGCCATTTTTCTGAATAAATAATTAATGAGGTTATAGACGTGCCATCAAATAATTTTTCTTTGTGATTCAGAGGCGTATTTACAGATTTGGCGCCCCGGGACATTAAAATTTGTCGACCAATGGGTTCATATTATTATACCGAGAGCTTATCAACATCATAATCATCAATTCCCAATTTGTCAAGCAGTGGCGCATGCAAATATCAAAATCCTATGTTTATTTTACAAGTTAAAATATAATTATAGCTAAAACCGAACGTCGATATTAATTAATACAATTTTTTCGTTATGTTAAACGCGAGCGAGCGAGCAAAATTTTATCCTATTTTACATATTAAATCTGATCAAATTTTAAACTCTAATAGACTGTGCACATTAAAAGAAAACATTTCGGTTAAGAGATAGGTGAGTCAACAGAAGCGGTCGAAGCAAGCGAGAAAACTTTTACTTATGAGAACAATTAAAATTTAAGAAAATCCTATCTGAAAGTCTGTGCAGGTAAAAAAAACTGTAAAAATATAGTTGGTATCAACTAGAATTCGAGGCGTTCTTTTATTTTATTCCTTACTATCAACTCGAAACTCTTCATTTACTACAAAAAGGAACAAGTTGAAAAAAAATGATCATTTTGTAATTTAAATTATAGTAAAATAGTGTGATTTCTGTTGTTGCAAATAGATGACAATTAACACAATATGTTAGGTTTGTCATATTAGATATTATACCTACTTCACACTTTTTTCTTAATAGTTAATACATAAGTATGTACTTATAGAATTTTGTGATCAGTGACGTGCCCAATATATTGTATCGCTTGCCGAAGGTTTGCCATCCCTGTGTTAGGTGAACCATAATGAATAAATTAAGAACCTACTAAGTTGTCAACACTACGCAAAAAACGTCTCTCGTCAGTCATCGTGTTGCTTCGGTCGCCACCAAAAGTGCGCGGATTTTGAAATTACGTGAGCATATTTTTATTTCTCAGGTGTCTCTGGGTGTCCCTAGACGGGATGCCCTAAGCAGTTGCTTTATTTGCTTATAGGTTAATCCGGCACTGGGTATACCCACTACCCACTATAAGCGAACGGGGAGCCCCTGTTGGTTGTTTAATATCCATACCTTATGACCAATTATGAGCTAGAATAAGAATCACGGCAATGAGGGTTTTTGATATTTTTTAAACCCAGACCCAAACACACAAACCTACACAAAGCGTCATCTGGTGACGTAAGTGGTATCAAAAACGGTCAATAAGAATTTTCGATTATTTTTCTGTCACCAGGCGGCGCTTGGTAGCCCGACGGTCCTCGTCGTGTCAAAAAGCTGTTAGATGTCACGAATTTAAAAACCTTAATTAAAAATATTACAAGTTTCCATAAACCACCGCGCTGGCTTGGTGGCGCCACTGTAAACCTGTTTTCATAAATGGTAAAAACTAGTGATTCATTTTTATTTTATTACAAGATTATACAATAGGCGGTTCCGTGAACATAATAATATTGTGTCATAACGTCGCTTTATTTTCATATAAATTATTCTCTGAATCATTCGGTCACCTACTGAGGATAATCAGTAACCAAAACAAAATTTACTAAAATAAAAGACATCCTTAAATATTTATAAATAATAACAATATTACTTAATGAATCCATTTTAATTATAATATTAGACTACCCCTGTGGCTCAGTGGTTAGCGCGTAGGCGCTCAATCCGGAGGTTCGCGGGTTCGAATCCCGCCGAAGGGACAAAAAGTTTTTCTGTTTTCTTGGGTCTTGGATGTGCATTATATATGTGTATGGTGTATTAACAATCCTGAATATGTATATACTCGTAGTATAAAAGTATTAAATATATTTCCGTTGTCCGTTGGTACCTGTGATCAGTGATATCATACAATTTCTTCGGATACTTCGGATACAGGACCAGATTGACGTGGTGTGGAAGCGCGTCCATAGATGTTATTATATAATATATTTGAAAATGGCAGGCTACCGCATGCCGTTAGCTGTAGATATGCTCGTCAAATACAATTTCATCCTACTAATATTATAAACGTGAAAGTTCGCGAGGATAGATGGACGGATGGATAGATGGATAGATAGATGGATGTTTGTTACTCTTTCACGCAAAAGCTACTGAACGGATTTTGATAAAAATTTGGTATGGTAGTAGCTTGAGCTCTGGTTTAAAACATAGGCTACTTTTTCCGGAAAAGTACAGTGTTCCCGTGGGATTCTGTATTTACGCAGGCGGAGCCGCGGTCGACAGCTAGTCTAAACAAAAAAATATTCAATCGACCAAATTATTGTGTCATTGTAATATTTCTTTATTCATTATATTAAACACAGCATTATTAACAGTCTCCGTGGTCTAGTGGTTGGAGCTTGGCTCTCGACTCGGAGGTCGTGAGTTCGATTATATATATATAATTATGTACAGTTGGTTTGTAAATTTAAATAATAATTAAAATAGTGTGCCCATGTGAGATCTAAAACTGATAAAAAGGGGTTCACGGAAGATCAGACACCTCGGCACTGCCGTGGTCGATGCCTCAGTGGATTCCCTTTGAACATGTGGAGTGGGGATTTGATTCTGTTTTTTGATTTGTTTATTTCCTTTTTAGCTATGTTTTTGTCCCTTGTGTGTTCAATAAATATATTTTTATTTATTTTATTTATTACATAATATAGAATCATACATTATAATGAGTCCGGTTTTCCCAGACTGTATTTTACGTACAATTTATAAGTCCGATTACCCTTGTAATAGTTGTTTTGCTTGTTGCTTGTTCATAGCCCATGAAGTATATTAACCTAGAATTACCTACCTAACAAAAAGTTAGGATCATCCTTATGTCATTTATTTTAATATTCAGGGTTTTTCCTCAGTTTATTAGGTAAAAATGTTACTGAAAATCCCCAATATAAATTTTTTAATGTTGACAGATTTTGTAATGTAAGTAGTAGGAACTACTGTTATAAATGTGAAAGTTTGTGTACAATATCCTACGGGAACACTGTACCTTTTCAGAATAAACTGTAGCCTATGTTTTAATCCAGAGTCTAAACTACTACCATACCAAATTTCATCAAAATTTGTTTAGTAGTTTTTGCGTGAAAGAGTAATAAACATTCATCCATCCTCGCAAACTTTCACATTTATATTAGTAGTAGGATAGTTGATAGGGTAGGATAACCATCACTTCTTAATAACACGGGACCAAAATGTTTTTTTTTTAAACACCTTACAAATATGAGATGAGAGAGTAAACACCAATCATAACGTAAATAAGATAAACTCCAATCATGTAGTTGTTATTATATACGTAATGGAAACAATCCGTTGGGGGTTAGATATGATTATTTATACATTCGACTCTTGACTTGCGGATCATTGCCAGTCGCCACGTTATCTCGAACGTGAAATTTCCCTTGCTGTTGCACCATTCGTTATCATAAACGGTATTGGTGATGTGTTTCTGTCAGACAACGAAAATATTTGCTAATGTCAATCAGAATGACGTTGGATATGCTACGTCGTTATACGTCGAAAATAGACCAAGGGCTATATTTGGTATTGTGAACTTTATGGGCTATCACAGACGACGTAGATATTTTATCTTAAGATGCCTCGATATATTTCACATTAGCTACATACTAGGTATGTAATCCTACTAATATAATAAATGTGAAAGTCTGTGAGGATGGATGGATGGATGTTTTTTACTCTTTCAAGCAAAAACTACTGAACGGATTTCGATAAAATTTGGTATGATAGTAGTTTAGGCTCTGGATCAAAACATAGGCTACTTTTTATCCCGAAAAAGTAGAGTATTCCCGTGGGATGCTGTATTACGCGGGCGGAGCCGCGGGGAACAGCTACTACGAAAATGTATTGTATCTAGAGCCGTCCATGACAGTTCATACAAACTGTATAGCCAGCGATATTTTATCTTAACATTAAATATTATAGTATCTTCGCCGTCTGCGATGCCCTAGGGACGTGTTCATCTATGGGTGCTAGTTGTTTATATTATTTAAGACAATGCTGTTTAAATTATTGAAAAATATCAGTTTTATCGTGATTAATAGGTATACCTATTAATCACTAATATAATAAAGAGGAAATATTTGTTTGTTTGTTTGCATTGAACAGGCTTCGAAACTGCTGGTCCGAATTTGATGAAATTAGACACAGATATAAGTGGACCACGGGGCCTATGACCTTGGCTAATTTTTATTGCGGCAAAGTACCATTTCCGCAGAATATCATTTTGCGCGCATGAAGTCTCGGGTAACATCTAGTTTCAGAGGTTCTTCTTTCAGAATACTAAAGTCAGCATAAATAGGTAAATCTGCTTCCAGACGTATTTTATGCCAGAAAATTCTCTACCTAAACCATCAACACTTTTTTTTTATATCGACATAGTAGGTAAATATATATTAAAGCTATGGATCATTATGCTAATCGCTAAAACCCAAAACAAATTGTATTTAATATTTCTGAGAATATTATTAGTATTCAAAGTTGTTTTTACTGTATCTAAAATAAAAATAAAATTATAACAATATTTCGATTCTTAAATAACCGAAGTATCTGCGTAGTTAGTTTAAGTATTTTTTATTTACGTCGTCACTCGTAAGTGGAAAATTTATTTTGTTTTTAAACACAAATATAACCTAACCAAGAGCATATCAGGACATGTCTAAGGAGGGTTCCGTAACTATCGACGCGCAATAGGTTTTGTTTGTAATTACTTCAAAAGTTATTGTCCGATTTCGCTCAAAATAATTTTCCACCATTTATCCTCCATTACCAAATTTCATCCATTTATATTTATAATTACCGACGCTAGAAGTGCGGACAGACAGACAGACAGACAGACTGGCGGACGGAAGGAACCCTAAAAACGTCCTTATAATTGCCTTGTACAATAATTTTGTGGACAAAACACTGATGGTTGATTGATTAAACAAAGTGACATGAAGTATATATATTATGTTTATGATTATAAGGGTCAGCTCACACCAAAACGAGACGCGACGCGACGCTGCATTTTTAAATTACCGATTCGAAATTGAACTTTATTTAATACACAAGAACCTACACTTTTCGTTGCATTTTGCATGTTGCATGCGAGTTTGAATATCGAGCTGCACCACGCTGCGCAGCGCGGCGCTGCTCTTAAAAATGCCGCATCGCGTCGCGTCTCGATGGGAACTGACCCTTTTTGTGTGGAATAACAGCTGGGAAATGTTTATATAATATTCTTATTGTATTAATTAAAACAATATTCGAAATGGCAGGTGTTCTTTATTTGCACTCATCAACTTACTATTGTTATGGAGGATGTCTAATTTTTGTCTCCCTTCGGCATATTACGCACAATGTGAAATTGACATAGCATAGCTTTTCATATTATGTATATTGTAAAACTTACGAAGCATTTTTATTAAAAAAACATCCAACATAAGTTCACTAACAATTCATCGTGCTCATATTAAATTAACGTCCAGTGTGCTGAGTGCGAGTTTTTGTCTCTACTAGCCGTGAAGAAGTTAACTACAATTTGTGTGGCATCGAAACAACGCCCCTAGTGGCAATCAATGGTAACTAATTCGATGCCATACTAATTATAGTTGACTTCTTCACGGTTCGTAGGGACAAAAACTCGCATCTAAACATTGATGTAGACGGTCTAAAGGTTATTAATGGTTGACGTCATTTGTACCATGAACCATAATAATATTATTATAGAAAGTCTGTTTCACAAAGTAATAATAAAATTTAATTAAAAATAGTTAGGGCCTCTTTCACAATCTACTGATATGTGGGATAGATTATCCGGAAGTTTCGTCGCTTTTTGCTTTATATCGGGCGACAGAGACAAAACATGCCAGTAAGCTATGACATATATCCGTAGATTGTGAAACAGGCCCTCAATCTACTGCAAACCTATGACAAAATCTAGGTGACGTTTGTAAAAAAATCATAAGAGAAAAATAGTTTAACGTATTATATATAGAGCAAGTGAATACTGCTCTAACAGGTAAATCTAGATGCTACTGCAACAGAAAACACCTAATACTAATTTGATGTTTAATTTTTTTTTACTTGTGGAACAGATTTTGTATTTTTCATTTCATTTTCTCACAATATTTTTTCTTTTCAGAATCCGATCTCACCGGCCTATCACACGTTGGTAAGTGGCATTTTTTCATTTAGATCGTATCTGGTGGAGGTATTCTCTATTATACAGAATGGCTCTAAAACAAAAAAGATGTCTAAGAAGCGTAATCAGTATTCGATTCTCGTTCCAAAAATATTTAAACAAAAAAAGAAAAAGAAATTCGACCAGACTAATGTGTCATTGTATGTTTATTTGCGCGGTGATTAAGTGACATTTAATTTGGTAGTATTATACTCGCCCGTTTACATTTGGATTGAATTGAATAGGAACGGAGTAAACATCATGGCCTCACAGAAAACCGGCGTGAAATAACGCTTGCGTTGTGTTTCGCCAAATGAGTGAGGTTACCGGAGGCCCAAGGGGGGTTGGGGATTTTATGGACTGGGAACGCAAGTCGCAATTCCGAGGAGTTATATGTGTAACTCCTCTGGTGTTGCGAGTATCCATGGGCAGCGGTAATCGCTCACCATCAGGCGATCCGTATGCTTGTTTCCTGGTTTATTTCATAAGAAAAAAACAGTGCACGGTATTGAAATTAATTAAAACATTGTAAAAACTTATGATTTACTAAAAGTTTACAGTACGTATATACTATGTAATAATCTAATTTTAGACGGCACTACATTATTATAAATAACATTGTCTTCTATTTTACTCATCATTATCATTTCATTACTCACGTTATCGCAGCCCTGGAGGTGTTAACATAATTTTGTTTGTATGTCTGTGTACACTAACATCCTATAGGGCTAAAATTAGGGCCTGTTCTTCAAATAAGGTATTTCTCTTTTGCAACTTTTATTATCAAACGCTAAGACCTATACGGTGTACCGTATAGGTCTTAGCGTTTGATAATAAAACTTTAAAATAAAGTTCGAATGGTGATACGAACCGGGAACAGAACAATCCTACTACTATTATAAATGTAAAAGTTTATGAGGATGGATGAATGGATGAATGGATGAATGGATGGATGGATGTTTGTAACCCTTTTACGCAAAAACTTCTGAACAAATTTTGATGAAATTTGTTTAAGTTTTGGCTCTGGATTAATACTTTTTATCCGAAAAAGTACAGTGTTACCGTAAGATTCTGTACTTACGCGGCGCGGGCAAAAGCTGGTAGACAATAATAGTATGTGATTAAGGGGACCCTTAACTTTAAGTGTCGTTTGAGAATACAGCTGTAAGTGTACTACTAAGCACTAAGTTGTCATGAACTTCGCGCCAAGGGCACCGTAAGGAATTTTTCTGTATCGATACTGCGATTTGAATGTATTCAAATATACAATTTGTATATCCGTTACCTCACCCGTTTACCAGGTTCACGTGACGATTATAAAATATGTAATAAACCCATAGAATTTACTTTATATTGTTTATATGGAGAAAATAGCGTTAAAGATCCTTGTTTTGATAGAACCACTTACTTAAATATTATTGCCAGAAGACTTAATACTATCATGGTAGATTATCTCGCTAGGTATTTATTACGTATATAGAATCCTTCTTAAAAAAAACACAAATATCTAAGCGTAGAAGTAAATGAAAATATTCAATTTGCTCAACAAATACGCCTA
This sequence comes from Phengaris alcon alcon, assembly GCA_037179445.1. Classification (NCBI taxonomy): domain Eukaryota; kingdom Metazoa; phylum Arthropoda; class Insecta; order Lepidoptera; family Lycaenidae; genus Phengaris; species Phengaris alcon. Next base: position 39,925 of record JAYRCH010000099.1, read on the forward strand.
TTACGTGTAAATTCATATATTTACTAACATTAACAGGATCTAAGATGTTTTGATTTGAGTAGTTCTATCGTTGCAAGCAAATGTAGAGTTTACGTAGTAACAATTTAGTAATCTGTGGTAGAGTTGCGTAAGTCCTACAAGCTAATTCGTCAAAACTTAAAAAGTAGGTGAGTAAGAAAGGGAATAGTTAATTCCCATTGCCTTGTGAGAATGGCGAAAGCCCACAAGGGAGATTTCCGACCGAGCGGGCGGTAGTCTCGGTCAGGCCAAAGCCCACAGCAGTTTTCAGATGTAGCAGGACGGGTTCCGTGAGACGGAACGCTGCCGTGTGGGGCCGATGCTACGTGCTGACCAGGATCATCATCACTCGATCAGGGAGACGGAGGGAGTGCGGAGAGGCGGGGAGTGATGATCGAATCGACGAACACTTTTGCCATCTCATAGGTAGTTCATTGATTCCTTTACTAAAAGAACCATTCGGACAGGAATCAATAAAATCTTTGAAGGCGCTTTAGACTGCCCCATCGTAGTTGAATTTTTCTCTTGCAAGAAGTTATCCCAATTTCGAAAAAATGTTAGTCTGTTGGAGCAAGGTCCGGGGCGTACGGTGGATGTCTTAGACATTCCAATTGAGGCTCCTCTAATTTGGTAGCCGTCTGTTGTGCAGTATGTGGTCTAGCGTTCTGAAGCAGCAGTGGCCTAGAGCGAATGACCAACCTCGGTTGTTTAGCAGCTAGCTTTTCCATCATGATTTGCAGTTGCTGGCAATAGACATCTGCCGTAATCCTCTGGCCAGATTTAAGAAAGCTGTAAGTGAACGACACCGGCACTAGTCCTCCGAACGCTCACAAGTAACTGTTTTTGAGTCAATTTTCGCTTGGGGCAGTCTTTAGCTGGTTCGCCAGGGTTCAGCCATTGCGATGAGCATTTTCGATTATCGTACAGGATCCACTTAACATCACAGGTAATGATTCGATTTATAATCCCTTCATTATTGTGCTGGTTGAGTAATGTAACGCAGCAGTCGACGCAAGTTTGTCGGTTTGCTGCACTCAATTCATGAGGTGGACCTTTCAAGCTTTTTCACCTTCCCAATTTACTTCAAGTGGATTAAAATAGTTTTATTACTAACACCACATCCTGCAGCTAACTCGGATGTGGTTTGCGATGGATACGCTTCCACAATAGCCTTCAATTCTTCATTATCAACTTTGGTCTCCGGCCGTCCACGGGGCTTCTTCTGCAGGTCGAAATTTCTAGAACGAAAACGTTGGAACCAAAAACGCACTGTGTTTTCTTTTGCAACACTCCCGCCACATACATCATTATTCATTATATTTCAAGTTTTCCATTTTGTAAACAGAGTGACGCAAAGAAAAAACCAAAAGAGGAAAAAACAAATGAATTACAGTTTATTCGGAACACAAATGCATAAGTAAATAGCGGTATAAATTTTAAATTGGAATTCCTAACCAAAGAAGATATATATTTGAGATCAAAGTGGCCAGTACGACAAAACGCCAATTTCATATGTAAGGACCTAATATTATATATAGCGCCGAACTATGAAAACTTTGATAGCGCGATTCATGATTGTGGCGCTTATTGGTCCACCACAGCATCTAAAACCTTTACATGCTTAGATAATTATTAATGAACTTTTCTGGTGCATAATAAGGCACGTTTTTGAGGTATTGCTAGTGAATATACATATTCGGGGAAATAAATTGTTCTGCTGTCTGATCGTCTTTATAATTTCCACCATTACAGAAATGTTTCAAACTGCTGAAAATTCAATATCCTCGGCTGAACAATCAATAACTGCTATAGTTTAATTGGTGAATATGTTTGTTTAATAGTAACAATATCCTGGAGTGCCGGAACGGTGGTTCCTGTTTGATGACGTCATTACTTCAACAAAATTACACCATTTACACGTGATAATAATGTTCATCATCTCTTCATATTCCTTCAAATTGTTCTTTTATAATGATAATGTCGTCGACGCGACCGTCCAAACTTCACTTTTATGTGTAGGTCGGTAAATAGGATATATAAGAATTATGATAATTATATTATTAGATACTATTTTTGAACAGAAATTAGAATACCTAGGTTTATATAGAGTACAGTCAAACCTGTTGCAATAGCATTTCGTCGTATTTCCTACATCGTCTTTTACTTCCATAGAAAAACGAAGATACCCGGGAGACATTAACAAGGTGGCCGTACTGTACATATTATTTAAGGCCAAGGGATAATATACTACGAACATAACCTAAGAACAATCTAGGTGATCTATCATAGGTGCCTCTCACAAGTTTTTAGGTCCCCAGATATCAGGTACGACAGGTCCTATGATATCTCGTGCAGATATAATATTATTATGGTGAAGAACTACGTATGTTTATTATTATAGAAAGTATACAGATATAATACACTGACTTTTTGTTGTTTTAGGATTCCGTTGTACTCAAGGAACCCTTATTGTTTCGTTCTGTCCGTCTGTCTATCTATCTGTATGTTTGCTTCTGTAATTATAAATGGTTGAAATTTTGGTATAGTTATAGATTGTGTATAGCTTTCAGTTTCGGCATAAGAATATAATAGTATTTTATATTTTTGGGGTGACTGTCCATACATGTGAAGTGGGGATGAAACACAGACATCTATTGACTAGACCACGCAAGTGTATGTACTTCGCGTGTAATAGAGGAGTAAAAATTACTTCTTTCAGCGCCATTTCCTTTCGAACGTTCTCGGTGCCAAACATCAAACGAAAACTAAAAAAAAATTAAAAAAAAACGACGGGGCCAGGCGCGGCGATGCCTTTGAATCGTTTACTCGAGGACGGGGAGTTCGCATTAATAAATCGCTCTTGTGACGTCACAGTAGGTAGACAATAATGGCACGCTTGGTTTCTATACAGACTGATCTGTGGGATGAAAAATTATTTTTATTCCATCCCACCGTGTGGGGTATCGACGAATAGGTATTCTTACATTTCACATGATTTTCGAGCAATTGGCTTGTGAGCAAAGTGTTTTATTAGTTGGTCCTCCCCCTGGCATCATATTTTATAATATAACAGAGAAACTTGTAAGTTTCCATGCTGATAGATCGTACTAAAAACTCTCTAGGAAAATTATTTTGAACGAAATCGAACAAAGGATTATGAAGTAATTAAAAAAATTGCGCGTTCATCAAAAAAACATGTCCTGACGTGGCTCTTGGTTATGTTATTTTATCTAGTTTCACACACTTAAGAGGAGGCTGATAATTACGAATATGTATCGGGATAGTCGTCAACTGGACTTATTGCTCACATGCATTTCAATTAAGGGTAATTGATGTCAGTAACATTACGTTCGCGTTGTAACCATCAGCGGACACCATGACTAGTAACCAGAGACTATTCTTTATACCTTTACTAATAATAATATAAACGCAAAAGTTTGTAATCCTTACTTATATTATAAACGCAAACGTTTGTATGCATGAAAAATTTATGGATTTTTGTTACTCTCACGCAATAACCACTAAATGGATTTAATTGAAACTTTGTCGATTTGAAGAAGCTTAGGGCTTAGCCAACATGCCATCGCTAATTACAATGACGGTCTTCGAAATTGAAAATATATAGGATTGACATATCACATAACTAATAGTATTGACACACGTACAGTTTCTCCGTAAAATTTAAGGAAAAAAGGCTGCGGAGGATTTTCTAGGGTTAGGGTTAGATATTCTTAGGGTTTAGAGGTTGTGTTTTATTGTTTTTAATTAAACTAGCGTAGTTTAATTGAACTGATATAATTATCAACAAGCAATTTAAAAACGTCAACCTGTAGAAAATAAACTTTTGGATGTATATTTTAATGTAAAAAGGACAGATATTATTACAGAACATTATTTTTTATTATTTATTTATTAGTTTATTCAAGTTTGGGGAGAAATATTTTTGAGAGTTGGAACACTGCACAAAAATCGAACATAACATTCGCTATGTGACATAGCGCGAGATATGTCAATACCATACATATTGATTTCAAGCTTCGTGATTGTAATTGAAGAAGTCACATTGACTAAGCTCGCTGGATGGCAACGGAGGGGATACGTATGTATTGTTGGGCTTTCTCAATAATCAACAGTGGACAGGCGGCGACAGGCGATGATGATGGTAGAGTCTTCTCATCATCCTTAATGGTTATTACGGCAACCAATGATTTGGCTGAGTCATATTATCTAGCCTTAATAAAACCACAGTTCACTAAAATGAGGAAACTGGCAAGCGACATCTTCTACCTCGATTCTCATTATTTAAACGAAGTCTACTTAAATAATTAAATCTCTTTTCTATTCCTACTAAATGGTTTGCTTTAATGGTCACGTTATTATGTTTGGCATTTAACCAGAGTTGCTTTTATTTGGCCATTACTAATATTGATATTGCCCTATGAACATGGGTTTGGCACAGATTGGTGGATTCTATATTTAATCCGAACGAAATTTCTAGCAAAATTATAAAATGTAGAATGAACGTCGAATCCAATTCGACAATCAGTATAACAGGATTTACCTAACAATTACGTTAGTTTAAATGACTAATTTCATACAGTATGGTAATGTTTACTGTATGGTAATGTTAAATAAACAGGAAAACAAGATGGACGACTGAAATTTCTAGAATAGTTGTCAAATGGTTTGCCTAAAGATTGATGTTACAACTAATGGTTTTTGTGCAGTAATTAATTAAACACGAATTTCTCAGTAGTCAGACTGATTACTCGCTGCAGGCGTACATTTTTCCCGTTTGTGTTTTTTTTATGTTTATAGGGATCCATGAAGTCACTACATCACCATAATGTATTTTAAACATCATTTAGTTGTAAACAAAATATACTCGTAGACTTACTATGAGTTGTAGCATATTAGAACAGTTACTGTAACTTTTCAGCCAAATCTCACTCAAAATGCGTGAAAATTAGGTTAAATATAAAAGTTTTATATTTAACCTTATATTTATTGCACGTCTCATATGCTTTTTAGAAAAATCCCAAATAATAGTCTTTACTAGTCTTAATAAAAGTAATAAAACAAATTGTGTTTTAAAAAAACACATACATCAGAAATCACCAAAAACGTCTCACGCAATTTATGGACGCCCCTATAATATGAATTGCAAACCCGCAAAGTGGGATGCCGCAGTCGCGCGGATCATGCCTCTCGCGGTAGAGACAAAAACACAATGTAGGTGACATAAAGTTTTATGTAGCCTGATTTTTTTGCGGTAGAAAAGGAATCTTAAAATAATATTTATTTTATGAATATAGATATTCTACATTTAAGGAAAAAGTGGTAGAATAAATTAGAAGGAAAAGCGATAAACGTTGCGTCGCCCATAGACACCAGCCACAACATATAAGCGATTGCTGGCTTAATTACATGGTTGTTCCTCCACATTTTACTGCGCAGTATGCTTGTATTTGACACTAAATCCTGCTTAATTTAACGGTGTTTTATGTTTGTGTGTTGCTTTCTCTCATTTGCAAACATAAACAATACATAAATAAGGCCATAAACGGCGCAATTCGTACGTTGACTTGATCTAACCGTATTGAGGTGAGTAGGAAGTTGAACCAGACCAGTGAGTTAAACAAACACAAAACAGCGGTTCCCCTAATTTCTTAGTTTATATGTTTGTTTGTGCCTACATTTCATCTTGGTATATAGGCCTGTTATGTTTAGCGAATCGTGACAAGATGCAAGATGGTCAATCTTTGCCCAAAGGCAGCCCGGTTCAGAAAAATAGTTTGACTGTCCCAGCCCCAAGTCCCAACTAACCCGACCTATACACACACACGAACGCACGCACACACAAACACACACACTATTTCCAGTTACGTATACATGTTTATTTCTTGTCACAATAATTTACACCTAGGTCTTTGGATATTTCACAACGTTCTTCTATCAACAAGGGCAACGACAATACGGGCTCGTTAGATAATTACGCTTCTGTCATAAAATATAAACAATACTTCCTTGCTAGAATATTATGATAATGTCATATTATAGTTTATACCCACCTTTTACACAAGAATAAAAAAAAATAACTATAGCCCGACTACGCAAAATATATGCCTTTGCTACCCGGTCCATTATTACGAATCTATGGACATTGGATACCTCATTCATCAAAATCATATCAGTAGTTTAGCCGCTACAGTGGAAAAAACATACATACATAGACTGCCATCATTACACTTCCTTTAGGCTTCGTTGTAGTTGGGTGATAATTGTATGGAATGTCAACCATTCTGATACTTATAGTACACGCTCTAGAACCATTTAGTCTCTCATAGATACTTGTTGTTTCATTTTTACTGTATAATCAATTTTTCCTCTCGTTTTCATGATTTTGTGAAAATGTGTGTGTCTGTAACAGGAAGCCAGGTAAGCGCGCTATTTGATTTGACTTATAGGCACTGATACACATGCTCTAAAGTAAGGCCAACGAGACGAGATAAAAAACGTAAATAAACGGACCGCTACTGAGTTGCATTATGAAAGTGAGTTAATACGAGTATTATATCTGTCCTTATCACTCGTATGCAATAATGACGTCAGTTGGTCGACGACAGCTGTCGTAGCGTGTTTCGTGGTACAGGAAAGCGGCCAGTGCCGCAGTTGTCAACATTTGGTCCGCCAAACAATTGTGAACAAGTTCATTCCTGTTTGGATTGCGTTCGAACTGATACATATTTTTTCGTCTCCATATTTACTAAGCTATGATGAAAAAGACGTAAAGGCAGAACTTTTAAAGAAAGTGAATGACGTAAAGGCGAACTACCAAAGATACGCTGTGGATGAGCTCGCCAAAAAATTTAAGGTGGAAGTCCTAAGACTTCCTTACCTTATCATTGCGAGCTCAATCCCATTGAACTCGTATAGGCTGACATAAAGGGACACGTAGCTCGCAATAATACTACATTTAAATTTGAAGATGTGAAAAAACTGCTACAAGAGGGGCCAACGTGTATCTGCTGATAAATGGCGAAATTGTGTGGATCATGTAATAAAAGTCGAGGACAATTTTTATAGCAATATTGACAACATGATTGATAATACAATAGATAGTTTTATTATAAACACAGCTGACTCGGACTCTTCCGACGAATCATCTTTGACTAGTACAGACGACAGCGATTAAAATTCGAACTTTATAATAGTTTATTCAAATAAAAATGTTTTGAACCCCTGAAAATTTGTTTACATTCTTTATCTCGTCTGGTTGGCCTTACTTTAGTCTACTGTACTATGGGCCTAGCAAGAACATTTGACAGTGGCGTAAACGTAACTTTATGGAATGAGATTTGAGAATTGTATGAAAGGAAGGAGGAAATAACGGTACGTTTACGCCGCTGTCAAATGTCCCTGCTAGGCCCACTGAAGTACTGTCTGGGGCACGTGTCTCTTCTCACGTTAAGAAGAGACACGTGTCCCAGGCCACGATCGCTTTTGATGATGATGACTCCTAAGTTTTCCATTGTTTGTTTTGTTCTATACCACAAACACATGCCACTACAATTTACAACCATTTATGCGAATATTATTAGGTTACAGTTATTCAATATTATGTGTAGGTACTAATTGTTCAAGCATTTAATATTGTGTTCCTCGTGCTTTGAGTTCATAGCATAGTTCATATTGCAAGTATCATCATTATCATCACCATCGACCACCAACGTCGTCACTACAGATCTCGTAAACATTATCGATAAATTTCGTTTCGCGCACAAGTTTAGGCGCGTGTGTGAATGAGTCAACACATTGACCGATCCGAGATTATATCGAAAATAGTTCAGGGAATTCGGTTTCAGCCTGCAAGGCCCCCACGTTAGCCTTCTTTCTGCGGGATAGGCTGGGACTATTTAATAAACCCGGCGGGCCCGGAAAAATTCGGAGCACTGAAAATAGAACTCTGCGCTAATACAATAGACTTGAAAATCGAAGTGTCGAGTGTCAAGCTGTCATATATGACATCATATATCAAATTTGACTCGACACTTAATGTCCAGAGTTCTATTTTCAATGCTCTGCATTTTCCCCGGCCTTACGGATTCCGGACTATATAGTCTCAGCCTTAGGCATCAGCAGACTTCTAGTATCGTAGAGTACTGTTAGTCCTTTCAGACACCTATCTATATCTATCTACTTTCTAGGGAAAAGTGTGACCGGAATCGACCTGCACTGCACCTTGAATGCAGTTCAAGCGTTCTGCCATAGGGGTGGGGTAGAGATGGTTTTTGCGACAACTGTTTTGAGTATTTATGTATTCCATAGACCATACAAATTATCCTGAGAGAATACCAAGGTCGCATGAAATTGTGGATATTATAGCATACCTACTGTAACAGAAACGTTAATTATAACAGCGTTAGTGATAAATTCATGGACGCAATTAGTTCCTGGAACGTCGTCGTTGTGTTGGTGTTTTTGTTCCCACATCGCACTTTATTGCTATTTTGATGTTGCCCAGAAAATTGCATTGGTCACTTATAATACTTACATAAAAGACATTGGGAGTTTTTTTACCAGCTTTTAAAAACATCGCGCACAAACCCAAATACTATTAGATTGTACAATAATTTTCACTCACATTTCACTGTCCGTAATTATTTTAATTCAGATTCAGGGAGAAATGGAGGTAATCAATAAACTCTTGATCAGCCCACGGAAATCGTACATTTTGTCGCAGTAATAAGTATTAGCCAGAGGGCCGAATACTGGAACAATAGTTTAATTAAGTGACGGTCAAGTCACATGCTGTCCTTGTTATTTCGGCTAGCAGAGACAGCGACAGCGTGTGAATAGGAGGGCTCTTAATTTTGATTAGCGTTTCAGTATTTGCGCCGTGTGTCTTTTCCCGCGGTATACTCTATATGTATCTGTTCCAAATTGTATCAAAATTGGTCCAGTAGTTTCGGAGCATATTTATTGCAAACAAACAAGTAAATCTTTCCTCTTTATTACGTAAGTATAGATTTCAAATTTCTTTCAAATTTCATTTATCGATTTAGCTCATAGCCTGCAGCTAGTGTGCATTCATAGCAATAAAGTGTAACATACACATATATATATATATATATATATATATATATATATATATATATATATATATATATATATATATATATATATATATATATATAAATATGTTCTCTACTACGTATCTACTCTGTACAAAAAATTAAAATCGGCTTGATTATTTGTTCAAGACTAAAAAAAGATCCGTGATCTGCGCAGTAACAAAAATTCTGTTAGTGTTTGCTGTAACACTTGTATTTATTACATAAACGATTGTAAACCACCCACTTTTACTGTGTGAAAACAATATTTCATTTAATTTATTGCAGTTTAAATTAGTTTATAATAGAAATAGTTCTATTTCTGTATCCCGAAACTGTTCAAAATTATTAACTATAGTTTTTCTGGCTGCTTAAGATTCGAAGGTTTTATGAATCCTGCAGGGATTTCCCCTTTAAATTAATATTGTGGGTAAAAATTATAATTTTACATTACCGGATTGTGGAATTATGGGTATGATAAAATCAACCTGGGGGTTTTATCGAATATAGTGTCACATTACACACAACAATGAATATCGTCACAAAACATGTAACTTTACTGTTCCGTCAATGGAAACAATATTTCTATTTCATGGTAATAAATCTCTGTAATGTGAACTAACGAGAACTTTCTAGAAACAAAATAGCGTGTAGAATTATATTCATTACAAATTCTCCGTCACGACAAGACAATGCAGAACAATAATTGGTTATGACGCCAATATGCCACATAAATTTTCCTAGTGTCTTCAATTATGTGTAAAAGAATATTCCAGCGTTCTCAATAACATTTCATTGAAGTTGACAATTTGATGTAAAACCTTTGTGAATAAGTCACGACGAGACAAAGCCAATGAAAACCATCATTGAATAGGTGCAACTTATGAGCCAAGGCGTGTAAATTATGAAATTAACTAGGTAGGTATGTTTTGGTCAAATTCAAGGATCCAAACTTTTGCAATGTCATTTTAAAATCTTCTTATTAACAGCTGTTACTGAAGCCAAAACGTATGGTATGAAAAAATTGTAAACAAAACTTAAACTCATTTGCCAAGAAACGGTACACTCCAGAAAAAAAAACCTAGTGGGTGAAAATACGTGAAAAAATATACGACAAGCATCTGCATCATCAGGGCATCACAACAGATATCTTTAGAGTAATGGGTGTGTCGTTTACTCCATAATAATATCTAATAAGAATACAATGCAACCTTGATTATTATCAGACAACGTCTCAATCACACCTATTATATTAGTCACCGTTTTTCGGTAAAACCTTTCGATCCCTCGCAAGGTTGGCATTAACGTTACCTTTTTGTTCCGCGCAGGAACTTATTCGTGTAAGAGAAATCGTATAGTTGACAGCCCTGGGTGGTCATACAACAGTATCGTGACGTCAAAATCGTCGCATAACGTATAAATCACATCCCGCAAAAAAACGTAGCTAATGTACGACACCAAAGACATCGTAGGGCTGATTAAAGAAAAAACATCTTTACCGCTTTCGTGACGTATAACTCTCCTAATAAGGGTTGTGAAATGTGGGACAAGTCCAGAAATTGACGCTAAAACTACAATTTATACAATGTTTTCACGAAAAATACAATACGATAAATCATAATATTTTCTCACATTGCATTGGGTCAAAAATCAAGATACAAGATACAAGATACATAATATCAAAGCTTTGTCACTGGTGAAAGACACGTCTTACATCAAGAATCGACTATCATCCTACTATTATCCTACTAATATATTATAAATGTGAAAGTTTGTGAGGATGCATAGATGGATGGAATGATGTATGGATGGATGGAAGGATGTTTGATACTCTTTCATGCAAAAACTACTGAACGGATTTTGATGAAATTTGGTATGGTAGTAGTTTAAGCTCTAGATTCAAACATAGGATACTTTCTATCCCGAAAAAGTACAGTGTTCCCGTGGGATACTGTATTTACTATACTAAATTAGTAACGACTGCTCAATTAATTTACTTTAATTCCAATCCCATTAAACAGTCCCATACTATGTATTCGTTTGAGTGCTGGTATTTCTCGCCTAATGGATGAAAATATATCTAACGTTGAGTTCTATAGTGTTTTGTCAGACAGTTAATTCACTCCTACACAACATTTCAACATACTAAATAAAATATCTGTCCTGCTAAAAACGACTTTTGCAAATCGCACTATGTGCCAAGTGTGAGGAAAGTTTTTACAAGAATAATACATGAAATTAATGCATATCAAATTCCCATTAGTTGTGATTAACTATATTAAAATGTTTTTATATAAAAATCTACAAGATTAATTACTAGATATACTCTGAAATTTTGCTTCGAACGAAAGCTTTAAAGTTTCGGGCTGCATAGTTTTTGGTTATATTTTTTTATATACATTGAAACTAATTAATCAGGATTTATGCAGTTTCTTAAGATAATCTAGAGAAATATAACTCTATATTTTCTTTCTACTTTTTTTTAAACAGACAAGTATTTAAAGAAGTAAAGTTTGTATAACATGTCTAAGGTCTGAACCCAAATTTTCGTATTTAACTTAGACTTTCAATTAACTGTATATTAATCGTCTTGATATCTATTATAAACTCATTTTTGTAGATTGGACCAATCAAAATGAGTTGGTAGTTGACCATGTTTATGAGAATACCATTTTGTTATTTCTACATAATATAAACAATGCATCGAAACTGTATTAATGTAAGATTTAATTAGCAAAATCGACTTATTAGTGTCAAATATACGTACATTCGTCTTTTGAGTACATTAGTAACTTATGCGCAACAATGGGGTTGAAACAGTCCTACTATTGTTATAAATGTGAAAGTTTGTGAGGATGGATGGATGGATGGATGTTTGTTACTCTTTCACGCAAAAACTACTGAACGGATTTGAATTTGGTATGGTAGTAATTTAGGATCTGAATTAAAATATACATAGGTTACTTTTTATCCCGAAACAGTACAGTGGGCTACTGTATTTACGCAGGCGGAACTGCGGGCAACAGCTAGTTTATTAAATAGGTTTTACCTTTACCTATTTATAATTTAAAGGTTATGGAACAGCGTAGAACTGGTAGAACTGCGTATCGTAGAATAGATTTAATCTGATATTCTTTAATAGAATGTCCGTGACCCCTCCCTACGTAAGTGTTCGATCAATATTGTAAAACCCTTGACATGTATACTGTACCTATGTTCGTAACTCACGTAACTAACTCGTACAGCCATACAATAAGTAGGTAGGTACTGGGTAGGTTCATATATTATTACGCGACGACAAAAAATATTATATAACTTAAAAATACGCAGCCCAAACAATATCCTGGTAAAAACAACATTTTATAGAAGTCACGTTCTTTCCGACTCCGACTCCGACTTTAAAATTTTAAAGATTGAGTAGAGAAATAGTTAAATTTTTTTTGTGCATTTTTACTTTGGAAGTTGGTTTTAATTTTTGTTTAAAAACAATTATTTTTTAAATAAAATAAACTTCAAAAATATCTTAAGTATGTAAGCTATTGCCCACTTTATTTCATTTATTACTAAATAAATGAAAAAGTTAGGTTCTGTGATTGATCTGTCAGTCAGGTAATTACGGGTAGTATGTGTAGTATAAATATTTACGTGTTTTTTACTAAGCGCACCATTCGCGTAGCAGGGGCGACCTAGAAGTTCCGCTGTTTCAGGATTAACCGTCAAAAATTATTAGCATAACCTCGTACTGTACTGATAATTTCACTATGAGTTTTAATTACCCATAGTCATAATGTAAACTCATTGTACAGAAAACCTTGCATAGGGTTTTCTTCTTTTGCATTTGCACTGAAGACTCGCTGCAAAGGGGCTATGATGTACATTTGAGAGAAAAAAATGTTCATACAAGAAAGAGTTACGCCATCTCGATTTCAGAAGATTTTATCGGCGGTGGAAAGCAAATGCGACTACAAAAAGAAGAAGAAGAAAGCATAATCAAAATGTCAAGGTGACAAATGTCTAACCTCAACTGCCCCAAACAATCCTAAAAGTGGGAAATTTTAAGTGTGGACACTTTTTGCCTCGACATGCCTCGTCTATATCGTATCACGTATCTACAAAAGGAAGTCTTATCAATCAAAATATTGTTTGAACCCCGATAAAAAAGAAAAACAAGATTCTTTACATTCCACAAAAACCCAAATACCATAAATTTAATAATTATCATATTGTAAACAACCTTATTTGAGTAGTCGACTAGTCCACAAATTTTCCGATTATTGTTTTTCTTTCATTGACGGACAACATAATAATCATTGACGTATATCTATTAACATCCCACCATCTTGTTTGTTTCATCAATTCTCCAATAGTTTGTAAACAAACTGACAGATGTAACTAAACTATTTTCGAATGTTGGGTGCATAAAAAATACATTTTGAAAACATTTTTTGACGTTTATTGTAATGGAACTGAAATACTTTTATCAAAAGCACGATTTTAAAAGCTTCTATTTTCATAATGATGTTGTAATCGAGCATAACGTTTAGCAAGAAAAACATCATTTTGTTTGTTTTCCTCTTTGTGACATGCACAACAAGAACAATAATTTTAGAGGTTTTCCAGTTATAATTCTTATGATTACTAGCACAGGGTTTGTGTTTTTTTTTTAATCGTGAAATTGTTTGAATCGTGATAGACGTTACGCAGACGCCAGACTAGTTCCTTTGAACTATCAAGATTGATTTGTGGTTGGAGTAACTAAAATTATTTTCAACACTATTAAATCCTACTATAATTAATTACGCCAAGCAAATTTCTACTTTATGACATAACGGTAGAGTTTAAAATTCAATCAGTGATGAGCTCCTGAACACAATCGCTAACAAAAGTTACCGGAGTAAGGTATGGCGTACGGCCAAAATATACAATCTGTAGACATCGAAGGTAACTTTTATCGATTTTGGCCTCATTATTTATTTACACAATAATACCTTAAATATAGTTCATAAGCCGAATGTAAAAATCTTTTTTTTTAATGGATACTACTTCAATATCTGCTCCATGAAAAAGAGATTAAGTTATGAGTCATAGTATACGTGAAGCAAAAACTTACAGTAGAGTTTTACGAGAATTGTGCGCACGAAGAAGTATGATATGTGGCACCGTTAAAGTTTATGTGGTGGAAGGTGCGCAAAAAGCTAATATTTTTTAAATATAAATAATACTAAGAAATACATTACATAAAATTAATAAAAATAACAACACCACACACTACCGTGCGTTTGATAACACCAAGAAAATTGTAACAATTTTGTTACACGTTGATGTTTGTGAATATGTCACAACATTTACATTTTTATTGTTTTTTTTTCTATTTTAGAAGCGAAACAACCCTTATAAAGTTCATATTTAAAAATTATATTAATTATATTAAGTGAATTTCGACCGTAGTGCGACCTTTAGTTATAATAATCACAGATACATTAATTAATTGGTGAAACGTAAATTGTAGGTGTACAAACTGGCATCAGTCTATCTGCCGTGGGTAGTAGGTAGGTATTATACTCTTGAGTGTAGATTTAAGCTAGAGTACCTAACCTAGATTTTGGTTACACGTGCAGCGAACCTCTGCATTTAGTTCGCTGTCTAACCGCTAAAACCCAGTATATTTGTTAGTGGCGAAGGCTGGTTCTCCTTCGTTGGGAAGCCCTAGCCTTTATAATAGCTAGGGATTTGGATGGGGGTCTTCAAAAGGTAAATGGTAAGTGAAGCCGATAGAAATAGAGTTATAGGAACCCCACGCCACTGACATTTTTATGTTTTAGGGGCGATTTTTCAATCGTCAGATAACTTTTACCTGAGGAATAAATATGCGAATTTGACAGATTTTGTATGAAAGATCTGTCAAAGTCACATATTTATTCCTCAGGTAAAAGATAACTGACTTTTGAAAAATTAGCCCTTAGTTGCATACGTAGCTGGGAAAACAATAGCTTTCATAATTAAACATGAAACTTGAAAGACATAACATTTTGAACACATAAAGTTCTTTCGGAATAATTGTGCAATATTTTGAAGAGCCCTATATCGTCTGCCTTCTATAGATAAACGTTTGGAATGTTTCAAAATCTTGCATAGTTTGGTATCCGTTTCATCAAACCGCGTCTGAACCTGAAACTGAACCTAGGCTCCAACACCGAAGAAGAGACAGTTTGAAAACAACATCTAATATTTGTAATTATTTAAACAAATGTTATAAAATATCAGTTATAATTATTTATAATTATCAGTTATAATTATTGCTGTAAAGGTTATTGATGACGTATCGTCTGCACATAAGCCCTCGCTATATTTAGCGACCGCCCCTCTGAGAAATGACGTCAAAGCCGACATTTGGGCCACGCGAGCTGCCACTAGTTATGTAACAGAACAAGTCGTCTCGCATGATAAACCTAATCGTTCACCTATAAGACATGGTATATAGGTCACTGATTTAGAAGCTAGTTTGCTATATCTACTGTGTTGAAATCCAATTTAATAACTTTGTAAACAAAAAAAAAATCGATTAAATTAATTTGTCGTTGTATTACTTGTTTGCACGGTGAATTCGTGGCATTACAGAGTATAAAAAGGCCGCTTTCGGCGATTCACGTTCAATTATTGTTATGAATTACTCCAAAGATCGTAAAACGGCACTTGATCGCCAATACATAATTTGATTAAGATTCAATTCATAAGCAGAAATACATTATTTTTAAAGCTTTCTATGAGAATCCCTAAAATGGTCCGCATATAATGTAGATGTGTGCGTCTTTACTAATAAACTAACATTTTGTATTTGTCTTGTTGTTTCAGGTAATAAGAAGATTTATTATGTTGTAAATTCATTTTATTACGAGATGTTAACTATTTTTTCTCTTGTTATTCCGCAAAGGCCCATTTTCGCGCCAAGTCATCATCACTGGCCACAAAGTTTGTTTTTTTTTGTACCTCATCTACACCGACACTGGCTATTCCTCAAGGGAGGCCATTTTAAAGAAGAAGATGACGTGTGGAACATGTCGAAATAAATATTTTGTGTTTTATACAAATACAATAAATTTAGAACTGTATGAAAACTTCTGAGAGCATTTTAGTTTTAGTGTGTGCCGTGGTGGTGAAAAATATCATTGAAGAAGTGCGTATTTTCGAAAAATGGATAATGGACTAAAGATTTCTAAACTCTAATGGACAATTCTCAAATTCAGAAGTCTGAATCTGTAGGATTATTTCGCCTCAATAAAGGCTTGTGTCGCTCGCTCATACACGAGTTGGAACCTGGAAAGTATTGCCTCCAAATTAAGTAAACGTTCAATAAATGAGTAAACTATCATAATATAATATGTATCTACTTATTACAAATATTTTAATTTAATAAATATAACCATCGCAGTTTTCTATGACATTTATAATATAATAGGATGGTAACCAATTATTATTTAGTTCTTTATTTTTGTTTAAGGTATTCTAGGCGTTTGACCATAAAAGTGATTCGGTTTCGAGGTTTATAAGCAAACGTGAATACTTCACCTTAAATAATAAATATTTTAATGTACTCATTGGTAACTTTTATTTACAAATGCCAAGTACTAAAATAGTTCTTCAAGATTAACCTCTAAGACTAGCATTTTTACACAAATACAGAATATTATGCGGTTATTCGGTTGGTTACGGTTATATAATTTTTCATGTGGCATCATAACCGACAAATATGAATCTGCTAATGAAATGAATTGCTGCAAATTTGCTATAAAACGTGACAATATTACGAACTTTAAGCAAAATTGCTAGGAATTCTGCAAATGATTTACTTTTAGCAATATTTCGCGATGTGGCTGTGGCTGCTTTTTAGGCTTCAATTCTCGTATTCAAAGTAGACTTTCAATTTACTTTTATTGTATTATAAGTGAAGCGTCTTGTTATCGTAAACTGATTTTGTGAAGTTTGGACCAATCAGAACGAGTTTTACGCTGGTTTAGCGTTTACGTTTGTCAGTTTTAGCATATCGGGACTTGATTGTAATTGTATTAGTGCAGGTTTTATTTAGCAGAATTGACCTTCTGATATCTTTTATCAGCGTATATATACATCACTGAATTTCAGAAGCTCGTAATTCTATTCGTATGTATTCCTCTATGAAAACGGTTTTGACGAAGAAAACATGCAACTCAATATTATCTCTAGATCGACCAGTTGAAGCAGTCATAAATAACTTATGGACTAAAAGCTCTTAGTTAAGTCTGTCTTAAATGCTGAATTTATTTTTAAATAAATTCGTATAAGAATAATTTATAGCTTGGCATTGCCCTGAAATCATGACCTTGAATGTGTCATTTTGAAAGAAGAAACTTTTCAAAAACCAAAATTTCTGGAGAGGCTCATATTCTTTAATGCCTTATGAAGCTTAATATTTTTTCAGTAGTTTCACATAGTAATACGTGACTTTGTCTATCTAATATAGTCATTTACTAGTCTTGAGTATGTGAATGTTCTGGAAACGTCATTAGAATTATCGCAATTAGCTATGGCAATAATTTACTTTTTCAGTTCGAGAAGAAATTTATTGCTGAAGTAAATTATTACAAGCATAGTCTACGTTTATTGTGCTCTGGCAGGCTACCTATTACTCTTCATAGTTAATAATATGCAAAGGATTGACGTGTCTAATGCCTGAAAAAAGATACCCGATAGTTTTGCCTGTACAGGTAAACCGGAGAGTGTATGTCGCATAACTGCAAGTTTCCATACAGTGTCAGCTCAAGCTTACCCGACAGGTATAACTGCGCAGGCAAACCTGTCAGGTAAACCCTTACGTGTATGGCAGGCTTAAGACTTTATTTTGTCCTGTATTGTTTGCATATGGCAATAATTTTAAGCCAAGAAATTAACTTGCTACAATTTTATGACCTTTGAGGAAGCAGATTTGCTTTTTTAAATTGAAGATTTTGCTTTAACCGACATAACTAAGAAAAGTATGATCTTCTGTGTGTTGTGTATATCTATTATCTAGACAGTAGATACAAACATACATGCTCTGCTGATTCCACTGACGTAAACCTACACCTACAAACAGACTTTCAACATCAAAGGCGATCTACATTAAATGTTTGACGTATTTATTAATAATGGTTATCTTTGAGTCAATTCACACCGAAACCAAACGGTACGCGACGCGGCATTAGATGTTTAAGATAGATATTAAAAATTGAACTTTATTCATCACACAAGGAGATACACATTTCATTGTAAGAGGTCGAATGTCAAGTTGCACCGTGCTGCACGGCGCATGTGCAGTGTATGACTGATGTCATATGCAACGTGCATCTTTTTGCAGAGTGAAAAAGTTCAATTTTGAATAGTTAAATTAGCTATCATAAAAATTCAGGGCCGCGTATCGTAGCGGTGTGAAGTGACCCTTAGAGGAAAAGCAGCAATAAAAGATATGGAATGTGGAAACAAAATGAACAACTGTTTTAATGTCTAAGGAAAACGAATGACGAAACATTCCAAAATTATTTCAATATTTGATTGTTTGGATTCCAAGCAGTGATTGCTTGTTTAGAGAAAACTAAACAAGCTCACAGTTAAATCATCTGTTCGGATACAAGTTAGTCGTTTCATAAACAATAAAGAGATCAGTACACTATAATGCTATCAATTTAAAAAGCGCTTATTGCAATAAAAAAGAAATACAATGACACATATTTTGGTCGATTTCAAAATGTTTCTTTACAATAACTACAATTTTTATAAAAATCTTTTACCCGACTACATACGTTATATATCCTATGTTACCCGGGCTATTGTTACGAAGCTATTTATTAAAATCCGACCAGTAGTTTAGGTGCTACGGTGGAACATACATACATACATACATTACAATATCCTTCCTTTTAGCTTCGCCATAGTCGGGTAAAAAGATCATATTGGATCTGAGGGTCAATTCTGCTAAATAAAACCTGCAATAATACAATTACAATCAAGTCCCGACACGCTAATACCGTCAAACCGGTATTCTCGTAAACGTCAAAGCAGCGTCAAATACCTCCTGATTGGTCGCTTCACTTATAATACAATCAAAGTAAAATGAAACTATACATGGAATACGAGAATTGAGGTTCAGAACCGAGAATAAACGCACATGAAAACAATTTATTATGTGATTGATCGTATCAAAAAACAAACGGACGGGAAATCAAATAGCGATTTAAATAAATTCAAGACGCAAATGACGGAGGCAATAAGATGGACCGTTTGAAAGTGAGTCGATGAACCCGAAAGGTGCAGGTGAACAAACCTCCTTGATATCGCAACGAAAACAGGGTGAAAGAAGATCGATTTGAAAATTACTAAAGGATAACCAAAATACCGGCCAAACGTGAGTCGGAATCGCGCACGTAGGGTTCAGTACAAAACTGAACCTCAATTTTCGTATTGTACAAAGTGGACTTTAATTTTACTTTGGTTCTATTATAAGTGAAGCTACTTGTTATCATAAACTGATTTTGTAAAGTTTGGACCAATCAGACCACGTTTCACGCTGGTTTAACGTTAACGAGAATACGGGTTTGACAGTTTTAGCGTGTCGGGACTTGATTATAATTGTATTATTGCAGGTTTTATTTAGCAGAATTGACCCTCAGCTTTAAATATTTTTGTTTGTTGTATGGGAGTCCCACTCAAATGTTTATTTTACTCTGTTTTTTGTATTTGTTGTTACAGCGGCAACAGAAATACATCTTCTGTGAAAATTTGGTAGTGGTGATAGACGGATGGACAGACAGACAGAACTTTTTAACCCTAAAAAGGCTAATATTTTATACTCATTGAACTTTCAATTGACTGACAGACAAATGGACGGCCAGACGGAAAAAAACTATCCTAAAAGGGTTCCGTTTTTTCTTTTGAGGTACAGAACCGTAAAATCTGCTAACTAATCTATATTATCAGTATTACAACACATAGGCTATATTAATAGTTACATAGTTAGAAATGCAGGTTCGATTCCCAGGTTGTGGCGTGTACATATGAGACTTTTTCAGTTCTCAAGTACATTATACGGACAAATTATTTCCAGGAGCAATAATTTTGTTTTTCGAACAAAAATAACAAACTGGAGTTTTGAGAAAAACTCTTGTTGTGTGTGTGTGATTTTCTAAAAAAATATAAAATACAGGTTACAATTTTATATCAACCGTGCTATTTAATGAGTGGTTCTCTTCATTGTAAAGTTAATCAATGTAGAGAAAAGAGTCTAAGCTTTTATAGAAATTAGTCAAAAGCAGTGGCTAGGGCTGGTTCTCCATCAACGGGAAGCCCTAGCATGTAGATGTAAGATCAGTTGCAGAACTTACTTAAATCTGTAATGTAGGTCCTAGGTAGACAAAAAAATGTCGTGTCCGTTAGTAAGTACAAGTAGGTGTTCATGACCTATAACGCAATGTTTGTGGGTAAATGTTAAAGTTACAGACTGTACTGTCACAGTTACTGTATATGTCTATTTATGAAGGCCCTAATAAGTATCTAGATTCTAGATACTATTGGAATAATAACATCTTTTTTTTTTTTTTTTTTCGAACGGGTCTATGCTAAGGGTCGGGTTAAGACCGCTGTAGCTAAGTCGGACTATAACTAGCCTGGTGGCTAGTTTGTTTGGTGGTAGACGATGGGAGGGTTTGACCCTCCCTAACATCACCCGGGTGATGTTCAAACCGGATATTGGGGACAGCTACGGATTAGAAGCTATTTTTTTGACAGGGGAGACGCGGGTCTCTCCTGCTGAGGGGTCCGACCCCTTCCTCACTCGCTGATGAGTGAGGTTGCTCGCGCGCGGTAGCAGAGACTAGCGGCGTGCGAGTTATCGCGATAGAGGAGCTCTCGATTTGGTCGATATCGGTACTGAGAGGGCCGTCCCTCTCCCCTTCCGCGTACGGTCGGGATGACTCGCGCGCGTAAGTCCTAATGTCGATGAGGTTCGCGGTATTGGTAGAGCTCTCTATATCAATATCGCGGTCGCGGACACTATTTAGGAGTGTACCTAGACTACTGGGATGCGAACTCGAACTCGGGTTCGGGTCCGGTCCCGTGTTAGGGTCGGTCTGTACGTCTGTACGTGTTGTCGTGTCGGATGTGGGACCTCGGGGTAGGCACCGGCGTCGACCCCGGTGCGATGCTAGCGTCGCGGGTGCGTGTGTTTTGTGTTTACGTAACTGTACACAGTACGTTACGTATTTTGTGATCGGGTCAATGGGATCGGCTAAGATATGCTTAGGCCGTTTGTGCGGGTGTCGGAAAGTCAGTGCGTCGTGGTTGTAGTCCAGTGCCTTTTTTATAAGGGGGTTTGGGTGGTTTTTGCCTTTATCAAAGAATCTCTCTACGAGTTCCTTGATATAGGCTTTAATGGTGACTAGTTCGCAGTCCCTATGCAAGTCGATGTTACGCATGTACCAGGGGGCGCCTGTTGCCATGCGTAGAAACCGGTTCTGGACTCTTTGCAAGCGGTCCATTTGAGACTCGCTTATCTGTGCGAAAGAGACGCACGCATAAGTGAGTATCGTTCTGATGCAAACCTTATACAATGTAAGCTTATGTCTTAAGGACATTTTGCTTCGCGAATTAAGTAGCGGATATAATTTGTAGAGTACAAATTTCGCTTTACGTAGTGTGTTACTGATGTGACTCGAAAACGTCATCGACTTGCCTAGTACTACGCCTAAATATTTGACCTGAGAGACCTCAGGGATAATGTTGCCGTGCAGGCTAATAGGGCTCATTACTTTGCGGGGGCACTTACGCCCCGCTGATTTATTACCATTGAATTGAATGGCGTGACTTTTATCGGGATTGACTTCTATTCTCCACTTGGAGAACCAATTACCGAGAGCGGTAACTGACTCCTGGAGGACTTTAGACGCGGTACGGGCTCGTGTGTTTGAATAATAAAGGGCTGTGTCGTCCGCGAACATAGCTAATTGCACCTTAGCGTGTTTGGGGATGTCACTAGTGTACAGGTTATATAGGGAGGGCGAGAGGACCGAGCCCTGCGGTACTCCCGCCTCCATATATCTTGGCGACGACAGTGCGCCTTCTACGCGGAAATGAAATTTACGATTTTTTAAAAAGTTACTAATTAGTAAGACGAGATAATCGGGTATTTCCATTTGATAGAGTTTGTATAACAGTCCGTTATGCCAAATTTTATCAAAAGCTTTTGCAATGTCAAAGAATACGGCGCATGTCGTCTTCCTGTCGTTTTTGCTAGATAATATGTACTCCGTTAAGCGGTGTACTTGAGCGGGACAGCTGTGCATTTCGCGGAAGGCGAACTGCTCGTCTGGAAGGAGTTTTTTGTCGGTTATGACGTCATTAAGGCGCCTTTTAATAACTCTTTCGTAGACTTTACCTAGGGAGCTAATGAGACTTATTGGACGGTAGCTACCAGGCACCTTCCGGGGTTTCCCCGGTTTGTGGATACCTATGACAATAGCTACTTTCCAAATGTCTGGAAATGAACATCCTACTAAGAGGGCGTTAAAGATGTTCACTAGGAGTTGAATTAGCTCGGACGGTAACATTTTAAGTGTTTTGTTTGAAATACCGTCGAGGCCTGGGGCCTTTTTGGCATTCATACACTTAATAATGTCACTGACCTCCTCCGAGTCCACCATCCTCACCCTGTCTACGTCAGGTGGCCTCGAGAGTCGGCTGTTGACCTCGCTATTAACTAAGCTAAGGTGCACGGGATCAATCGGGAGAGTACTCGGCCGGCACTGTTTTTCGAAATTATCAGCTAGGCACTCGGCCTTGTCAATGTCTTCGAATGCAGGAGGACGGTTAGGTCTATCTAACGGAGGCATGTCGCTCTCCGTGTTGTTTTTGAGGGCCTTCGCGAGTGGCCAGTACGCCACGTGAGACGGTTCTAAATCACTGAGAAGTCGATCCCAACTCTCGGCTTTGTGCTGTTTGATTTTAAACTTAACTTCCCTCTCGTAGTGACGGAGGGCTTTCCTCCACTCTTCCGACGGGTAGCGATCATATGTGCGCTTAGCCGCATTTCGGAGTCTGATGGACTCCCTTATGTCCTCAGGGAGGGGCCAACGGCCCTTGGGGGTCGTTGGCACCTCCCTAGATGAGTTCTCTATGGTCGCTACCAGGTGATCGGTCAAGTGGGAGGCGGCCTCTATGGCTGTCTCTTTACTATCTATAATATCGGGGATTTTGTCTAAGTGGCTAGAATGAAGGACTTTAATGTTCTCCGCTAGTGATTTATAATCTATTATCTTCCTAGTACTAGAATTATTAGGGTTAAGACTACCGAGTGTAATCATAACCGGTCTGTGGTCTGAGTTAAGCTCGTGGAGAGTCTCAATATTGATATTGAGAGAAACATTTTTGACTAAGGCTATGTCTATCGTACTAGGATCGCGTATGACACCGTTGATGTTTTCATTGGTGTCATAGCGAGTGGGGTCGGTGGGGGCTAATAGTGCAAAATTTAAAGTGTCGGTTAAATTACAAAGGATGGTGCCGTTTCTATTGTTATGAACATTGCCCCACTCGGTGTGTTTGCAATTAAAGTCGCCGGCAATGATGACAGCGTTACCTAAATTGAATAGCGCCTGTAGGTCGCTTGAATGGAGTTCTTTGTTGCCCGCTAAGTACGCGCTTACTATAACAATGGGTCCGTGACCGGACATACTAATATGGCAAACAGATGTTTCTAAAGTTAACAATGACGGTGGCTCTAGTGGAATACAATGTAGTGATTTTTTATAGTAGATAAGAGTACCTCCGAGTCGGGATCGAGTTCTATCGTTTCTGACTATTTTGTAGTTAGCTATTTTAGGGCTCCTCATGCTAGGTTTTAAGAAAGTCTCCTGCACTAGAAGAATATCGACATTTTGGCTGCTTACAAAATCGCGAATTTCGCTAATGTTATTCCTAATGCCGTTCGTATTGAACGACACTACGCGTAACGAGTGCGGCTTTGTCCTTCCCGAGGGCTCCATTAATTACCGTTTGTGGAGAGGGCCTTGATCTGACGGATCAAGACCTGATGGTCTGACAAAGCTTGGATGCGGTCTGTGGCCGAACCTTTTAGCTTTGTCGCTAAAATAGAAAGCTCCATCGGGTCAATAGGCCCGATGTTGCTTAAAAACTGCTGGACGAAAGAGAGGTCTGCAGTGAAGCTGGGAGTCGGAGGGGGCGTGGCCTTAGGCGCTACGGGCGCGGAGGGCATGGCCTTACTGGGGAGAGCGGGGAAAACCGCTAGCTCCGAACTACGTTTCTGCGCGGGCTTGAACCATGCAGATTGGGAGGGTAGGGGAGCAGCGACGAATCTCTGTTTGGGGGGGGCACTTTTAGTCTGCGGTGCACTACGCTTTTTTACTTTGGGTGCTTTTTTGCACCCTCTATAATTGGCGGGGTGTCCTTTAGACTTACAGAGAACACAGCTGGGGGGTTCGGACTCCTCAGCTGGGCTCTTACGGAGACAGTCAGAGGTGCCGTGGTCACCGAGGCACTTAACGCAACGCGGCCTAGCTTGGCAATTCCGTGCCGAGTGCCCGTAAAGTTGGCATCGGTGGCACTGGCCAGGGATGCCCCTTTTACGGGGGGGCTCGACGCGGATGCCCGTAATATGACAGACGGCTCGGATATTGAAGATATCCTTGCCCTCTGGTGTAAGAGGGAGGGTTACTAGTACCATATTGTACTCGTGTTTTTTAATGGGGTGGTACATGCGATGTACCTCTAAGGCGGGAAAACCTTGGGACTGGATGTCCATGAGTACCTCTTTTGTGGAGAGGCACTTATCGACTCCTGTAATGACGACGCGCAGAAGGCGCTCGTCTTCAAGGGCATATGTATGGTAGCCTATGTTCTTTGCGCGTAAGAACGCGGTGAGGAGGCGGTGGTCCTCCGACGATTTAACTTGCACTTTGATCCCTATGGGGGTCGTGTGCGCAGAAGAGTATCGAAGCTTTTGCTCGTTTATTGCCGCAGAAATTATATTCCATTTGGCCTTCTCCTGTATGATTACAGGAGGAGGCATTTTTGGCGTACGGACGGCCTGAGGGGCCTGAGGGGCCTGGGAGGCCTGAGGGGCCTGGGAGGCCTGAGGGGCCAGGGAGGCCTGAGATGCCGGAAGGGCCTGGGAGGCCATCGGAGCCTGGGTGGCCAGAGGGGCCTGGGAGGCCAGAGGGGCCGTCGAGGTAACGGGGGTCGCGGAGCCATGAGCCTGCACGGTTTTCCTATTTTTGCGGACCGATTTGGTCGGGGAAGATAAGACTGGAGAGGAGGTGCCTTCTGGGCGCTTCCTCTTCTTCGTCTTCTTGTATCTGACGGTAGTGAACTCGCCTTGTTCACTACGGTCGGTTTCTTGCTCTGAGCAAGACATCTCTGAAGGAGATGATAAGGCCTCTGTTTCGGCCGGGATTAGCGGGGCGTCGCATTCGGGCGACGCCGGTGAGTCTGCGTCATGGGCGCTCGCGAAGCGTTCCCATTTCTTAGCGGCATCAGGGAATTCGTTCTGAAGGAACGTCAGGAACTTCCTGATTAAGGCGTCGGCCATAATTAGGAAGTTTTATCCTGGTTGTGAAAGGAAATTCTGCTCTCTAATTAATATTGGGGGATACAGCCCCTCCCGGCGACCGGGAGGGGAGGTGTGTAGTGAGGAAAACTCCTCGTGTAGTGTGCCTAACCGTGTCACGGTACTTACAATTGTTCCTTGGGTGGCTGGAACTCACTCACACACTAACGTTGCGCTAACACTAGGGCGCTAGTGTTCGCGAACGAGACGCGGCGGAGCGCGAGCAGAAGGCTCGCGCTAAGAACGAGACGGACGATGCGACCGGTCGCACGCTCGTCCTAACGCGGCGATAACTTCGCGGCGGGTGTGCGAGCAGAAGGCTCGCACTAAAGAGCGAGACGGACGATGCGAGCGGTCGCACGAATCGTCCGGTAGGCGGCGATCGCGGCGCGGCGCGAGACACGGTACGGCACGGGTCGGGCGGCAAAGGCGGTTGGGTGGCGCCTTGCTCCTCACTCTTGAGTCTTGCCTCTTGCTGCTTGACTCTTGAGTCTTCTGTCTTCCTGTCTTCTTTCTTCCAGTGGTGCACTATTGTGAGCAATGACACTCGGATAGAGCGAGGGCGCAAATAGAGAGCGCGGGACGACGGCAACGATCGTAGCGAGCGGAGCTGTTCATCGGACGGTGTCCGAGAGCAGAATGAATAATAACATCTATGGACGCTTTCACATATACTGGGTGTTGCTCGGGTCCTCATATGCGTAATACAGTATCCCAGTGGTCTACTCCATATCTGTGGCAAATATCATCCAAATTGGACCAGTAGCTACGAAGCCTATTCGATGCAAATAAACAAACAAACAAATTAGTATAGATATATTATTATTTCAAACAATCCAACAATGCACCAGGAAAAATAATTGTTTCTTGGTTTACTACTGAGCCAGAGAGGTTATATATAATATTGTTATATAAATATTGCTCTTGTCGTAAAGTGGAAAATTAATGTTAGTGTCCGCCTTAGATATTCCACGTTTCTCCAGAAGAGCTTTCACTGCTCATATTTGTTTTTAGTAGGTTAGAAAAATTTCTTGGAAACAAAAAAATATTTAGAAACATAATTATGTAGATTGTCGGTAGATTTTAGGTTATAATCCAAATAATCCTCTCTTGGGCTTCACGCCAAAGACGGCGTTGTTCGTCGTAAGCGTCTTACCGTGCGTCCGTCTGTCCGTCATTTGAAAGTTTATTGACTATCCTACTACTATAATAAATGTCAAAGTTTGTGAGGATGGATGGATGGATGGATAGAGATGAATGTTTGTTACTCAAAAAACTACTGAACGGATTTTGATGAAATTTGGTATAGTAGTAGTTTGAGCTCTGGATTAACACATAGGCTACTGTTTATATTTATATAAAAAGTACAGTGTTCCCGTGGGATACTTTATCTAGGCGGGCGGAGCCGCGGGCAATAACTAGCCAAAAAAATTATTCTTTTAAGCATTATTTTACGTCAATTTTCCGTGAGGGCGTGGTATCTGTCTGTTCGACATTGTCTATTTTGCCTATAGTTAAATGTTGAATGGTAATGTGCTACGACTACCTGTACCTACTGAAGTTGTAGAAATAAATATGAAAAGCAAATAATAAAACCTGACATATTATGACTATCAGGGAATCTAACTCATAAGCAGTTGACCGGTGTCATAATTTGTTCGTATCAGGACCACTAGCGCAGATCTGGGTTAAAGTTTACCCTGTGTTAAAATATCATGTTTTTTCTTTCATAAACACGAAGAACGAGAGAGATAACGTCATGATATTTACCCAGGGTTAATTTTAACCGAGGTCTGCGCATGTGGGCTCTATAATGAATTAGAATTAGATTCCCTGATTGTAATAGATTGTAGTTTATCAATACAATATTTATAACGACATAATATTACGTTTGTAATGCGTTTTCTCTTCCTAGCTTACGTGCTTCCGTAAACACGACAAATTGCCTTCGCTTTATTTCTGACATGACTATTTCGAGATTTAACATTTATACAAGGCTCTCTGATATAATTGTAACGAAAATAAATTTGGAAGCGATTGTCCGTATAAAAACGTCACAATGGTTTGTACAATTGTTACGTAAAGTGTCACAAAAACACTAACAATATAGTTGTTATATCGTGTGGAGGAGGACAATAACTCGTTTATTAGTAAATTATTACTATTCTTATACTTTATACAAGCAATTCTTGTTTATAATAATATATAATTTGAATCGCGGAAAGACTGAAAGTAAAGTAAAGTGAATAAGTTCTACAAAATGTATTAAATTACGTAGATACAATAATAGGCACTTAGGTATCTACTGTAATCCATTATATCTTTTCCGTACGAAAAGAAATCGGTCCACCCAGGTACTCCATTAGAGTATTATCTGGGGGCACGCTAGTGTCCCCGCCAAGACCAGCCAAGCGAAGCGCAAGCGCACTACCTACCTACTAAATCGGCGGAACGCTTCGATTTTTTGAACCTCATAACTTGGGTTTGGATTATACCAGAAAAATGAAATTTTCAGGATATGTTCCCAGTGCCGGACTTATTAAAATTGTAAAGTTATGATTGTATAGGTCTTATATTTAAGATTTTATTTATATCTAAAAATCCCTGATTTCGTCACTGACTCTGAGAGAGTCAGAAGCTTAGTTTTACATGAGATCTGATAACTTTTTGACAGTGCGAGTCATATGGTATCATCTTGGCAATATTTTAACATGAGTATGTTTTTGGTTGGATTAGTAATAAATTACAATTTGCAAATAAAGGTACATTTGCGGATTTTAAGTGGTTATCTTAGTTTCAGTATTTCAAAAGCTTCAGGTATTCATGATACATATGTAAATGTTAAGTGTTTGTTTGTAATTTCAAAGTAACAGCTTTGCACTAAATGCATATTAAGATAGTATATATACGGTACATAGTACATATACCAAAAATCCAATTTTAATTTTTTTGTTCTAGCTAATCTCTGAAACGGTGGGACTGATTTTGACCCAACCTTCAATGGTAGATTTAGGCTGATGTTATAAGGAGTAACTTAGGCTACTTTTATATTAGGATTGCGTTTCCATTAATAGTTCCTCACAAACGAAGGTGCGGGGACCAGTTTGTTTATTTGTATACTAGCTGTTGCTCGCGGCTCCGCCCGCGTAAGTATAGTATCCCTCGGGAACACTACTTTTTCGGGATAAAAAGTAGCCTATGTTTTAATCCAGAGTCTAAACTACTACTATACCGAATTTCATCGAAATCCGTTCAGTAGTTTTTGCGTGAAAGCGTAACATACATCCACGCTTTCACATTTACAATAAGAGTAAGGATTGTATATTATAGTTGATTAATATAGGATAGGTAGTTGTCATTTAATTCAAAGCTTAACCTCGGATTCCGTATAATTTTTGAAATGTAGGAAAACTAATAAACTAACCAAGAGCATGTCAGGATATGTCTAAGCAAGGTTTCATAACTATAAACGCGTTCGTAATATGTTTTTTTCAAAATACTTCAAAAGTTACTGTCCGATTTCGTTCAAAATAATTTTCCTAGAGAGTATTCAGCATGGTCTATCAGCACGGAAAAACCAACTTATAAACCACTTTGGAGGCCGATTAATCGAAAATGGTTGACTTTGTAAAAAAGATATGTACCAAATTTCATCAATTTATATTAATAATTACAGAAGCTAGATGAGCGGACAAACAGACAGATGGGCGGAAAGAGTGGAACTATAAGAGATCCTTGAGTATTACGGATCCCTAAAAATTAAGTCGTTATATTTCCCACGTGTGACCTAATCTACAAATATTCTTAGAACTGTCATGAAATCAAAACTATGTTTAAACTACCTTCAGAATATTCATAATATCTTTGCATAATTCGATGTGAATACTTTAATGAGCAGTTATTTATAATACGATGTCAGTTTTACGACGAATATAAAATAAAATTTGAGTGTTAGTTACTAGACTTGTATTTGATTTAAACACACCTATTATTAATAAATATTAAGTCAGATTGTGAATTTTGAAATCAATTGAAAATTATTGTGACATTGTCAAACGTCAACGTTTGACAAAATTGTTTCAAACACATCGCAGTGTGAGTTATTAATCTGAGATAGTGTGTGCGACGTTATTTTTATTATTGTAATGTATTTTAAAGCATTATCATTTATATATTAGTACAGTTCACTCCTCCTCCATATAAATGTTAACTTTGCCAAATTTCATACTCATCCTTTCGCACAATTTTCGTAAAATGGGATACTAATTGGGTTTTGCTTCACGTATTATTAGCCTCGGATGAAACGTACGTATGCAAACAATTACATTACAGTAAAAAGTTTTCCTCTACCGTGTAGGACCACGTGCAAATTTCTCCGCACACCAGTCAGGGTAAACTATAACGTATGCTCTATCGATAGAAACCACTTTTGCTTGAACTACTATTGTATAGTCATTTACCTTTTTAATTGTTGTGTTAATTCTATATAATTACTTATTTACTACGTAGTACGCACTATGCACCCACTGAAAATACTATATAAGAGTTATTTCAACAGGGTTTATCAAACAGTAGCAATTATTTATCACGGAAAATGAAATAATATTTACTTCTTAAATTGGTAATGTTACAATTTTCTGACTTTGACGTCATTATAATACGAACAAGTTATAAAGCTAGTTGCGTAACATACACGTTCCTTTAATCTACGTATATCCTACGGTGGGTATATCGTTAGAGATAAAAAAAAACTAATACAAAATATTTTAAAAAAGATGAGAAGTACTAATAATTAAGTATAAGTTCTATTATTCAAAACTGTACATGTATTTTAACAATTAATATTTCTAATTTGTAATTATTTTAATTCTGATATCGTAAGTAAACTAATCTAATTGTAAAAAATGAGAAATTAAAAGGCTTATTTATTTATTTATCCTACGGTGGTATAAGGTATTGTAACAATTGGTTTTAAAATTGTAAAAATTTGAAGTTTTTCTTATTATTTCTGATTGTGACAATTTATTTAAGAATTAGTTGAAAATGTACTTTTTGGGAGATCGGCAATACACTCCTCAAATGTACATGGACTATTCGTCAATCCACCAGGCGATCGACTTGCTCCTTTACCTCTTAAGTGATCAAAATTATTTACTCCTAATACAACATTATCAACCGAATTTCATTGAGACTACTGTTAGTATTTTAACAAAGCGACGAATGTATAACAAATATTATAATAATAATTAACCTTAGGAATGTTAACAAACAACTGTTGAAACAATTGACGTAAAGATGAAACATTAAACTAACCTTTGCGTCAGTAGATAAGAAGAATTAACATTGAAATTACATCCAAAAAGGCTATGGATTTATGAATTGTATTTACTTCTTTATTTTCAGTTCGTTGTTTGAACAGTACATGTTCAAAATAAATGCTTAGCAGCTTCATAGTCCTCATAATTTGTTCGTATAATAGTCAACGTGGGATCAGTCAATCAGTGGCCTATAGTGGGAAACAGCAACAAGACCAATTTCAGATGTAACCTAATCAAACCTATGAAAGAAAACGTTCCGATAGCCAAATGTTTATAATTTTTCACACGACCAATATTATATAATTAAATAATACATTAACCGTAGGTGTTGATATTTATAATATTTTTTTTTATATTCGCTTGGTAACTAGTGTTAGGTATAAAGGTATAAGAATCTCGAGGTCGTCAAGATGTTTGCGAATGTTCGACGTCACACCGAAGACAATTATTTATTATTAAATACCGATGTTGCCCGAGTCTTCGTATGCTCAAAAAGAAATACTGCGGGAACCTGACATTTTGCTGAGATAAAAAGTCGTATATTATGTGTTAGTCCAGAGTTTAAACTACTACCATACCGAATTTCATCAAAATCCGTTCATTAGTTATTGCGTGAAAGTGTAACAAACATCCATAAACACAAACTTCCGCGTTAATAATAATATTATAACTAGTAATGGTGGATTTAAACAAGTGACTAAAGCCAGCTAAACAAAAAAGCTAAACAGACTTTTTAAAAGGCAATTCGGCGAGGTCACATGTGACTCAATTGCCATTTAGTCAGGCGATTTTCACCGTGCAGCAGAAATCTTGCGGATTTATTCACCCGTGTAAATTGCGCATAATGCCTCCTACACACGTAATGATAAAACTAAACATTATGTAAAACAAAGACCTCAAAGTACTTATAAACTAATATAGAGAAATAAGTTACAATATCAAGTATCTTATATATTTCAATATTTCTCTGACACAATTAACAGTTATAATGAGTTAAGATAATTACAAAAAAATTGTGTCAATGAAACTAAGAATTTGCTATGACGCACATTTAACAGAAAATGTCTTCATACTAGAAAAAGTTACGCCATCTGGATTTCAGAGGATTTTGTCAAATATTTATTTGGCAAAATTCTCTGAAAGCAACTGATTAATGATTATACTGCGAAGCATATGTTAAAATGTCAAACCTCGACTGCCCAAAACGACCCCAAAAGTAATGTAGTACCTATATGTGAAACCTTTTTGCCCAGACATGCCACGTCTATAATATGTAGGTCTATGTCCATAACTGTTTAGGTACAAACTTGAATACAATTTCGCTTTAATATGTACTAATAAATAAGCATTATCGCTAAACTTACTAAATTATTATGGAGATAAAGTATTAAAAATTAGACAATCTTCTTACGCACGTATTGCGTCTGTGACATGGATTGAAAGCGTGATTTATTATCGAATCCTACCTAAAGTTCAGTAAACTGGATAATGACGTTAAATTATTATTATTTCTTTTTAAAACGATAAAAGGATGTAACCTATTTATAAACGTAATTCTTTTCTTTTCAAATAATCTGATACATATTTATTACTTTGTTTAATCTGAGTTTTGACTTGAGTAGGTACCTACAGTCTGGTGTACAAACTAAGAACTGAAGCACAGTCAAGCCACTGATTACAAAACGGTTAGGTCAAGCTTTCATTTAATGCAGAAGTCAGGTAGGTGCGTCAGGAAGTCGAGAACCATTTTGAAAGCTATTTCTACGCTGGAATGGGGTCGATTTTCACTGCGCAATATCCACTAAATGGCATTTACACGGCGAGAAATGACAATACGGCTAGGTCGCCAGGCAATTTGGTCATCAAAAATAACAAGGCGATTTGTCAAGCGACTCGCCGCAAGGCGAAAATCGATCCATGTAAACTCTTTGTCTACGTCGTATATTTTGAAAACGTATACTTAAATAACGTTAAAACATTGCGTCGAATACGCAATAATAGTTTTATGATGTATAGGTTTTTTTTGCTCTCGTGGCATTCTATTTTAGTATCCACTATATTTAGCAGGTGGCGATAAAACACCACTCTCAACCACTAGGTCACAAAAGCTAGGTCAAATAAATATAGATATCGCATGTTTATCCTACTATCTCTAGGGAATCTAACGTACTACGTAATACACAAGATGTAAACAAATTTACAACAGCTGCCTGCGTCATTTTTTCTACGTGGATGAAGTTCCAAACATATATCTGTTACATTTATAATCCTACTACTATGAAAAATGTGAAAGTTTGTGAGGATGGATGAATGAATGTTTATTACTCTTTCACGCACAAACTACTAAACGGATTTCAATTAAATTTGGTTCGGTAGTTGTTTAGGCTCTGGATTAGAATAAAGGCTACTTTTTATCCCGAAATAGTAGAGTATTCCAGTGGGATACAATATTTACGCGGGCGGAGCTGCGGGAAAAAGCTAGTCTGTAATAAACAAGTGAAGGCTGGTTAAAATGTAACCCATATTTCTACTTCCAGAACATGTTTGAGCTAACCTTGTTGTGTGTGTTATAAGTTTGACATGTCTGTCTGTCTGTCCGTGGCATCATAGCTCCCAAAGCGATGAACCGATATTGATCTAGTATTTTTGTTTGAAAGCTAACAAAACCGAGAGTATTCTTAGTTTTAATTCATTAGCATCAGCTCGCTCACTGCATGACAATTAATAAAGTGGAGGTTATTCAAAGTTTTTAGTGGTTTCAATTTGTCCGAACACGACCGTCCTGCTGGGACATGAGTCTATCCTCAATGTACAGGACTGTATAATTCCACAGGGTTTCAACCGCCGGCTCAGATTAGACTCGAAGATAGCAAGGTTACACCGATTTGGGCAGAGCCGGGACGATAATAAAACACTATTTTGAGGAGAACGATTTTCACTTTTTTCGCTTTGCTTACCTGGCTCATGCCAATGCCGTATAGAGAGCCCCGCCCGTACGCCTCTTTCGGGCCGATTTGCTATCTCACTTTTACCTCTCTATACGGCTATTTTCCATAATTTTCCCTATTTTTCATGAGCCAGGTGAAGCAAAACGCGTTGTGTGAAATTCTTTATTATTAAGACCATATGCATAAACCCTTATATACTAGAGACCTTAATCTATAAAAAAGATATTTACAATCTAAAGCTTACCATATAAGAAATGTTCTACATTTTTACCATTATTTCCTTAATAACTATTTAACCCTTTATTATATATTCTTAATCGTTACGCTACACGCCTAACGTGTATGTGGTTATTGTTAATATTAGTAATACCTATATTATGTTTATTCACATAAATCAAAAGAAGCTACGTTAAAATTAGCTTTAGTTAAAAATATATAAGCAAAATAACCTGCACTTGATAAAACACCATATAACACGATTTTTACACACCGATGCCATATAAATCCATACATATAGTCACTGAGTATTCACTATTATAGTTTTATGTACTGTTTTTAATTACACGTTTATCGTTCACATTTAAATTCACTCATGTTTTACGTTACGAGGCCGCTGTCCTTAACACTCAATGAGGTTTGTTTTCTTTATGTCTGCATATTATGAACAATGTGCCAAAAACTGACAGTTTTGTCAGCCAAGAAGACACCCAGCGAGCGACCTTCAGTAATTAGGAACACGCATTAGGAGCAAGAGTGTTTACATTGCTAATGACTACGCGGGAGAACAATATGTACCGTCTATCATTAAAACTGATTTTAGAAAAATCTAACTTTTATTTTCAAACTTGAAGACTTTGCATTCATTTATTCATTAGTTATAGATACAAAAACACATGAGAGTGGAGTCAAATGTCAATATCTTATATGACAGCGTGGCACTCGACACTTCGATTTTCAACTCTATTATCGTATAATAACGTATAATAACGTAAAATAACAACGTATTAGCGCAGAGTTCTATTTTATTTGCTCTCCATTTTCCCGGGCCCGCCGGATTCCAGATCATTATGAGCTACGAAGAAACTAATTTGCAATCTGTGGTTTCGATAAAATGTAGACTTTCATCTGTCCAAAGTTAATATCAGTTTTATTTATATTTTTCCCGTTAAAAACAAACAAGTTTACAATATTAGTGTCCAATTAATTCGGCCTAGACAGACATACTACGCAGAATGTGCTTTTATCTGACACTGCGCATATTAAAATCCTCATTTCGTTCAGTTGTTATCAATTATAATAATAATAACATAAACAGCAATAAGAAAGTAGTAGACTGATTATAAATAATAGGTAGAGTGTTGCGTCATAGTAGCCTCTTTGCGTAATCTCATTTTTTTTTGTGCATGGATGGATGGATGGATGGATGGATGTTTGTTACTCTTTCACGCAAACACTACTGAACGGGTTTTTATGAAATTTGGTATGGTAGTAGCTTAAGCTCTGGAATTAAACATTGGCTACTTTTTATCCCGAAAAAGTACAGTGTTCCCGTGGTATACTATATTTACGCGTGCGGAGCCGCAGGCAACAGCTAGTATTTTAATAAGTTCAAAGGTTTTTAATTATATTACTTGTATATTGCTAGGTATTTAAAACCATTTTACCATTCTCTTTGTTTTTTTTTTTTTTTTTTTTTTTTTTTTTTTTTTTTTTTTTTTTTTGTCTTGTTCCCCCTACCATAAGCAGGGCCAATTTTTTGCTTGTTTCTTTTATTACATTGCAATTACTTATTATTTATACATTTCCTTCTCCTCCTACATCTTATTCTTACATTCCTTTTCTTACATTTATTTAACTAATATATAACATTCCTTTTTCCTATTTTAAAACAACTTCGCATTAATTATTCCTTACAATTTTTACTATCCTTCTTAGTTTACATATCTTTCTTATTTATACATTTCCTTCTCCTTCTATCTCTACTACATCTTATTCTTACATTCCTTTCCTTACATTTATTCCTATTATTAAATTCATACAAAACTTTACCATTCTCTTTGTTGAAAACTGTTAGAAGTTTACTTAGTTCGTTAATTAGAACAAGACTAAGAAATTCCCTCGAATCTCGTAGAGCAGAAAAAGGCAAAAACAACCAGAAGGGTCATGCCGTACACTTAATCATCGTATCCAGCGAGGCAATTTAAAATACAAAATGGATATAACTCATTCCCATCGTTCTGCGAATCACGGTTGAGAACGCGTCGTGTTCGGTTACCTTTAATAATAACCCTGCTAAATGAGGTGACCTACTATCGTTTTGTAATGCTAAATCACAAAGAACCCAAGGTTTCTTTAACTAGTTGTCCCACGCAACTTGTTAATATGTGGTTATTGTTAATATTAGTAAGCTTCGCATACTAAATAAGCTAGTATTGATGAGAGAAATCGCATTTTGCTTTAAAATATACCTGAGTCCTGAGTGTTGTAACTTATAGGCGCCTAATTTATACATTTTAGGTATAACTAAATATGTATATAGTAATCTTAGATTTTGATATAAGTATTATGTGATGTATCTTGACGATTCGAGCAAAGAATAACAAATAAATTCTACCAGCGTAATCATTTAAAATCGTTAAATGCAAGTCTCGTGATAGTAATGTGATAGTATAATAATCTTCTGGTATTGTGGTTTTCAACAAACGAGTGTTTTCAAATCCAAGGATTTCCCTTTTTTCTAGAGCTTCTATAAATTACCTAATCTCTGTTGTAACTTGCAACTGTTACGAATATTGCAAAACGCTATTGCGAATTTACGTGACTTGTCGTCTGCTAATTATTTAATAATTTTACTAAAACAGGTTAAACGTATTGTTATACTATCAGCTTCCTTCTAGCACACTTATCAGGTGTTCTAGTTTCGCAAATCTACGCAACGACTAATAACGAACGACTTTCTTTGATATAAAATTGAGAGCAAAATAATTGGACCAATAGATTCTAAGTAAGAAAATCTAGATCTTCCTTACGTTGTGTTTGTGTAGTGACTCGGAAACAAACACAAAGGAACTGATGTTATATGACATGATCTTTAATTGGGATGATCTAAGGCCAATATAATGAAACAGAAAAATTTAGCGTCACGTTTAATGTGTAGCTAAAATCACATCAAGAGCAGAGCTATTAGTATTATAAATGTGAAAGTTTGTGAGAATGGATGGATGGATAGATGTATGGATGGATGGTAGTGTTTGTTACTCTTTCTCGCAAAAACTACTGAATGGTTTTTAACGAAATTTGCTATGGCAGTAGTTTAGGCTCTGGATTAATAAATAGGCTACTTTTTATCTCAAAACAGGTATAGTATTCCTTTAGGATACTGTATTTCAAGTATTTACTTCTCTTATTATTTTATGTTTACATCTTTCTCTTCATGTAAACTAGAGACAGCTCCTGCTTATAAGAGCGACTTTGTTACATGTAACTTTGTTGCTAAGAGATAACCCTAACCAAAAAAACAAAGCTTCATACATTTCTTCATAGAAACAAAGTTTCATACATTTCTTCAAAAGAACCAGTTTGCTCAAATAAAACATTTTTTCTACACTCACGAAATTGCGGTTTTGCGCGGTTACGCAGCCGCCGCGGTTGAGATTATCGCCCGCAAACGTGGCGGGCGAAGATCGCAGGTTGCGCGGTTACAAAAATGCAAATATAATACATATATTTTACAATACAATTTCTGTATTTCGCAAACCGAACGCAGAGCGCGCGGGCGCAACCCGCCGAGGCTGCGGGTGACCGCAGCCCGCGCGATTCTACAAGTTGCCCACCGGTGCAGCGGGACCCGCGAACAACCGCGCGCACCGCGGGTGTAAAACGCACCATGAGTTGTGCTTTAATTTTTTACATACATATCTGCATTCTACAGAAGTTGCGGGCCCGCAACCGCGGCGGGAGCGGGTGAAAACCGTGAGTTCTTAGCCTTAAGTTTGCCGCATGTTGTTGCATTTCCGAATTTGTTTCAGATTAGCAACTCTATCGAATTGTGTAATAATACAGGATGTATTTTTTGTACAAAATCAATCGGTTCGATTCCTGGCTAGGTAAATTGATTTTTTAATGGTGAAGTTTTAGTTTTTATCAAAATCGGGCTCGCAACTCCTTTAAGCATTTGTCGCTATTGCTTATAGTTTCGGATTTCGCCTATCATGCCCACTTGAGAAATTCACCCTATTTAGAAGCTGTTATGCCATATCTACTGCCCAAAGCTCTAGCAAGACTGATCTATATTTCTGATCGAGGTTTGACGTACGTTTCGCGAAAGTGAAATGCTGGCCCATTTTTGAGGTCATCGTGTGTATGACGTCAATTGGCACTAGATGATGCCACGAAGGCAACGTTATGCAATAAATCTATTCTATGATTGACATTGATGTGCTACTGAAATAGAACTCTTGAATTTGCATTGTCTAGCGTAATGATTTAACGTAAAATTGTATAAAGATCCTTTTAGAACTGTAAAAGTAAGGTCAGATGGAGCAAGAGACGCATACTTTATTATCTTTTCAGGTTAAGCGAAACATTTTTTTTATTGCCATTTACCATCTTTATTCTTGGATGGGGCACGATTATAGAGTAGATTACGTACAGAGAAACAGCTTTCATAGAACGATCTAAATCGATCCAAATTAAAAAGATATTACGTCCCCATCAACGGCCCACAATTTTTTCAAACAATCGTGGACACATCGTTTGCTTGTAGTAGTGCAATCAAATCGAAAGCTAACTATGTAGCTGTGTTTTTGTTCCTCTTTTTTTAATCTGTGGCACGATACCTGTAGATCATTTGACAATAATAAGAAATGAAGTGTTTCTACGTCGTGCTATAATAAATGCCAAAGTCGAGCCTTGACTTCATTCGTGGAAGACTTGTCGAATAACTGTTTTTACCAATTACAATCATAAATTTTATGTCTGTAATTTCGCGGTTAAAGCTTTCGCCGATTGGTCACGGATTGAGCGGAGGTTATACGTGGACTTGAGAGAGTGAGACATAAGAGCCATTCGAACTTTAAACACGTCCTTAAAAACGTACGCCGTATGCGCCCCCTAAATTAAAAAGTTTGCGTCGAAACAAACATCATTCGATTGCTTATAAAACTCAGTGTGCACCGAAAGGAGACGATGCGCGACGCGGCTTCTAAGATAGCTATTAAAAATTGAACTTTATACACTACACAAAAAGATACACGTTTCATATGACATCAGTCATACACTAAACATGCGCTGTGCAGCGCGGTGCAACATGACATTTCAACTCTGACAGTGAAACGTGTATCTTTTAGTGTAATTAATAAAGTTCAATTTTGAATATCTATCTTAAAAATTCAGCGCCATGTCACGTATTGTTTCGTTTCGGTGTGAATTGACCCTAAGCAGACATAAATTCGTAAGTTAATAAAACTCACTTTTTCTTCTAAATATTATTACTGAGTCCAGCGAAAGTGTTCTCAATTGTCATACATTATATGCAATTTTGCCTAAATAATAGAAAATCTACTAAAATTGACAAGATAACTCCGAATGAGGTTATTTGCTAAGTGCATCGAGGGAGGAGGGATCGACGTATTTTAACCGACTTCCAAAAAAAGGAGGCGGTTATACGTTCGGCTGTATATATATATTTTTTTGTATGTTCAACGATAACTTCGCCGTCTGTTGACCGATTTTCTAAGTTATTTTTTTGATATAAAGGGTATAATCCCAAGTTGGTCCCGTTGTCAGCAAAGTGGTAACGTGATGGTAGGATTCATGAGGAATCGAGGGAAATCCTCGAAATTTATATGAACACATAATATAGTGATTTTGACTTTTTCTGAAGTAACCCATTTATGCTTCTAAAAAGTAAGATTTTTCACCAAGGTATACCCTGGATCCAAAAGTACTGAACAGAACTCCTGACTCCTTATATATATTATAAGGAGTCAGGAGTCCATGTTTGGGGATTTTGGCGTTGTTCAAAGAACTGCAAGCATATGCCAATATCTCAAATACAGTAATCATCACCATAAACATCATCATCACACCATACATCATCACATTATGATGAAATAGCAGGTACTTCTCATAGTGTTTTACACCGACACGGATATCTTCGAACCTTGCCGTTTGTGGACCGGCACTATTTGCAAAATTCTTTTATACTTGTAAAGGTTACCTACTACCTATAATTCAAAATTGGTCCTTTAGTCACCAAAGTGGATACCTGATGATAGCATCCATGTAGAATCGAGGGAACTCCACAAAATTTATAGTGACATCTATAGGGATTTGACTTTTGTGAAATAAAATAAGCATATACTACCAAAAAGTAAAATTTTGTGCCAAGGGTGTACCCTGGATCTAAAAGCACTGAACAGAACTCCTCAGCCTTTAAAGATACACATTTGGCAACTTCGGCATTGTTTAAAACTACTTACTATAAACTACAAGCATATGCCATTATGTAGCTTACAGTAATCATCATCATCATCTTATATGCAATACGTAATTGATATATACGCCAATACGATTGGCGCGTATTCAATTATACATTCGATCGTTTATAAATGTGTCATTTATAAGATGTGTCATTAATAATATAACAAATAATATGCTTAAAAAGGTAAGAATTATTATTATTAAACAAAAAATTAAACCGACTTCCAAAGTAAAAATTACCTTTTTTATTCCTATTTTCTAAATCTCTACGAAATCTTTATAATTTTGAATTTGGTACCAGTCAACTTAAACGCGAGAGCTATAAAATAATGATTTATCAGGATATTGTTTGCGCTGGTACCGATTTCAAAATAGTGAAAATTGTGTCTCTAAATAGTTAAAATTTTAGCCGAATTTAAAAGGGGAATTATTTAGAAAATAAGATTTATTTCATACTTTTTTTTTATTTTTACATTGGAAGTCGTTTTAATATTTCTATTTGGTGAACAAGCTAAATTGAATATGGCGACTTTTATTTTCTAGAAAAGAAGGAAGTTTAAAAAGAATAAGCACGTCCTTTGCTATTAAAAGAAAGAGGCTTAAAATAATTCGTATTGTAGAACGGTTGCGACAACTATACTTCTGCAAGGGCGTATTACCTTATTGTTCTCAAACTATAGTTTAACAAAACAACATAAGTAAGGAAATGACGTGGTCTCTGTAAATGAAACGTCACGGTTGATCGATGTTTTATGATATAAGCATTTATATAGCAAATATTATTCAAACGACGTATTTCCTTGAATGTTTCTAGAAAGTCGCCGTAGGTGTTACCTAGTTATAAAAACTCCCAATTAAATGACAAGTTTCTAAAAGTTATTAGAAAACTTTATAATATTATGAATCGTTAAAATCGTATGCTATATGCTATATGCTTATGTAAAACATATAGCTTATGACGAGGTTAATTTATATCCTTTTGTTTTACACTTTAGATTAAAGTGTGAAACACGTCTATATTTTAAATAATTATTAAATAGAAATGATTTATGAATATAGATTTGTTGTTGTATGACAAAAAAATTATACTACATTTTCGAATTAATATTCAATATTGTTATATATTTATTAAATCGGCATATTTATGTCGATTCACTGCATCACCGTATCACACAAGTATTATTATATAGCACCGTCTGGGCTATTATGGCGGTCGAAATATGCATTTGGCAGCGACTCAAATGGGCCCATGGAGCCAAATAGTAAATAACTTTGTGTCTCGAGCTTCTTTACTAAATATTGTGAGTAATTATTTACTTACTATATGACTATATTATTAAATTATTTCGTAATTGGGAGTAAACTATATAATTGAGATTAAATTATAGGACTTTGGGGGGTTTATCTAAAGCTTGTGAAACTATCATATCACCTAGATATTGCAAAAAGTTTCTTCTAGGAACAATACGTTTCTACTTTCTACCACTATAATATAATGCATTCTGCTCGATTGTGCCTCAACAAGAAGCTTTTAACCAATAATCAATGCCTTATTAATAAGATGATTTATCTTATCCAAATCTCAGTTAAAAATGGCTCAAGAGTGGTGCAAGGTCCGTACAGACGTAAACCGTAACCCTCCACTGTGAACGACAGAGGTTGAGCAGTACGTACAAAGCACTTGGCAAGTGCGTAATTATATTATCACTTTGGAAATGCAAGGGTGTGTATAACGTCACTAACAACATTACAAGCTGTTTTTGTCTGGATTTCTCGGGAACTGCGTTTTAACACCAGTTACTAGTATAGGGGAATATTATTTGGTTGGGACAAAGCATATGTGGTGACTATGGGGCATGTTTCTTTGTAATGAAACTCTAGTCTATACAATTATTTGTCTATAATATTAATTGGTTTCAGACTTCAAACTCTTTGTTTTTCTTTTATTCTTTCTATTTCATCTCCACTGACCGAGTTGGTTCGTGCCATTTTTAGTATTGTGATTTTTCCGTACTATTTTCGTTAAAAATTAAATCGTCGTGCCAAATATTTTCAATTTGTTGTCATTTCTTTCTTCTATCTGTCAATTCTTTCATAATTCCGCCTTGGATGTTGTGCCGTGTGCGGTTTAATTGATATGGCTTTTATCCTGGCCTTTG
The DNA here is from genome assembly GCA_037179445.1 of Phengaris alcon alcon. NCBI lineage: Eukaryota > Metazoa > Arthropoda > Insecta > Lepidoptera > Lycaenidae > Phengaris > Phengaris alcon. The sequence continues at coordinate 82,588 of JAYRCH010000099.1, forward strand.
GCCCGTCTTCTTCTCTATGGAGACTTGATCTCTGGTCTTTATGGCCATCTTTAGGTTATAATCCAGGATTTCTTTGATTTTTGCATTTATTGCTCCCTTTATCAGTTGGCCTAGCGCGTCATTACTGTCTTCTGTATAGTACGAACCAAACTCTAGTGCTAACAGACGATAGCATAAATCTATCTAGGTACTGGTTAAATTCTTACAACATAGTAAACCATTATTTTATTATCTCATTCATGGTCGTTTTAGTTCGTTCCCGTCTGTACGCATTATACATCCGCTCACCGTTGGAGTGTAAAAAACTCAAGGGCAAGTGTCGGGGACCCGGCGATTTTTGACCCCAAAATACTGTGCTGTTGCTACGCGACTCAACGTTACCTGATACGTATAATTAACGTATTTATATAACCGGTTTGTAATTGTATGTTAAATACCAGGAATTTTATATTAAATGAGTAGGTATGAATATAGACCATGAAAATTAACGTCTTCTATGCGAAATCCATCTTCGAAAGGCCGGAAACGCACTTGCGATTCCGCTGGTGTTGCGGGTGTTCACGGGCGACAGTAATCGCTTTCCATCAGGCGATCCGTCTGCTCGTTTGCCCCGTATAAAAAATGTAGTATTAGTTGGTATCAGTATGTGATTGCAAAACATTTGCCGCTGATTTTTCCGTAGCAACAGAAGATTAATTTATCTTAAAATAACAAGAACGTGTGAAACATATCGCATAGACGAATGTTTTATTCAAAGATAGCGATTTATCTTAACTAATTTGTTTCTACCAAAGATTTCAAAACTAAAGATAGGCTATGACGTACATTAGACAGAACAAATGTTCATACAAGAAAAAGTTACGCCATCTTGGTTTTCACTATACCTCAAACGTCAGCCATCTTGATTTCACCATACTTCAAATGTCAAAATGGCCCCCAAAAACTCCAAAAGTGGGGCCATTTAAGTGGATGGTGGTGATGTTGTCCAGTTTTTGCCTCAACATGCCTCGTCTATATTATATATGTATATGGTTTTACGCTAAAGAACATAGTAACGTGACTCGTAGTATTTAAATAGCTTTTCCTATGAGAGTCATTGAGAAATCGTCTAGACGTGGCAATAAACAGGCTTCGATGCATCTCATTTATAAAATAAAATACAGAATGTGTACAAAATTATTAGCATTTTTACCATTAGCAGTTTTTTGTTTGTAGCAATAATTTAGCCTTTAATATGCTTTTTATAAGTTGTTTAAAATACCGGATGCCTGCTAGACCGATAAGAATTTCAACTTCACGATTCATACTAGCACAAGGGTTTTTGAACTGAGATTAAATTCACTACCACTATAATGTACCTAAAGTAACAGCTTACTAAGGTGTTGTAGTTTTAAGTAATTTAGTTAATTTTTGTTCTTATTTTAAATCACAGTACTTCACATTACTGTTTTTGTTAAAATTGTACGATATGAGAGCATGAAATTAAAAAAAAAAAAACAATAAAAATGAAGCCTTCTTTGTTAAACAAAGAACAGATGGCAATAATGAAACATAGTTAAATAGCCTTTCCGTATATAAACTTATTAATATTTAATTTGTGTCTTGTATATGTATTGTTTTCTTAATTTATCTATAGTATATCTAATGTATTATTTATTTTGTTACAGGTAAGTCATCAAGTCATATCCAGTACGAAATTGCGTAGAGTGAGGTTAAAGCTAATAATATTATGCTGACTATCGGCCGAATATTGGAACGATAGTTAAAATAAAATATGACGCTCAAGTCACATGCTGTCCTTGTCATTTCGGCTAGCAGATACAGCGACAGCCTGTGAATAGGAGGGCTCTTAATTATGACTAGAGGTCGCCCTGTGGTCGAAATTCGACCATAATTCAAGTTTTAATTATAAAGTTTCAACTTTTTTACGTTTCTTTTGCCTCTTACATACCCAAAAAAAAATGTAAATGTTGTTTATGGATTGTGAAAGAAGATTAACACTCATTGACAAATGTGTCAAACCTAATGTAATATTAGGTCATTACATATTATGAAATTGGCGTTTTGTAAAGGAGGAACATAAAGTCGTTTTTTTTTAAACATAATATATTTCTTAAATCAAAGTATATAACCATTGCTATCTATGCACTTTTGCCATCTCATAGGTAGTTCATTGATTCCTTCATTAAAAATTTCATTCGGACAGGAATCAATAAAAATTTTAAGGCGCTTTAGACTGCCCCATCGGAGTTGAATATTTTCCCTTGCAAGAAGTTATCCAAATTTCGAAAAAAAAGCTAATCTGTTGGAGCAAGGTCCGGGAGTACGGTGGATGTCTTAGACATTCCAATTGAAGTTAATCTAATTTGGTAGCCGTCTGTTGTGCAGTGTGTGGTGTAGCGTTGTCCTGAAGCAACAGTGGCCTAGAGCCAATGACCAACCTCGGTTGTTTAACAGCTAGCTTTTCCATCATGATTTGCAGTTGCTGGCAATTGACATCTGCCGTAATCGTCTGGCCAGATTTAAGAAAACAGTAGTGAACGACACCGGCACTAGTCCATCAATCGCTCACAAGTAACTTTTTTTGAGTCAATTTTCGCTTGGGCAGGCTTTGGCTAGTTCGCCAGAGTTCAGCCATTGCGATGAGCATTTCCGATTATCGTACAGGATCCACTTTTGATCACAGGTAATGATTCGATTTGATTTGATGACATACACATCATTAATCCTTCAAGCCGGTACTGCAGCACTGGTGCCACGGTGGAACTCGTACTCGAAAATAATACGATATTTCAAGTTTTCCATTTTGTAAACAGAGTGACGCAACGAAAAAACCAAAACAGGAAAAAAACAAGTTAATTACGGTTTATTCTGAACACAAATGCATGAGTAAATAGCAGTATAAATTTGAAATTAGAATTCCTAACCAAAGAAGATATATTTGATATCAAAGTGGCCAGTACAACAAAACGCCAATTTCATATGTAAGGACCTAATATAAATAAAAATGTTATTATGAGTGCGGTAGTGTGTTTTGTTGTTATTTTTTTTTTATTTAATGTATTTCTAAGCGTTATTTTTAAAAATATTAGCTTTTGGCGGACCTTCCTCCACTTACACTTTAAACGTGCCAAATTTCACACTGATCCACAATTCTCGTAAAACCGTACTTGAAATGTTTGCTTTACGTATTAATATAATGAATAGCCTTTCAGTATTCGACCGTGTGTCACCTATATAATAAGTAACGGTCCACTGAATAGCCAAAACCTTCGTGGTAATAAAATATGTTAACTTCAAATCGATTGCCCTAGTTGAGCTTACAACAGTCTTCCTACAATTTTTTATAACAAAACCTTTCCAATAGCAAGCGAATTAACATACTGTAAAGAACCATTTAGAAGAAGGAAACTTTATACTTAAACATTTTAAGGTAAAGGAAACAGCATTCCTATTTAATAGTAAGTAGAACTTAGCCTGACTTCCATTTTTAGCCTTCTCGGAAGGCGTAAGCGGTAACCCGCTGAGCGGTAAACGGGTTGCCCGAGGTATGGTGTTCGATTAGCCTGCATTCACGCTACTTTCATATGGATTCACTTATTCATTGCGTGCAAATAAATTGCGGTTTAAATAGGATTTCATAAGGTAAATTGGGGCATATTTTGTTGTTCTCTTTGAGTCAAGAGGAATCTATTCAAAATTATTCATTAAATAAAATTAAAGTGTCTGTTTGTAATTTTAAATTAAGAGCTTTTCACTCAATGGATATATAAGTATATACGGTACTTAAATATTTTTTTTGTCTTTCTGTCTGTCTGTTTATTCCGGCTAATCTTTGAAACAGCTGGACTGATTTTGACGGGACTTTCACTGTCAGCTAGTTGATGTTATAAGGTCTAACATAGGCTGCTTTATCTTGGGGTTCCTTTTAAAAAATAGGGGTCCTTGATTCTATGCAAACGAAGTTGCGGGCACCAGCTACTTTATTAAATATTTTGTATTGCTCTGGCCTTCTTTATTCTCACTCAATTGACAGTAATAATTTATTTACTAAACTTTATTTAGTTAGTAAATTATTAGTCAGTAACTAAACTTTGTTAATGAACTCTTTAGTCAGATTTACTCTCAAGTAAACCATAAAAGGTAATTGAATACGCTCCGAAACTCGGTCCAGTAGTTTTGAAGCCTATTCAATGCATACAAACATACAAATCTTTCCTCTTTATAATATTAGCGTAGATAAGAATGTCAACCTTTGTATGATTAGTTTTTTTCCACCATCACTGTAGTTCTGGGGTTTCGTGCGATTGTAATGATAAAATATCACGACGTATTGGAGTGCTGGAAAACTACGGGTGTTTCGCATTGCTTTGAGTATAGTGTTGTAAACATAAAAGAAAATTAAAGATATAAACTGCTATAAATTGTTAGGTTTGTTTTTTTGCAATTTTTTTTTGATTTTGATACCTAAAATAGTTGCAGACAATTTTTAACCCCCGACGCCAAAATAGGGGTGTTATAAGTTTATCGTGCCTGTCTGTATGGCAGTCCGTGGCATCGAAGCTCCCAAACGGTATGAACCGATTGTACAACAAATACAAATTTCTTTTTTTTCACACTACTATGGTCCACGTGTTAGTATTACATATTAACTTTGTTCCAGTTTTTCTGTTTATAAGCTGACATGATCGAGAGTGTTCTTAGCTATAACTCATCATCAGCTCGCTCACCGCTTGACAATTAGGTGGTTATAAATTTTTTTATATTACGTTTTTTTTTAACTCAGCTGCACGTATTAATACGTGTTAGTTCCTAGTGTTATATTATTAATTATGTCTTTCTTTAGATTCTTACAATATTATATTTTTTATTCTAAAATATCCGATGCACATTGATCGATCGATCAGAAATATATTATCAAAATGTCCACTATTTGTCGTCTCATATCGCAAATAACAAAATTGTTGTTTATTTTTGTGTTATTTGTTATCTTTTCATAAAAAGATAGTTTATCGAAATAAAAACAGCCTTGTATAAAAATCTACGCTTATACCTATTGATAAAATCAGACACGTTTTGATATATATTTGTGCCATACCTTTAAGGAAATGTTCATAAATATAATTATTATTATACACTCTTCCGATCATACTCTACTACTATTATAAATGTGACAGTTTGTGAAGATGGCTGGATGTTTGTTACTCTTTCACGCAAAAACTACTGTACGGATTTCCATGAAATTTTGTAATTTTAATTTTAAGCTCCGGATTAATACAGATGCTACTTTTTATCCCGAAAAAGTACAGTGTTCCCGTGGGATTAATGCGGGCGAAGCCACGAAGAACGAAATTTTTACTTATAACGTAGAACAGCTCTACCGATTGGTTAAACTTACATTTTTAGATTAGTTCCAAACTAATTAGAATGTAAATCTAAATTATATAATTTCTTTTTTACTCAGATTAGGTAATAATATAAACCAATGAGGTTTTTTGATATTTCTTCTGCCGTTAGGGGGCAGACCCAACTCACACAAAGCGTCATCTGGTGGCGAAAGTGGCATTAAAAACGGCCAATAAGAATTGTCGATTCCTTTTCTGTCACCAAGCGGCGCGGCGCTTGGTAGCATGACGGTCCTTGTCGTGTCGCAAAGCTGTCAGATGTCACGAATTTAAAAACCCTTATTGGATCTATCTTTTAATGACTGACTGAATAATAACTTACTTGCAAGGTACGTTTGCATTATGCTTTAAAAACAGAAAATATGTAGCTAGAACTAGCGTTTGGTTTCAATAAGAACATAAGGCTGAACACGAATCAGTGGCAACAACGTATTCGTAACATGATCGAAAGGAAATTATATATTTGAGGACGATACGAATACTTGTCTCAAATTGTTCGTACTTGGTCAACTGAAAAGTAAATATAGTACTTAAATCAGTTTCGATGTTGAACTTGATTCGATACAAACATTGTTTACACGGTAGCCATTAGCTAAACAATAGGCTACCAAGGCGCCTCGTGTAATATGACCTTTTTAATCACACGCTCACACACATACACGTGTGCGTATTACGTATACACGCTCACATATTTATATAAACTATATTCATACACGCCAGGTCGTTATTATGTAATTGTATCCGTTAATATGTTACAATAGCACACCTTCTGAGTTCTGTCACAGAACAATCGGATGCCAGATGCTATACACCTTTTAAATCGGAATGGCATTGACAGCTATATTATTACCTACTATGTTACTATATTAAAAACAAATAAATAAAATTGAAGTATCTGTTTGTAATTTCGAATCAATCAAATTAATAGCTTTACCTACACCCTGATTTTTAATATACATAGTACATCTATGCTTACACCAAATTTTTTTTTTTTTAATTTTTGTCTGTTTGTCCGTCTATTTGCTCCTGTTAATATCTGAAAGGGTTGGACCAATTTTGACCGGACTTTCACTGACAGACAGCATATATTATTATTATTATCATCTTATGGTTGCGTTATCAAAATTGGGTTCCGTTTTCATTAATAAATAATTCCACGCAATCGAAGTTGCGGATACCAGCTAGTTATAATAATAATCAGACTGAGAAAATGAATCAAACTTGATTTAATATAGAAACAATGTTGAAATTATTATAAAGGTTATATTTGTTATTTTTATGAAGCCTACAAAATTATTACAGCCTATATAACTACAGAGGAAAAACGTCAAACCCGTTCTGTAGTAAAAGTAATGTGCACGAATGGAATATGATTTTGCCACAACGCTTTATTTCTTTTTATCATTATATTAACACGTGCGGTGCAGTTTTACACGAATTGTGTAAATGGAGGAGTATCATATTTGGCACAGTTACAGTTTATGGGAAGGAAGGTGTCCAGAAAACTAATATGTTTAAAACAATGCTTAGTAATACATAAAAATAATAAAAATAAGCACAACACACACTACCGTTTCTGTTTGCGTTTAATAGATATAACTTTTATACACGTTGACGTTTGTCAATCTGTCACAACATTTACATTTTTTTTTTCTATCTAAGAGGCAAAATAAATTTTGTAAAGTTTGAAGTTAAAAATTATATGAATTATTGTAGGCGAATTCCGACCAGACCGACAGGGCAACCTCGAGTTAATTTTAATTACTCTGTTAACTTGTAACTGTTATCTATTTAAAAAAGTTACAAATGATATTATGATAATATCTCTTCTTTTCTCTCTACATTATTATTAGTTATGTCAACACAATGTGCTAAACGTCTATATACAACATAGATACTAGGCATATCAATTACCTACAAGTGTTTGAAAAACAATGACGGTATTTTTTTATTACATAAATGAATAGTGCTCTGAAAAATAAGCCTATATACTAAAAATCAAAAATTTCAAAGATATTGCGGATTGTTTGATGCGCTTATGTGAGTCTCGTGAAAACGCCCCATATAAAAGTCGTACTAGTAAGTGACGTCACACGCTAGTAAGTTGCTACGAAATGTATGGCCATATGCACAAAATTACTGATATCTCGTAATTTTGCGCGCTTATGTTGATACATACCATAGTAAATTTTTTTCGTATTCGACGTAAGTAAAGTAATTATGTAGGTTTTATACGATAATGTTTTGAAAATAATATTTCAACTTTTTTGTGACTTCGAAATGCATAGAGAATTTCAAAACTACACGTAAAGACCCTAATTATTTTTACTTCTATCAATTTGTAATACCTTATTATTTCCTAATTAAAAAAAAAAAAAATCATATGTTGTCAAATACCCTGGTATAATGAGCATCATGAGCACAAACAGTGTTCAGTGTCGCAACTCGCAAAATCGCGTGAACGTTTTGACGTTCATGTGATAAACTGCCTACTCTATGGTGGTGCAGTCACGTGTCAAACCACATAGGGAACGCGTGGAGACCTTCGCCTCTGATAATGCTCATCACTATGTGACACCTCACTATAGAAAATTAGACCAGCTATTACGTAGGTGCTCGTGTATGCTCGCCAGTTTGTTAGTATGAACTGAATTGGCCGCGTTTATGTTCGTGTAAAAGGTAGTACCTAAAGGGACTACATTTTCGAGACAAAAAGTAGTCGAGTAGTTTCTTTTTGCCCCTATAAACATTAAATGTGACAAATGACAATCGTATTTTAATTTCGTCGGTCACTTCGTTCAATCAAAGAAAATCAGCGGTGTAGGCAAGAAAGAGTAACAAACATATTTCTATAGTCGACTGAACAGAGAGACAAAATTCGTAGTGAGAATGGATTACGTAGCCCTCGTTCCACGAGCGTTTTTAGTGGTGGTGACAGAAAAAAGCAGCACTGTAAATAGAACTGTACGCTAATGCAATAAAACCGAAAATCATGTAAAGTTGTCAAAGCTTACATTTGCCACTTGAAACTTCGATTTTCAGCTCTATTGTACTCTAGTACACTTCTAGAGAAGTGTACTAGAGTTCTATTTACAGTGCTGTTTATCTTATCGCGACCACTGAAAACTCTCTAGGGAACGAGGGCTACATCCTCCATTCTCACTATGAATTTTCGCTCTCTGTTCTCTCGACTATTGAAATATGTTTGTTACTCTTTCTTGCCTACACCGCTGATTTTGTTTATGCTTACTCTGGAGAGTAATGAATATGAGATGCAACGGATAGCATCTCATTTTGTCCAATTTCCTCACCCTAAAATATCGTCTTCGCAATATTCCTTAGCGTATATTTCAAATCCCACATAACATACAATATTGAAATAATTAAAACTTATGTAATGAGACCGCTATGAAGTTTATTGACTACTTATAAATAATTGTGAACTTGTAGTTCAAACGTCAGTTGGAAGTGCGAAAATTACCATAATATTATATCTGTTATAAACAAGATAATATTTGTGATGCAAGATTTAAGACCCTACAGAAAATGAGAACTCGTGATGGAAGGCGAGAAGTTCCCAATATAACAGGTCTAACTGAAACCTAGGTTTTTATTTAAAGTCTTTAATCAATTTTTTTTTGGCATTTCAGTTTTTAAATCGCAATTTCAAATATTTTTCATAATTTCATTCCATGTATATAGATTATCAATTCTAGTTTAGTAGCTTTCTGGATCATACCTACTATTAGCAGGTTCAATATTTCATGTTTCTCAGGGCCTGCTTCGCAATATACTGATAAGTGTCAGATAGCTTATATGCGTGTTTTGTCTCTGTCGCTCGATATAAAGCAATAAACGACAAAACTTCCGAATAAGCTATTCGACATTTATTTGAAGATTGTGAAACAGACCCTAAATGTAATATGGACATTGGAAATATGAGTTTTAATTTACTGATTTTAACTAGTAATATTTCAATTACCTTATACGCTGATAGATTCTTCCATATATTTTATAATCTATTGCGCAGCAGACATAAAAGTTCCCCTATTGATAATATATCAGATACCGCTGATGGGTTTAAGGCGGAAAATTTTGCGATTCCAGAAACTTTATTATCTGTAGAAAATTTACAATAGTAGGTATGATAAAGTTTTTATATGTTTTGTGATATCTCTTATTTGATTAGAAAGTAAATGATAACCATGTAGGTACATACAATGCTTAATCAGCCGTATTTGCAATGTATATCAGAATATACTTATATCAAAATAGAATTGTTTGATGATTGAAACTAATTTAAATTGATTTTGATGCATTTTTCTTTTGTAGTATTATATAGTCTCGTATCTAAATAAAAAAGTAAGAATGTAGTTATATGAGTAAATATATTTTTAACCGACTACGGCGAATCTACTAGGAAGGGTTATGATTATGGCAGTCTATGTATGTATGGTTGTTCCACCGTAGCGCCTAAACTACTGGTCCGATTTTAATAAATGAGGTGCTAATAGTTTCGTAAAAATATCTCTGGTAACATAAGCTATATAATTTACGTAGTCAAGTTATAGTTTCTTATAAAAAGTTGTAGTTACTCGAGATTCAAGAGATGGATAAGGTTTAAGGCATTAGAAAATTTTGTTGATTCTTATTTCAAAGGTATAAAATTCAAATTCCTCTGTAGTAGATAAAGCAAAGATGACTAAGTTAGTGGTCACAGACCGAGACACTGACTTACTATGGAACAATTACCCATGGCAACCCAATTTCATTTAAGATATTCATTTGAAATATTATCAACAATTGATTGATCGGCTCCATTTCTCCAATAGTTTGGTTTTTTGTCGCCACGTTTTAAAACAAAGGTTATATATTATATATACTATAATAAACCAACCCGACTGGCGACTATGTCCTACTACTATTATAAATGTGAAAGTTTGTGAGGATGGATGTTTGTTACTCTTTCACGCAAAAACTACTGAACGTTTTTCGATGAAATTTGGTATGGTAGTAGATTAGGCTCTTGATTAACACACAGGCTACTTTTTATTTAAAAAAGTACAATGTTCTCGTGGGATACGGTATTTACGCGGGCGGAGCCGCGGGAAAAAGCTTGTTAATTATAAAGCTTATTTTTCCCGGGCTATTATTACGAATCTATTGACACCTCATTCATTAAAATCAGATCAGTAGTTTAGGCACTACAGTGGAACATACATACATACATAGACTGATAAAATCATTACCCTCCCTTTTTCGCTTCGCCGTAGTCGGGTAAAGTTTGGTTTCTAGTAATCACTTGTTCAACTTAAGGAGGCCTCACATTGAGCACATCTCAAATAGTTGAACCGTTTGAGTATGCATACATTTTGTAGGCATTGAGTACTATAAACGCGGCCTTACATTAACAACTGCTCAAGACGTTGAACTTTACAAAGCTGTATTCATTTGAGTACGTTATCAGCATATTATGTTAGTTGGGCCCCGCAAATTCGTTTGTGTAGAACTAACGGAAGCGGAACCTTATTTTTTTAAAACGGAACCTTAAGATCACAATAGCCTAAGTTACTACTTATAACATAAGCTATCTACCGGTGAAAGTCCCGTGAAAATTGGTCCAGCTATATCAGAGATTAACCGGAACAAACAGACAGACAGAGAGACGGACAGATAAAAAATTAAATAGATATAGTTTCATAAGAATTATGCATTTAGTGAAAAGCAGTTAATTTAAAATTACAAACGGACGCTTCAATTTTATTTATTTGCATAAATATAGGTGTTATAAGGTTGACGTGACGGTCTGTGTGTCTTTCCGTAGCATCGTAGCTCCCAAACGGATGAACCGACTTTAATCTAGTTTTTTGTTTGAAAGCTGACATGCCGAGAGTGTTCTTAGCTATAATTCATAATCAGCTCGCTTACTCCTTGACAATTTGGGTGTTTTGATTTTGTTTATTTTGCTTGTCGTATATATAAACAAGTATTATCATAAAAAATGTAGCATACCTTTTTTGCAAGATATTAAATTGTTTATAATATAAAGTTGAGATCATTTCTTCGTTTCGAAAGGTACGGTTCTGAGTTTTCTTTAACCAACAGATTCATTTGTGTTGCTAAATTTATTGTAACCCGGATCTTTACATTTTGCATTACTATCTCTGCATTATCATTTTACGAACAAATAGCTTTTGTTATCAATAGAATTCCCCGGCACAATTTGTGCCGGTAAACCTTACTATGCAAAATTATTGTAATCATTATTGGTAATCAAAGTTGCAACAGTGACGCGTTACCTTGGCACACACTACTAACGGCTGTAGCTAAGATTAGTTCAATACGACCTAAAATCGTGTGCAGCGTTCGTGACCCGTAGCACGCAACAGGATGCAGGTTCGATCCCTAAAACTATCATGATTACTGTTTACACATCGATTCACGGATTTTACGGATCAGGCCTTACTGCTCGGGCATAGGAGGATCAGGATGTAGTCCACTTCGCAGTAAGGCTGAGACTATATGATCCGGAATCCGGCAGGCCTAGGAAATTTCAGAGCACTGAAAATAGAACTCTGCGCTAATACGACGTTCGGCTGACATACGCAGGCAAACCTGTACATACGTTATCTATCGAATGAAATGTTTATGGATTTTATCATGATTTTGACAGACATTCGATAACCTTAAGGAATCTAACAGTTTTTGAACGTAGAACTACTTACAATGGTGGATTACGTGATAAATTAAATACTAATCGTACTAACATCAAGGAAAAGGCCGGCTGATGACAATTATAATATAATAATATAATTGTTATAACGATACCATAAAAACAATAACTGTAATTGTTACTATTGCATAAGTAATTAGTAACGCAATATTATTATCTATTGCACTACATTTCCTTATCGTTTTACTTAAACTTGTCTCAACTTTCAAGTATCAGCCTTTTGTGAACTATAAATAGTAATATAAACAATTGCAGTGATATTATTATATTATGACCACCTAAATTATTCTTTCTTTTCATGTTGTCAACGTAAAACAAAAGTTTTGGCTTTTGAAATCGAGCAAACCATTCTCTTTTTATATTAAGTAATAAATTTTGTAATTTGTATAGTCTGAATCAATGGTTATTTTTTTTATTTCTCTGTTACATTTTTTGCTAAAGCCGAATAATGTTTCGCTTTGTGTAACAATATATGTTTTGGTAACGTTACACTTACTACTGATTCACACAACAAGGACACCCGGAAGATTGCTTACGACCTCGAAGCTGTTATCATATTATGGTGTAGCATAAGACGAGGGCTTGGGACTTGGGAGTTTATATCCATCTACATTGTGAGGTCAAAGAGTGGCCTCAAAACAGTTATGTAATTCTGAACAGTAACAGTTTGGTACTCTTAGTTAGCACACGCAATATTATGGGCAAATTTATAACCCCCGACGCAAAAAGAGGGGTGTTATAAGTTGGACGTGTCTGTCTGTCTGTGTGTCTGACCGTGGCATCGTAGTAATAATAAACTAGATCAAAATCGGTTTATGGGAATATACCATGTTGATCTAGTTTATGATTTTTCTTTACATTCCGTAGACTGTAGAGATAGCCCTATATAATGTAACGACTAAAAATCCACTACAAAGCCTTCGGGCATAATATGTTCTACTTTAAATGTAAAACGTTTAGACAGAAAAAAAAGTCAAAGTGTCGGAAAAAATCATCTTATGTATTTGCATTTCTCCATTAGACGTAAAGCGAGTTTCTGAAGGCTGTGTACGAGAGTTACTTTTTACCTGACTACAGCGAAGCCAAAAGGAAGGGTAATGATTTTGGCAGTCTAGGTATGTATCTATGTTTGTTTCCTCGTAGCGACTGAACTACTGGTCTGATTTTAATAAATGAGGTGACAATAGATTCGTAATGGTGCCGCGGGTAACACAGGCTATAATATTTTTTCAAAATTTTTGTATTTCGAAAATTGAACCTTAAATTCTAACATCTAAAAAAATTAAACCCGATATAAAGTTATAAAAACTATAACCCGACTACGGAATAAAAACGGTGTCTAAAAGGGCCGAAATAAGAAAATAATTCAGACAGAAATCCAGAAATGCAAAAAATGGTCAAGGCAGTGCCGTGGTCGCACATACTTTATATTTTATTTTATTTATATATGGCATCGGCTTATAACCATTTGCCAGTGTCATTTAAAAAGGCGGGAAATAGAACTTTCGTTTCAATTTTCAACACCGTATTCCTAAATCGTCAAGTCTAAAGTCTAGTCAAAGTCCAAATAAATAGTGCAGTGCAGTCCATGAGTCATGTCAGTCGATTCAGTAAAGTGGTAGAAGCTTTACTGAAAGTTCCTAGGGAGTTTTGGAGGGAAACTCAAAATAGCACGTTTTTAGAAGTTGTACCACTTGCCCACACTTGTGCACGTTAACGAATATTTAATGGTTAATATTCTACCAATATTACACATTAAGAAACGAAATAATACAAATTTATGAAAGAAATGCAAAATCCATAACGTCACCCATTGAATTCCCCGGCAAAACTCCGTCTGTATCTATCTTGGGGTATAATTCTAGAAACTTCTCTAGGCCTTAAACTGACGCTTAGATGCCATTAGTGGGTGCGAACACGGCTCTAACTTGACCATTTTTGTACAGGCTATGCATTTCTGGATTTCTATCTGAATTATTTTCTTCATTAGGCCTTTTTAGACCCCTTTTTTATTCCGTAGTCGGGTTATTGGAGATTTTATAAACCTAATAGGCACTTATGGTTCTTCGGCCAAAGTCGTTTCGAACAAAATCGTTTAATATTATAGTATCTTTAGGCATCAATTAAATCAATTTCACGGTATCTTTTTATATAAAAGACGTTTCTTAGAAGTCAAATCACGTATAGGTTATTCACAGTACAATAAGGTTTTTGAGAATTCCGTGATTCCGAAGAGAATAACATTGTGTGGAAATGCAATGAGTGTATAATAAACCTTATTAACCTATCAACTGTGTGCCTGATTTAAGTTTGTAAAGATGTAATTAAGGCCGGCTTAATCTTATGATGTATGGTCTTTATAAAATAAAAGAATAAAAAAAAACATTGTGTGGAAAATGCCATTCTCACTATTTCATTATAACTATAAACGCGAAAGTTTGTATGTATGTATGGTTACTCTATGATGTTAATCTATTACTGAACGGGTTTTGATGAAAATTGGTATGGTGGTAGCTTAGACTCTGGATTGACATAATATAGGCTACTTTTTATCGCAGCAAAACGTACGGTTCCCAAGGAATTACTTTTTGCGCGTACGAAGTTGCGGGCAACATCTAGTTAAATATTTTTACATAAATTTAGACTAATGCCTTCAAATTGAGAATAAGTTAAGCTAGAAAAATTCTTGGAAAATTCTCAGAGGACTTTTTATAGACTCAAAGAAAATATTGAGCTTATGGCGTACTTGTAATAGTTTAAATAATTATGTGTTCGGCTCTACTAGTATAGACACAAATTGCCTGTAAGTCTATCGTAGAGTTTAGGCTAAATATTAATTCAGAAAAATAAACGGTTTCTTCCATTAAGATAATATTAACACGTGAGTTATATTGCGGTAGTCGGTACTAAACTAGATCTCATAGAAAGTACTTAGAAATCCAGCTTACTGGTAGGTGCTAGTAACATAAGTTACCTTCAAAGTACTTCAAACATTATCGGTTTCGAAATCCAACCCGTCAGCTGTTGTAAACGAGATAGTGCAATTCCTGCGTCTATGGATAAGTCATGCACTGTTTGCTCTATGATGACACCACTCCAGTGTTCAACTTTGAACCTTGACACGATGTACTTAAAGTTCAAAAGTGAAGTGTCTGTAGGTTTGGAGTAAAAAAATTATAGTTTAAAAAAAAACTTAAAAAACACGCTTTTATAGAAAATCTAACTAAAAAATAAAAAATAAAATTTAATAAATTTGGATTAAGAATAGTGTTAATGAAAAATAAATGTTTATTATTGTAAAAAAGCGTGGGGTACAGTGTCTTCACCTGTACGTTTGTTTATATGTAACCGACTCCAGTGGATTTGATTTTGATCCACTTCAAATGGTCAGATTTCGTTTAAAATGATTTTAAAGATATTATCAAAGTGAAGATCCTTCTCATATCTGCAAATAAAATGTTTATAACTAATGACACTATGCACCCCACGCTTTTTTTTACAATAATAAACATTTATTTTTCATTTATACTATTCTTAATCCAAATTTATTAAATTTTATTTTTTATTTTTTAGTTAGATTTTCTATAAAAGCGTGTTTTTTTAGTTTTTTTAAACTATAATTTATTTTTTGCTTTTTAGTACGATTTGCCAAAGAGTAAGCCTGGAACTGCACGCATGCGTAGTTCGCGCACTAGTTCTATCTCTCTTACTCTCATGCAAAGGATGCGGAAAGAAATTGATGAATCCTGGCGAATTTAATCAGGATAATCGGATATTTTAATCGATTTATTGCATTGTCATCGGTCTTCGACAGGTGTGCAAAGTTTGAATTAAATCTGATCGTTCAAAGTAGGACAAAAATTAAGCCCAAAGGAGTCGGTTACAAGCACAGCAAGCAAGCAAACATACAGGTGAAACTAATAAAAGCGTTATAAAAATAGTAACGATAGTGAGAAACAGTAGGCCAAGACAATAAAAAGAGAGCAATCGACAACAAAGTATTCGTAACGTTATCGAATGAAAATTATATATAGGCGCTGTCATTATTAACATAATATTTTTATTCGAAAACGTTACAAATACTTTGTTGTGAATTGTTCCTGCTTGGGCTACTGTATTTTATTCACTCCTAAAAGAATATGTATTAAAATAATTGTCTCTTTACGTGTCTATAAAGCCACCTACCAGTATTTTACATGTAAACATGTGTCATGATTATAAAGGTTGTCTGGCAGAAATCGCTTGTAGCGATAAGACCGCCTTTTGTGCTTTTATAAGTTTAGTTTTTCTATGTTCTGTATGTCCTATTTGTTTTTGGTGCAATAAAGAGTTTTTCATTCATTCATTCATTCATTATTACGCAGCACTTATTTACTCTATTTTATAAGTCAAAAGGAATAAAATATTTCAACGTCTACATTTTTATACTTTCTTACAACTTCCTTACTATAATGTAAGGAATCTCAATTTACATGAAGTTGAATTGTAATTTCACATAATTCACAATAAAGTATGTATGGGCTATGTATTTTGAAGGAAGACCACTGGTTCTACGGAAACGGAACTGATTGTGCTAAATAAATGGCTGACAGGAAACATTATTCTAAACGGGATTCCAATGTACTTGTATTTACAATTTTCGTATTTCTTTTAAATAGAAAAACAACACCTACTCAGACAATGGCCCTTCTCGTCGGGTAAAGGTTCCGAACGGGGGGTAATTGTAATCTTTATTTTTCTTTTTATTGCGACTTCCGAAAAAGGACATTTTGTTATAATTTAGATTTTTTAATGATTGTCTTCGACTGTGCTAATGTGTTTTCCTTATTCTTCTATTTAAATATAAATGTAACACGACTAAATAATAAGTAAGTACATTTGATATTTAATGACAGTACCCGAAGCCTCTTATCTGATATACCCAAAACCAAGTATATATATATAACTCCATTCCTATCGGCTTCACTTACCACTTACCTTTTGAAGACCCTCATCCAAATCCCTACCTATTATAAAGGCTAGGACTTCCCTATGAATCCTCCTTCATAGGGAAGTCCTAGCCTGTATAATAGGTAGGGATTTGGATAGATGTAGGTACTCGAATATTAATATGAAAACTTAAACGGTTGAATATGTGTTTGACACATATACTAACACATACTATACGCGTGCGCTATTTTCTGCTCTCATTACAGTCGCTGGCGCCAGCGGCCCTTGGCGGGACGGAAGCGCTGGAATGCGCAGCGTATTGAATTTTAATGTATTTATTGACCTTAACCATTACTATACGAGTACTGGCGCCGAGATAAATGTCCAAATAAGGGCATGCTGCTTAACTACTACATACATCAGTATTCAGTGGGTACTAACTACATAATATACGGGTATATGCATATACAGGTACTAGCTTACTTTTATCCGTTATGTAAGTAGATTTTTGCTTCGGAATAATCTACATAATCTCCACCTGAATATATAATTATGAGTATTTTTAACCGATTCCAAAGAAGGAGGAGGATCTCAATTGGACTGTATTTTATTTAGTGTTTGTTACCTCAGAACTTTCGAGTGGGTGAACCGATTTTAATGATTCTTTTTTTTATTTGAAAGCCGGTGCTTCCTGTGTGATCATTTTTATTTGATCCAGGTCTAACAATGGCATCCATAAGAAAACCATACAAGTCTTAAATTTTTATATTAAAAGTTGGTTTTAATTTTTTGCTTAAAAATGATTCAAATCTAAGATTTCAAAATATTACATAATTTAAATTGAAAAAAAAAAATAGATAATATGAAAGAATGAAAATTGCAGCCACTGGTGCAGAAGCTATTAATTATGAAAAAAAAAACCTCTAGGTCTGGTAGAGGTTTTTTTTTTACATATATATCTGTAGGTAAACATTGTAATAGTGTTTATTATTAACATGATGTATTATGACAATTTGTGTATAATTATAATTAATAGCACAAAATTAGTATAAATTATAATATAATATACTATTACAAGTGTAATAAACTGCGAAGGAAGCGGACGCAGTAATAATTTTCGTCAAGTCGCTTTCCGCCAGATGTTACACGGGAATACTCAAGCAATTGTATGAATCACATTTGTTTATAGACAATGTCAGGAACTTTATTCTACTATAATATTACAAATGTGAAAGTTTGTGAGGTTAGATGGACGTTTGTTACTCTTTCACGCAAAAACTACTGAACGGATTTGACTTTGATTTGATTTGAACGGACTTTTTACCCTGGAAAAGTACAGTATTCCTGCGGGATAACCGATTATTTTTTCCCACCTTTATAACTGGACACAGGTAAATGTTTTATGCCCTACATAATTATTAAAAAAACTTCTAATCTAGGCTATGAAGTATGAACTAATACTGTAACACTATAGACTTGTATTGAAAAGCATATGGCGAGGCCACAACATTGCGATGCGTCGACGCATCGTACAAACGACGTCGTACAGTTCTTGTAAATTGTATTGCAATGCGACGTCGTATTTGGCGATGCGACGTCGCAACACACTGTTGTAAAAAAATCTTAAAAGGCACTGCCTTGATCCAAAAGTTAGCCGAACAAATACAAGGCTCCACAATTATTTTACTAGGTACGGTCCTCACCACTTTCTAAAGACAAGTAAAAAAAAAGTAGACATATAGACAGACACTTAATAGACAGTTAATTTATTAGGAATACCAAAAACAAATTGATAATTACTGTCTCCAATAGGCCTTGACCGTTACATTTTATATTCGGAAGGTTCATAGAAGCACGCGATCGGCACATTGCTGATATCGTGGCCTTACCTCGCAAATGTCAAGCCTAAATAATATAAAGGTCACCCGTTATGAAAACGAAAGAGGTCATTTACCTTTACCTTAAAATGGCGCCGAGTCTAGACAAATTATAGCTCACACACTGAAACCATTATTTCGAATCCAATTGTTTCTATAGTTACTAATATATTGTTTGCGTGAAAAGTATAATCATATGCTATCTAGCGATCGAAAAGTCCTTCAGACTGAAGACTATTTATACATTGTTAATCTAAGGCAATTTGTATTGACTTTAATACTTCTATGAAATGTTATGTATGTTTATAATAGTTTTAAGTACACAGGTCCTTTCACAATCTCCAAATAAGTGCCGTATAGCTTGTACGGAAGTTTTGTCGCTGCTTACTTTATATTGTGCGACAGAGACAAGACATGCAAATAATCTATTTGACACTTATCAGTAGATTGTGAAACAGCTAACCCTAGCTCTTCTATTCACAAGGATAAAACCTACCAAAGAAACCATCATTTTTGAGTAATATCGATAAAAAAACAAATATAACCCAGCAAAATTAAGTAGCTTATCCTCTTATTGCGTAATTATGAATTTGATCGTCATGAATTATGAAATGCACCATCGTAATCCGTAACTGAAAGAGTCAGCGTTACTTTAATTTCAACATTTCAACATTCACCTTGAAAATACTGATCCCACATAACAAAACAATTTTTTCTAATGTATCCTAAATAATCAGTTAAATAAGGAGTTACATTAATAGCTGTACCCTCCGATCGTACTGCACATGCCAAAACGTCAACAGTCTCATTCCCTGCAATACCTACATGAGAAGGCACCCATTGTAGACGAACGTTAACCCCATTACGTATTAGACTATAAATACATTTAATAACGAGGAAAGCCTCAGAGCCCTACCCGTGTTACCTTTACTACATGAGATTAAGTGTAACAGTCCACTTTTAGAATCAGTAATGATGACAACATTTTGATAATCAGTGGTTTCTATGTATTCTAGTGCTTTAAATATCCCTTTAATTTCAATGCTCATAATAGTATTTTCAACAAAAATCTGTAAACTCGGGTATTTGGTATAGGACTTTAGTAGACAAACCACCAAAACGTCCTTGGTTCGCAGATGCCAACCTCAGTAAGAGAGATTTAACTCTCTGCTTCCGTATCCGTTCTAATCACATTCCGTTAAATAATTTTACTTTCCTCATGGGCAAAAGAGATAATTCCAATTGCACCGTTTGTGACCGATACGAGGACCTGTATCACCTGCTTATGGAATGCGAGAGGAACGAAAGTTTAAGGCGTGAATTTGTTTAACACACTAAATGTACCAACTTGTATTGTTTCGTACATAAAGCATCGTCAAATTTTAAAATATAATTTAGTGATATATTTCTAAGTTATGTAATTATTTCGTTACATTTAAGGGAATTAGATTTAAGTTAATTGTTACCATTGTTAAATTAAGGCTGGCATAATCATATGATCAAAAAATTTGCCTTTAAAAAAATTTCACCTTTGATTCGTAACGATTGACGACGTCATTTAATAACACACGTGTAACATTCATCACACCCGACGTGAAGGCGTAGCGCGTGTTAATTTGTGTCTAATCCGTATTTTCTACGGTCCAAAATATTTTAACACGATCGCCAACGGCGGGTCTGACAGAGTCAGGTTCTATGTATCCACGTGCAGTACTTATTTCCTAATCTATTTACACAGTTGCCTGGCTCCTGGATTTACAGACTAGACCGTGACGGCCATTCTCACTAAAAATAGAATAGAGGAGAGATATTTAAGGAATAGAGCATTACTTATTAATTTTGACATAACAGCGGCACCCTCGTATCAAATAAATATAGTTTAAAAAACTAAAAATCACGCTAATAATCATCACATCGAGTGTTTTTTATTTTTTTTAACTATATTTATTTAATGCTAATTATAATTATTAAACTAGACACTGGAATTGGTTTAATACCTTATAAAAAAACTGTTATGATGTGATGTCGAATATTAACAGTTGACAAAATAAGATAATTCAGTAAGTAATCGCTATTAATGTATTTAAATAATTACCAAAAGAATTTAAAAAATTAGTAGTAATTATTTAATCCTGGCGATTCTGATCAGGATAATGAGATACAATTATGAAATGATTGTATTGTCACCGATTCTTGATAAGTGTACAAAGTTTGAATTAAATCTGTCCGTTTAAAGTGGTTCCGAATCCAAAGGAGTCGGTTACAAACATACAGGTGAAGCATATATAAGCGTGTTAAAAAGAACAACTTTACACGATAGGTAGCATGGTTGAAGAGACCAACAGTTTCGATAATATGTAGTTATAAAAGTTATGAATTATTCCAAAGAGTAAAACGGTCCTTTGTATAAAATAGTTGTCAAAATGGAAAAATCTAATTAAATTCCACTTTCACAACATGTCAGGTTGTTATGTAGTGAAAACGGAATAAGGCAGCCAACGGGGTTCAGACGGAGTGAGATTCAATGTATTCCAGTGTAATACTTATCACACCCGTCACCCGACGTGACGGCGTAGCGCATGTTAATTATTAGTATCTAATTCGTATATTCTACGATCCAAAATTTATGTGAACGCCAGGTCGGAATAAGTTAGATTCTATACAGCATCCACGTGTAACACCTATCACACCCGACGTGACGGCGTAGCGCGAGTTAAGTCGTATCCGATCCGTATACTAATCCGTACGTAATCCGTTCTACGGTCCAAATTATTAACACGCTCTTCCACAGGTCCGATATCCGGCCGGGTAGCTATAGAGTCGCTTGTGGTTGCGTTTCTCGGTCCTTTGTATTCCTCACAAATGTGGCTAAAGCAATATAATTATATTTTATTCAAATTCATTAAAATGTACATTGATATTATATAATTGTTAAACTAGGCAATTAGTCCACTAATTCATAAATGTCTTTTTACATGTTGCAAACATAATACTCTCCGTATTGTGCAATAATACTGTTCTAGATGTTGCCTGCACATCGTATGTGTAAACGTGCAAAAAGAAATCTCTCGCGAACCGTAGATTTTGCTACAATAAAAATTAGCCTATATGTTAATCTAGACTAGAGTCTAGATTAAATTTGGTAAAATTACAATCCAATCCCGTCGTTTAAATTTGGTATGGTAGTAGTTCAGACTCTAGAGAGTCTGAACTACTATCATACCAAATTTAACCAAAATTCGTTCAGTAATTATTGCGTGAAAGAGTAACAAACAACCATCCATCCGTCCTCAAAAACTTTCACATTTATAATGGTAGTAGGAAGGATAGTATTGCATAATATAGTTACTGCTAAAAGTAGAGATTAAGTATACTCGTACAAAACTTCATGAAAACGTAAATTAACTTTCTTAAACACACTTCTGACCCACAGTGCGTTTTTTTTTTCTGGTGAGGCCATACCACTACGTTGCGACGTCATTGGAAAACAATTTACGATTTGGACGATGTCGTTTGTGCGATGCATCGTCGCAGTGTTCTAGCCTCGCCCAAAGGGTTAAATTATTGCTACCACTCCAACATTCTCTAGTTATCCACTTAGTACCAATTTTCAGTACAGACAAGATGTTACACAACAAATGTTCGGTGAGTAACAATGTAATTGTGAATCATCACCCACTTTCAGACACTTAACTGGCTCACGTGGCTATTCTAGTGAGTGAGAATAATAGTCATCGTAAAATATTACTGTTACACTAAATACTGTGGCTAGGTGGTAGGTAGAGTTTACCAACAAAACATCCATAGAGCAACTATATATATTTTAATACAGAACAATATGTATTTATCTTTTTAATATTCGATAGACAATAATTGTCGCTTCCAAAATTACTTATCTAATATCTAAATTCGTTGTTTTCTTGTAAATTGTCTATAAAATTCGAATCGATAGAATAACTGTTAATAGATGTTGATTTTCATAGCAAAAGTTAACATAACAAACATAGCGCACAAGCAAGCAAGCGGCGCGCGACCCGCACACCTCGTCCTGCTTTATATCACGCCGGTGCCTTTACAGTGTCGCGATACAATGGTTGTTTTCCATCTGTAAAAATGGCCAACGCGCCTAATGCATTTTTACTTCAAATAACAATTTTTTTAAACTATAGCTCTACTACTTAAACTATAATATAGCCTATGTTATCCGGGTTATTATTACGAATCTTTTGACACATGTATCATATATTTAGGCACTTCGGTGGAACAAACATACATACATAAATATACTGCCAAATTCATTACCCATCCTTTTGGATTCGCCGTAGTTGGGTGAAAAGGAAACTGGGTGACTTGTTATAGGTAATATTTACAAATCTATGGTAGCAATCACCTTATTCTATAATAATAATTAAAAAAAATATTACTGTAGTCTAAAAAAGTGTGATAAATCTTTAGTAATAACTTTTAGTGAGTCATCGGAAAATAAAACCCAATCTGTTTAAGTGACTCTTTAGTAAGAAAACGTGACAAAAATGGTCACATGTTTCATTAAAAATAGAACGAAAAAGTTTTCCGTGAGTCATAGGAAAAGTCCATTCAAGTGTAGTAAAAGGTTTCACTTCGAAGGCTTTCCTCACTACTTGTTTTGTGTAGAACGGAAGTATTGGGCAATACACTTCGTTTTGATCCAATATAAATTAAACATAAAATGAAATAGAAATTGTCTGTGAACGGAAGGTATCAAAAACCTATCAACCAATAACTATTTGTTAAAAACGTCGTCATTCAATCATTTGCCGGTTTTTGCGATACAAATTTGACGTTTTTAACAAATAGTTATTGGTAGATAGGTTATTGAAACGGGCCGTAAGTCGGTTTAAGGACGATAATTTTACTAACGTCATCACAAGCCGAACGCTTAGGCCGATCGTGCCTCTCCATCGCTTGTTCCGCGCTCTCGGTTGCACGCTCGGCTCGGGCGGAACGTGACCTCAATCGTGACAATCAGGCGGAACGTGACAATTTTCGTGCGTGCAGCCGGCTTTCATCGATCTATAAGACGTTGTCACGTCAAAAAGAGAACAATAAAACACGCACAACAAGTAGCAAGAAATAAATGCAAGGAATAATTAATTTGGTTTTAACTTACGCAATATATTTTTACCAAGAAAATAATCATCAAGGATCAAGTTATTGATACGTTTTTTGTCCTGATCACGTTGCCTTAAACTCTAATGTAAGGTGTATAAATCATTTATATTTCCTGTTATTTACGTGTCTTTCCTAGATAAGTAAATTAGAGACTGAATTATGATAGTAATAACGGGACATTTTAGGTAGGTACTAACTTCAAATACTAACATTATCCTATTTTAAATATGTAGAATTATTCTCTTATAAGTCTAACTTTTACTCTGTACAAAAAGTTAGTTAAATAATTTAAAGTTCTATTTTCGTATGTAGTCTCGGACGCGTTCCTCTCGTGGGTTTTATTTTCGTGGGTTTTATTTTCGTCTCTATTTAGTCAATGCTCTACACATGCAGTATGCATAACGTGACTATTTATTTTTGTTGTCAGAGCGGAACACCTGCGAAATTTAATAAAAAAATTTAATAAACTAAGTTAATGCAAATGAGTTAACGTTAGATTCCAGTGTGGGCTCTATACATTCCTTTATTTTATATTTATCGGCGGAGCAAATCAGTTTCAAAATGTCGAGTCTAGATTTCATGTAGGAATACAACGCGTTACATTATTTCTAGATGTTAGTCTTAACTGTGTTTTTTCACTTGTAACAAATATTATTTATTGTAGGAAAAACAGGCCAAGTGCGAGTCGGACTCGCACACGAAAGGTTCTGTACAGAAGGTACAAAAAATCAGGCTTGTTGTATGGTAGGCCCCTTAAATATTTGTTATTTGTTTTATTCTGTTTTTTAGTATATGTTGTTATAGCAACAATAGAAATACATCAGATGTGAGGATTTCAAATGAACAGCTATCACGGTTATGGATATACAGCCTGGTGACAAACAGACAGCGAAGTATTTGTTTTTACCCTTAAGGGCTCCGTTTTTACCCTTTGGGTACGAAACTCTAAAAACTAATTAACACATGTGCATTATTTCCAGGCTATTATAAAATGTATTCAATAAAAATATACGAAGATTCGTACTGTTGATATTGTTGTATGTCTCTAAAAGCGGGATATTATATTGCTCTTGCTGGGTACAGGGGCACAGACAGCCTAAAAGCGGGACTGTCCCCCCAAAATCGGGACGTATGGTCACGTTATATATGCACGCTCTAAGTACTCCGCATTGCGACTCAGTCATTCACACCGTAAGGCCCCCTACACACAGCGTTTACATTTACATACTGCTCAACGGTGATTTATACCGCGTTAAGAATGCAGTGAGTCATCAGTGCAAATGTCAAAATGGCTACTCTTAAATTGGTGAATACGCTTGCATTGATCTATTTTGACATTTACACTGACAACTCACTACAAACTTAACGCAAATTATTTTGTATGTTTGTTTGTTTGCATTAAGTAGGCTCCAAAACTACTGGACCAATTTTAATGAAATTTGGCACGGATAAAGAGTTATAGACCACGGGGAGGGACAAAGGCTACTTTTTATCGCGGGAAAATGTACGGTTCCTCTGGGATTTACTTTTGGGCGTACGAAGTCGCGGGAAACATCTAGTATAATATAAATGCAGAACTGTTAGATTTCGAGCTCTCTTTAATGCGATATTTTACTGATAACAACAAAAAATATTTTTTATTTTAAAGTGCCAAAGTAAATTACTGAATATTCATTATATATTTACTTTGATCCTAGACTAGTATTTTTAAAAAGCAACTTTGAATCAACTAGGATAATACGCCAAGGTAAAATCTGTATGTGGAGCACCCAAAGCCGTACTAGTACATATTACACAGGTTATTATAGCTAATAGATTAGTATTTGGGGTAACTATGAGCCATGGATCCGGCACATTACAGTAGATCGAGTACATCATCGATATCAAACCGTTGTCTTATCTGTGAAATTAATTAGTCTGTGCTACTAATTAACGATTTTTGACAAAACAACAAACAATCTGTACAGACTACAGAGTATTCAAATAATTGATGTGTCGTATAGACTACATGAGGAACCGACACTCGACTAACAGGGGTCGAACTACTCCAAATGTGACGATGTTGATAGCATTTTTTAGTAGCAATAGTGGTCGAAATTTGGGCATAATTTAGACAATAATTATTGTTCTCTTCTCAGTTTGATTTTAAAATTTGTAAATTTGTGTGTATGTGTATGTTGTGTGTATACAATACAGCTGAAAATCGTGTATATAATCTGACATTTGACACTTTGGTTTTCAGCTTTAATGTACTAACACATAGTTCTATTTACAGTGCAGTTTTTTCTGTCATGACCAAAAAAAACCGTTCGTCGGAAAGCAGCCTTAATGTCAGTTGTCAAATTGATAATATTACGATAGGTTCAAATTACGACAGTGGTCAATACCTAGTAGAAGTCAAGATGTTCCGCGGCAATGAATGGAACTAAATTTAGTAAATTGTTATTTACAATGCCTGAGATTCTAAAAAGGGCTGCCCGAGAAATGATACTCAAGTTAAAGGAGTTTTATGAGCAGAAAAGCAGAATCAAGGTATTCTAATACCCATAAAAAATGCCGGCAATATTTTGTCGCGCGATCACAGCGCCGTGGGGACTTCATTCATGAAAAGGACTTTATCTATTTACCTTTTAGAAGTTACAACCAAATGTGGTTGTATAAATACAAGTAACTGATTCACATCACTTTTATTCAGCCTAAATCTGTACGAAAATTTATAATCATTTAATTTCGACATATAATTCACACGTGGCTTGCATTCCTTTTGTATAATATTATTGGTATCACTGTCTTCATAGCAATCTATGATCATTTGAAATAATTCAATATCACTATCATCACTACTTCAGCATTCAATTATATATGTATTTAGAAAATAAAACCAAAATAAAACTAATGCACGATTTTCGAAAAGTTCTACGTGTTTTTCTATATATAGTGGAAGGTAATATTGGTAATATACCATTGCCAGAGTCAAATTAAAAAGGCGGGAAAAATAATTTTCATACTAAGCTTTCAACGCCGTTTTTCAAAATCGATAAGTCCAAAGTCTAGTCAAAGTCAAAACAAACGTATCATGCAGTCAGTCGAATCAGATATCCTCAGCAAAACTAGGTTCTCCGTTTTCTGAACGGCCGACATTGACAGATAAGCAAATGACGTTATTAAAGTAAGCTCCGCCTGTCGGATAGTAACTTACAACTAAAATTAAAATGCAGTTAACTGAGATTTAAATGAGCATCCCTATCTCTGGTAGGCTATCCGACCTCCCGCCGATAGATGAGCCGCTTCGGTAGGAAATGCCATCTGTCAGTAGGTTATTGAAACGCGAGTAAAGACAAAAGCAAAGATTTGACTATCTTCGAAGTTTATTACTCTAATTACAATATTAGTGGTAGAACTAGCAAAGTAACCGCACCTACTCCTAATACAAAATACTTTCACTTTCAGACAGACTTGTCAGACACTTTCACTTAATAAAATTTATTCACTAAGCGTAAAAACTTAGTTTCAAAATGTTAATAATATTCATATATTTCATTTTTTTCTTTCAGTATTTAAATAGTTCGAGCTCATTTCTTGACTATTTTTGTGCTATTGCTATCTTATACTTTAAACGAGGCGATCTTGTATATATACAATCGGTATCTCGACAACGGCTACAAGTATTACCATGAAATTTAGTATGCAGGGAGTTTTGGGGGACAAAAATCGATCTAGCTAGGTCTTATCCCTTAGAAACTGCGCATTTTAGGCAATATATTATGTTTTTTATCTCGTTGTGCAACAATATATCAATAATCTCGACTTCCTTTAGTCAGTCTGATTGGCAGCTTGGTATGCGTACCTACGTATAATTTTTGCATTGTTTGGAAATTCGGAATGTGGTGGGTTCAAATCCCGCTAAGCCGGTACGATAAATATTTTTGTGATTCTTATTATTTATTTTTCTTTATTTTTTTTTCTTTATTTTTAATTATTTTATCGTTCTAATAAAAGACCGAGCGAGGCTCGGTCAACCAGGTACTATTATTTAAAATGCTCTTCACGTATCTTGCACTTTTAAAGCGAGTTTCCTTAATTCAAAATAAAGTTGATATAATTGTTTCAGACAGATAAAATACTGTTAGGTAACATCACATTTATACGTGATTTAAACTAGAATTTTCTAGTTCGTGTTGCCTAAACGTATTACAGTCATGTCACGCACTGGCGTGGTGGGCTAGATATAGCAGCTATTGCCTTTGTTTATATAAGTTTATTAAAAAAATATATTACATATATTAATATGTGAAGCAAATATATGGCACAGTTGAAGTTTGTGGAGGACGGTGTGCAGAAAGCTTATATTGTTTAAAAATGTTTTGAAATAAGTACATTACAATATAAATAACAATAACACATACTACCAACCTGTCCTGTCAATCTGTCAGAACATTTTCATGTTTTTTTTTCTATGTAAGAGGCGAAACAACCATTGCAAACGTTTGTTTTGACTCTTAGATAGAAAACTTATATGAATTATTATTATTGACGAATTTCGACCACAGGCCGACTTCTAGTTATAGTAAAAGGTCAAAAGGACTTTAGGTAGCAATTGGTGTCAAAGAACTCGAACACGAAAAACTTTTGCAGCAGAAAAAAAACCAGGTACAAAAATGGCCGACCAGTTTGGAGTTTGAACTCTGAGAATCACGTATAAAGTCACGTGTATGAGCTGAAAACTGAATTTAAATAATATAATTATATTTTGCTTAATATTTAAACATTTTCCTACATCAACTTAAATGAATATTTTATAAATCTTGTCTCGTTACATTTATGATGTAGGTATAAGATATAACGGCTGGGACTCCGGAATCCGGTCATGTAATTATGACATTGAGATTTGACTCGACACTCGACACTTGGATTTTCAAGTCTATTGTATTAGCGCAGAGTTCTATTTTCAATGCTTTCAGTTTCCCGGGCCCGTCGGATTCCGTATCATACTATAGTCCCAGCATAAGGTGGCGGTTAGAGGTACCAAATTTTCATTGACAGAATAGAATAGAAAAAGCTTATTAAGGCACTACCTTCTATCCATAATACACAAAGAAGCGCGCTTTTCTTATTCAAATACCATGAAAAATAAAATTTGCAATTTTTCATAACTATTTTGGACAATTTCTAATGGAAACTAACCCTTAAATCATAGCAGGTATGTTATAATATTCTACAACCTTACGCACGTCCCCAAAACATACACAACGTCACCTAGTTTCATCATCAGCATCTTCAAAATCTGTTGAACAATTTGCGCTACCATGATAATAATTTGAATGACAATGACATATTGTGAGCGTAATACAATGCATCTTATATATTGTAATACAATGCATCTTATATTAGGTCTTTACCTATGAAATTGCCGTTTTGTATGAAAAAATTTAAACGATTTTTTTCATGTATTTTTTATTTGTATTAATCGAAGTAATCACCCATGCAATCAATGCATCTTTGCCAACGCAGTGGCAGTTTATTGATGCCCTTCTTAAATAAATCAGCTGGACGGGAGGCAACAAATTTTTCAAAGGCATTTTGTCATTTTTTTCCCGCCAAGAAGTTATCCAAATTCTAGAAAAAGTAGTAGTCTGTAGGTGCAAGGTCTGGTGAGTAAGGCGGATGACGGAGAGCTTCCAACCCCAGTTCTTGTAACTTGGAGACCGTCTGCTGTGCAGTATGTGCAGTACGCGGTGTCGTGCAGGAGCAGCGGAGACGAGCGATTGACTAATGCTAGTTGGAGATGTGCCAGCTTCTCCACCATTGTGTTCAGTTCTTCACAGTACACATCTGCAGTAATGTTCACCCCGTTTGGTAAGAAGCTGTGATGAATCACACCGGTGCTAGACCACCAAACAGTGACCATCACTTTTCTAGGGGTAAGTTTTCGTTTAGGGCATAGTTTAGGTGCTGAATCAGGATCCAACCAACTTGCTGAGCGCTTGCGGTTATCAAGCAGAAACCATTTTTCATCGCAGTTAACAATGCGGTTCAAAATTACTTCATTCGTGTGTCTGTTGAGCAGTGCAAGGCACGTCTCGACGCGTACTTCGCGCTGGCGATCATTGAGTTCGTGGGGCACCCATTTGTCAAGCTTTTTCACCTTGCCAATTTGACGCAAATGGACCAATATTGTTTTAACGCTAACGTCTAACGCTGCTGCTAATTCAGCCGTAGATTGTGTATCATCAGCTTCCACAATCGCCTGTAATTCGTCATTGTCGACCAAAGTCTTCGGACGACCGCGAGGTTCATTTTTCAATTACAGGTGGTGCGTTCGTTCGTAGTGTTAGCTCCGTAAACGTCGTTGATGTAGCGTGCCGCTTGTGCCGCGTTGCTGCCACGACGGTACTCATATTCCATAATTACTCGAATTTTTAACGTATCCATGATGACGAAAAAGATTGAAATGAAATGAAAATGTAACACTTATCAATAAACAAATGACTACTTTTGGAAAAAGAATTCCATGTTTTTAAAATAAAATTAATTTGAAATTAGAATTCTTAGCCAAACAAAAATTATTTTGATTTGGAATGGCCAGTACTGCAGAACGGCAATTTCATAGGTAAAGACCTATTATATCGTAAATTCGGGTCCTGATTATGTGACTAGATAAATTAAATTCGTCAGAAATGTTCAAATATGATGATACGAGGGCTGCACTAAAAGTATCGGGAATGGAATATTTCCACTGTTCCTGTCATATTAAAATCTTTTTAATTTAAAACTCCTTGGTTTTAAAAATCGAACACCGTTTATTTATTTAAAAAAAGATTCTCGGTCTTGTCACAAGGTCTTGTCAAACTTGTTTAGTCGTTGAGAAAATGGAATTGACTCGAGAAAATTCTAGAGCGATGATTTATTATGACTTTCGAAGTGGTTTAACACAAAAACAGTGTGTTGATCGGATGATTTCTGCATTTGGTGATGAAGCCCCATCCAAAACCACAATTTATCGCTGGTTTGCTGAATTTCAACGTGGACGTGTCAATCTCAGTGATGATCCCCGTCAAGGTCGTCCAAAAACTGCAGTCACCCAAGAAAACGTTGATGCTGTGCGTAAGCTGATTGAGGAAGATCGACATGTTACATACCGCGAAATTCAGGCAACTTTAGACATTGGCATGAGTCAAATACAAATAATCTTGCATGAACAATTAGGTGTAAAAAAGTTGTTTTCCCGATGGATACCGCATTTGCTCTGTGAAGAGCAAAAAGCGGCTCGCGTTACTTGGTGCGTCAGAACTCTCGAAAGATTCCACGTAGGATCCTCAAATGCTGTATACAACATCGTATCAGGTGACGAATCCTGGATATACGCGTACGAACCCGAAACAAAAAACCAGTCACGAG
The DNA here is from genome assembly GCA_037179445.1 of Phengaris alcon alcon. Classification (NCBI taxonomy): domain Eukaryota; kingdom Metazoa; phylum Arthropoda; class Insecta; order Lepidoptera; family Lycaenidae; genus Phengaris; species Phengaris alcon. Next base: position 114,081 of record JAYRCH010000099.1, read on the forward strand.
TTTGGGTGTTCGAAAATGAGTTAAAGCCAACAAAAATTGTTCGTTCACGGAGTGGTGGCCACGATTGTCTCCAAAACCGGCCATGTTGCGACTATTCCTCTTGAGGGACAAAGAACGGTTAATGCAGAATGGTATGCTAACATTTGTTTGCCACAGGTCGTTTCTGAACTCCGTAAAGAGAACTGCAACCGCCGCATCATCCTCCATCACGACAATGCGAGTTCTCACACCGCGCACAGAACAAAAGAGTTTTTAGAGCAAGAAATCATAGAATTATTAGACCATCCGCCGTACAGCCCCGACCTAAGCCCTAATGATTTCTATACTTTCCCTAAAATAAAGAATAAATTGCGTGGTCAGAGATTTTCATCACCTGAAGAAGCTGTGGACGCCTACAAAACGGCCATTTTGGAGACCCCAACTTCCGAATGGAATTGTTGCTTCAATGATTGGTTCCATCGTATGGAAAAATGTGTCAAATTTCGCGGAGAATACTTCGAAAAGCAATAAATACATTTTTAAATAGTAATGTTGTGTCACTTTCTTGATTCCCGAAATTTTCAGTGCCGCCCTCGTATACCTGTCTACCATATCATTTTGTTTAAGATAAGGTGCTCTATTATTATCAATGATCATCATGTCACCGTGAATAGTTTAAATCTACATTGGAATAAAAAAATGCCATGATTTTGAAAAACCTTTTCTTAAAATGTAACGGACTGTCAGAATAGTCAGTATATTTATTACTTATATAGTTCCGTACCCAAAGTTCCGTTCCGGACTACTGTCCGTCTGTCTGTCACCAGGTATCTCATGAACCGTGACAGTTAGTCAGTTGAAATTGTCACAGGTTATGTTTTTTCGTTGCTTCTATAACAACAAATACAAAAAACTACAGAATAAAACTAATATTTAAGGGAGCTCCCATACAACAAACGTGATTTTTTGCCGTTGTACGGAACCCTTCGTGAGCGGATCCGACTCGCACTTGGCCGGTTTTTTTATTGATGCAACACAAAATTAATAATAATAATAGCTCGCCAAACCGGTTTCGGTGACGGTGGCCGGTTTCATTGATACCAGGCCAGCTACGCAGAAGTTATTTTATAGTGCCCAAGTATGTGCGCAGTACACAAGAGCACTCTCTCTCTCTTCCTTTACTCTTGAAACTCAGTGGCCGTCCCACACACAGACCGACACGACTGGCGAGAGATCAGGCGCAGGTCCGACTTTTTACATGTCCATTGTCCATCCGACGCATGGATCATTTTTCTTGTCAGACAATCAGGTGATCAGCCTGCATTGTCCTAACCAAACTAAGAAACAACATTTTTGTTGTTCGAATGCGGGAATCGAACCCACGACCTCCGAGTCGAGAGCCAAACTCTAAACCACTGGACCACGGAGGCTGTTACTAAATACTACACAAAATTATTGTCCAAATAAAATTAAGTATGTAGTATCTTTATATATTTACATCCCATGTAATATATATCCTGGAAATTAAATGCTATATCGAACAGGTTCTACGGTTTATGTAAAACGAGTACAACCCCATATCATCGCTTGCAGCGCTTTATAATATTGTCATTATTTAGATGGAATAAAATAAAGCGCTTTAGTTTCATAGGTGTCGGATAACAAGCTGCCTCATTTATCTGCGCTTGCGGTAAGAGGGTTACACGTGGTAACTCGAAACTTGCGAGTCTGCGTAATTCCACCTACTGGCGCCAGCGAACTCCTTTGTTGGCAGTTTTAGATTGTATAATTATTTTTATAATCAGCTGCTACTACGTTTTTATCGTAGGAAAAAAACAGCCGATTTATAGTTTTCGGTACAATTTCAGTTTCTGTAACTGAAGGCTAAGGCTAATGACTATGATTGGGCCAGTAAAATTCATGTTCATCCAGTAGGTAACATAGTTTAACGCACGTTTATCCAAAGGGAATTTAATAAATACATACTTTAATTTACTATGCAATAGAAATTTAAAAATGTATGTAAGAAAAAGACGTAACATCCGTGTAACTTATACCGGCAGATTTCGTACATGTGTACGAATGTGTGTACATGTGTGTACATTCGTACATGTGTGTGCGGTATTAGTGTAACTTAGTTACACACTTGTCAAATCTAAAGGTATTAGTGTAACTTAGTTTCACACTTACCAAATCTATCGGTATTTGTGTTGCTTAGTTACACGCTTACCAAATCTACCGGTATTAGTACAACTTAGTTACACACTTACCAAATGTATCGGTATTTGTGATGCTTAGTTACACGCTTACCAAATCTGCCGGTATTAGTGTAACTTAGTTACACACTTGCCAAATCTAAAGGTATTAGTGTAACTTAGTTTCACACTTACCAAATCTATCGGTATTTGTGTTGCTTAGTAACACGCTTACCAAATCTACCGGTATTAATATAACTTAGTTAAACACTTACCAAATGTACCGGTATTTGTGATGCTTAGTTACACGCTTACCAAATGTACCGGTATTTGTGTTGCTTAGTAACACGCTTACCAAATCTACCGGTATTAGTGTAACTTAGTTATAGACTCCCAAAAAACTTATATACTACAGTAAAACATAACAGGATCGGAACAAAGTTGAACGCTCCAGTCCAGATTGGTATAGACAGGTGTCGACTGTCGGTGCATCGACCACGGGTTATTGCTCTGTAATCTGTTGCCAACACATTAACCCGATACGCCTAGGTAACTTTTACAATTTTTTTTATCCTTCCGTAGCTAATACTAGCTATACCCAACAGACGTAGGTTCTGTTTTAACTATGGACTGGAATAGATAAATAACTGGCAACAACTACATCTACAGCCTACACCTACTAGATAGTAGTGCAATCAATCAACCTACAGGGTTGTGAAAGAGACTACTGGGAGTCTCTTTCACACATCAAATGTAGGTTAGAGATTGTTAGGTGCTTACGGTTTCGATTTTAGAACTCCTCCTACTCCCACTCTTAATACATTGGAACACAAATGGAAAATAATAACTTTGATACAAGCAAAAAGAAAATAACAGTAATATTGTTATAACTTATTGCCTAGATATGAGGAAACCAAAGAAGCAATTACTTTGGAGAAGGTACTAAGTTGGTACAACCTACCTGAAGTTATTATTTTTCATTGGCTACTTTTCATGTCCTTGATTAATTAAATTTTTATAATTTAAATAATTCAACATACTTTATATCGCATAAAATTATACATTGTTATGGAAATATTTATGATAATTTTGTAACAAAGACTTAGAATTACTGCGAATAAATTATATACAGACCTAAGTATCTGTGTTATGTAACTACTGCGCCGTATATTTTTTTGTATATACGTTAAATGTACAAAGATTAGCAACTTGGTCATGTGATTGTATTGGCTGAGCGCCTGGTACGGTCGCCGACAAGCCATTTGTAACACTTGTCGACCTTATTACTATAGCGATAAGATTCACTACGGGGGTAACGAGTGGTGTACCGGCTTGTAAAAAATACAATGTCACATTACCAAAAAATATTTCATTGTATTTGATTATAGCACGATAAATAAGTGACATTTATAGTGTACTGATGTCTTATTAGCGCAGGGGCACACGTAAAGTTCGGACCGCGGATCGAACTGCGTTCCAAACAGCGGAGGGATCTGTGCGGTTAGGACTATCGTCGACATGCTAGATCGGACTGTCAGCCCCGGGCATTTACACGTTCGGTTCGCAGTGCGGGCTATTTCCCTGGTTCAGAACTGTACGTGCGGCGGGCGCTAATGTTTAAATAAAAAAAATATCTGAATAGATTGATTGAATTTCTCAAAGTACCTAATAATAATCATAACTATAATAAAACAAATGTGGCGCCAGGAAACTAAAAATCATACCCATCATCACCCATCTCTTCGACTGGCATCATCATCGTTCATCCCCAAAACACACACTGCGGCTCTGAAATCACTCGACCTTAACAAAAACACACATACACACATGTGGATACATCCACAATGGTGTACCCATTGTACCGAAATTGTGTATTGACGCAAAGTGGTACAAACCAGAACGTACCAGATTTTACCGGCTGTATAATAGGCTACACAATTATCTCACCAAGTTGGATTAACATCCGCCACTTTATACATTTGATCGAGTATTCCGGTACCGATATGGTAAAACACGTTATGTAAAACCCGGTCAAGAGCGCGTAAAGTTCCGTATGTACTATGTACCAATGGCGTGCGGTTCCTATAACTCCATTCCTATCGGCTTCACTTACCACTTACCATTTGAAGACCCCCATCCAAATCCCTACCTATTATACAGGCTAGGGCTTCCCTATGCAGGAGAACCAGCCTTCGCCACTAATATATACAGCCTGAAAGCAATATTCATACTATTAGGTATAACATGATTTAGAAATTAAAAAAAATCTGCCTTGTAAAAAGCTTCGATATAAACATTTAAAAAATAGATATTCCAATGATTATAACCATGAAAGTCTCAATTAGATCGATATAGGTAGATAATCTTGAATTGTCTACATCAAAATTGTAACTAATCAATGGAACTTTTCTACTCAAGAACCCATATTGATGTCACACAAAACACAATTAATAATAATCCTACTACTATTACAAATGTGAAAGTTTGTGAGGATGGATGTATGGAAGGTATATGGATGGATGGATGCTTGTTACTCTTTCACGCGAAAACTATCGAACGGATTTCAATAAAATTTGGTATGGTAGTAGTTTAGGCTCTGGATTAAAACATAGGCTACTTTTTATCCCGATAAAGTACAGTATTCCTGGGGTATACCCGATACTATAATATTTACGTGGGCGGAGTCGCGGGTAAAAAAAAACACGTAATATCTACATTTTAAATTAACCACGTTGTTTTTGTTTGTTTCAGATGCCCCGAATGATGCGAATTACATGATAGGTGGAGTGGTGATCGCCATGGCCTTAGTGGGCCTCATCATAGTGCTGCTAGCACTCACCATCAAGTAAGTATACAGCTCGTTCAATATTTCTATCGGCCGAATACTAAAACTGAAGTGGTACTCAAGTCACATGCTGCCCTTTTCATACAGAATAGCAGAGACAGTGGTCAATGACAGCCTGAGATTTAGGGGGCCGCTAAATTTAAGTAGCGTTTAAGTATAAGCCTTGAGTACCATAATATTAACGAAGTAGATAGTACACTGTTCAGCTTCAATTTAATGTATACGTAAACAAAAGGATGAAATAATGTGTCAATGTTATCCTCTATTGCACGGTAAATAAGTGACTTTTAAAATTAGAAGCATTAATCGTTTCTTTATTTTCAATTAGATTGTAGATTTGCAGGTCTCAGACCATATAAAAAGGTGAATACGGAGCTTTGTCAAACAAAAACTGATGCTGGTTTTTAGGGTTCTGTAGTTCACGTCTCGAAACCCTTATGGTTTCGTCATGGCCGTCCGTCCAACATTTGGAGGTTGCAGAGATGTTTTTTTTATTTAGGTATCCGTTTGCGAGATATTAAACTTTTTGTAAAAAAAACGGCGTAATCCTGTAACTAGCGACCTCTAAAAGCTAAACGGCTATATTGAAAAATCTGCAAAAAATTATATTAGTCCATGTAAATGAACTTTGAATAAAAACTATAACGGCTTATCTAACTTTATTAGTTCAGGAGTACTTAACGGATACTTTCTACTGTACTATGTATTGTTTATACTATGTATTGTTTTATAGCAACACACGATTAAGATTTTCTGTTGGTGCGGTGCTAGACACTACAATCTACATCAACAAAGTTGAAGTAAGTTTTACGTGGGAGAGTCACGCTCGGCATGAATGGACCGGCTCGGACTGTGAACGTAAGTCGCAACACCAGAGTTACCAATGTAACTCTGGTGTTGCGAGTGTTCATGGGCGGTGGTATCGCTTACCATCAGGCGATCCGTCAGCTCGTTTCCTGGTCAAATTGATAAAAAAAAGTAAACAGCTATTCATCATTGAATGGTAATAATTGTATGTAATTGAGCAAAAAATAACAATGTGTACCCCATAAATTCCATCTCCACCCAGGGATGGCGAACCGATGGCACGCGACATCATATTTTGGGCACGTCACCGATCATAAAATTTTGTGATTATGTACTGCGGAAAAAGTGTGATGTAGATATTATATGGCAAACCTAACATACCTAATGGACGTTATTTTAAAACATCAGAAATTACAAAATGATCATACTTTCACAGTATAAGGTTTCAACAGATTTAACCTGTTAAATAGGGAAAAAGTTTGCTCACTCTCTTCACTCGCTCCCGTTTAATATAAACAACATATTATATTATTTAGTACCGATGTTCTGTTTTAGCAGATTGTTTTTCCGAACTTCACCGTTTTTTAGTGGTTTAGTTTGAACAGATTTTAACTGAAAAATGGGAAAAATTTTTGCTTGCTCGCTCCGCTTACTCGTGTTTGACTTAAAGAACATAATAATATTTTGTTACTGACGTTCAGTTTTGGGCTATTGATATAATTGTATTTTTCCGAAGTACCCACGCAGTCTTTTAGAGTTTAAAGTTTAAACACGGAAAAAAGAAAAAAAAATTTGCTCGCTCGCTCGTGATAACAGTTTAAATTAATTAGTATCGACATTCGGCTTTAGACTATTGATTTTTGTGTATTATTCCAAAGAGTTAATTATATTTTAACCCGGAAAATAAACAAAAATTTTTGATAGTTGATTTATTTTATCTATCACTGCTTAAGGGATGGCAAAATATTTGATTGGCGCCAGATCTTGAAATACGCCTCTGAATTACAAAGAAAAATTAAATGAATTTGATGGCACGTCTATGACCTCATTAAACATTTCTTTACAAAAATGGCACGTTAATACATAAAGGTTCACCATCCCTGCCTTAACCCATCAGACCGAGCCGTTGGAAGACCGTTGAAACGCATTTGGTGCACTATACAGGTATTTATTTAGTATTTATTATTATTTTGAGTGCTCATCATGAGTGAGTACCTATATAGCTCTTCAGAAACTCCAAATGCGCCTTTAACTGTTGGATTCAAATGTTTGGTTTCAATCATTAAAGTTGTAGTCTCAGGAAAAAAAACTAAGAATTTGATTAATTATCTACATAGATCAAGATTTTTCGAGCTTTTAGAGACTTTCAAAAATCGTTGTAGGAACCTCGTAATGTTTTCAAACGACCTATCTAATGATGCCCCACACTATGGGGTAGATGTGAGAAAAAAATCATCTCCACTTTACAATATTTACCCCAAAAAATATATATATTTTTCACGTTTTTATTTAGCAGATAGGAATGTTATCTGCTGCTAAAATCTTATAGCCTGGAAAAGACGCACAATTACTATAATATAAACAAACAGTTACAGAATTTGTAAAAATATATAAATATAAAGCTTCTAAAATGTTGCTCGTATCAATGATATTAATGCTTGTGACTGTACAAACAGTTGTTTTAAGGTGAAGTCTTTTACCAGAACCTTCTTTTTTAAGATGAAAAAAAGTAAAAAAAAAAAACAAATAAAATGTTTTAAAACATCGGAAAGCATACTATATCAAGTTTTATACCTAATATAGATTTAACATTTAGCAGTAAGTAAACCGAACATTTTGCTTTGAGGAAATCCCATTTTAAAATTGTATTCGATTTTGCATCTTATTATTAGGGAGCTAAAGTTTAAATCACCATACCTATTCATTCCTTACATCCTTATGCTAGAAACCCGGAAAGTTTTAAAGGTAAAAGACCACACACTTTATCGGGTTCAAAACCGTTACAGGACCAAAACTACAGCATGCTTCAATACAATCCAAAAGTATTAGTATTTTTTTTTTAAATTGTAGTTGTATTTCTAGAAATTTTCTAAAATGATTTAAAACGGATAAATGATTGAAACGAAATGAATGAAACGGAAACGAAATTATTTAAATAACAATAGGCTAGATAACTTAATTTTTTTATTGCGTAAATGAATAGTACTCTTAAATATGAGAGGAAGTTCTCAGAAGAAACAGTATATTAAAAGTCAATATTTTCAAAGGTACAGCGATTTGTATACAAAATGTCTCGTGAAAACGCTCCATACTAAAGTCGTACCTAGCTGTGACGTCACGCCTAGGTTAAAGTGTATGAAGTATAAGGCCGCAGGAACATATTTGTAAATATCCCCGATATTTGTGCGTTTAAGTTCATGCTTTCCATAATGAATGTTTTTGTATAATTATGATGTAAGTAAACTAATGATGTAGGATTTGTTTACTAATTTAGCATAAAAATACTTATTTGTACTTTTTAGATGTAAGTATTCTAATTACTAAACTACACATAAAATACGATCTTTATTTACATTCACCAAGTAGTAAGGGCTCAATATTTCTGAGTATATTAATGAAACTAAATAGCCATCATCATATATGTAGCCATCATCCCTATTGCCATCATCACTAGGGCATCTATAGCATCTATAGACAATTTGGTGTCAATTTTGTCCTAGAACTAGAAGTCAATGCCAGCAAAAAATAAAACGATCGATATATAACTTTAGTTTTTTTTGGGTTATTTTGGAACAGACTGTACATATAAGTACGATGTACTACTTTAAGCCGAATCAAATAAATTCACAGTTATAATATTTTATAGGGCATAATATCGTAAACCGTGATTCTGAGCACTAAAAAGTCCATAAACATAATCTCCACTTCATATTTATTGCTTCTTTCAATAATAAATCATATAATTTTTGGGTGATCATGGTTTGAAATCTGTAGGTTTTTAAACAAAATATTAACCCTTTTTTATATTTGCTACAGTTTCACAACAAAGATTTTGATTATTGCAATAGCATTTTAGGAGTATTTTGGTATGAGAAAAGTTCAATCGTTTGCCTATCGTTTGACTTTTTGTCATGTCTTTAAATGGGAATTTAATATTACACAATATATCCTATACTGTTATTAATAATACAACAACAAAATTTAAAATTGTAATATATATATTATATATATATATATATATATATTACATTTATTTGCACTTTGAACCTTTTGAACCCTGAGGATTAAATCTGAAACACGACGGATCTTATGTTTTTTTTGCCTATGCTTATTTTCATTCCGTTCTTGGGCTTAATTCATTCCAAGTACGTAAGCTGCAATAAGTACCTAAGTATATAAATATAGTGAGTACTTATGAAAGCAGTCAAGTGATCAAAATAAAGCCGGTTTGATTCAGAACCTAAGTGATATTGAAAACGGCAATAACAGTAACATTCAGCGTCTACAGCTGTAAATATAACACTAAATCACAAATACATTACTATCCTACGTTAAAATTGGTTCTGAAATAAACGCAATCAAGAGACTACTGATCAGATGTTATAACATTGTCAGAGGAGGCAAGATGGTAAATGGAAAGCTGATGGCCAGTGCCATACAAAAATTATGTTTCGACCCAAAGAGGAAAGCAACGTTCTCTTGCCTCAACGAATACCCGCTACATACCACAACTCTAAAACTGCACAGTTCGTTCACAGTCCCGAACTGTGCAGTGCGGGGTCTAAAAAGGCCATTTTAGGTGTTTCATTTTATGATTCATATATTTTTTTCAACTCATATTATGTGCGCCATTTTACGCATTTCCATAGAAAACTGTCAAAATAAATGTTTTCTAATAATATGATGAAATCAGATAAATCATGTAGCCATTTTACAATTTCATAAAATTTTTGTATGGAAGAAAATATATGAAACACCTAAAGTTATAGACCCCCAGATCTGCAGCGGGCATAACATCAAGTAGGTTCAATGAGAGTGCGTTGAAGAAATACCTAATTACCTATCCATTTAATCAAATCAACCCAGTAAAATATACATTATAGCATTTCACAAAATAAATTAATAAAACAATTAAAATAACAGAAAAACAATACAATTCTGGTGGTCTTATCGCTAAAATTATTATCTTTCAGGCAACCATCCAAAGGTGCAGGTAATTGGTATGAGGGTTAATTGAAAAAGGACGGACGCGCAGAGTAAATAATAATTTAAAAATATAAACAAATAAAAAGTTAAAATAAGCAAAAAAAAACATTATTACTTATTAGTGTACATTGATTTTGGCCAAATAATTATTTTTTCTAAGAGTGTTCTATCTTATTATAGTAAAAAAAATGCTATTTAGTCACGTAAGAACCAGGAAACTGATAAGAAGTTCAAGTTCCTGGTGCCATTTAATTTCTTACTGGTTTGGGTGTTGGTCGTAAAACTTGACCTCTTCACAATACAAGCCAAATGTCATTCAGTGGACAAAATATTGTAAACTCTGCACTAAATAAAATTTTCCACCATGGAAACTGCCGAGTTTTTTATATACAGTCACATAGAAACGCTCCTATGCCTATCATTGTCTTTTTGTATAATGTTATGTTTCATATAACTTTCTCGCCATTTGACCTACAATCATTAGAAAATGCAACGTATAAAGTTTTATAGGTACCTTACATACTTGTAAGTTTTAACTTTATTTAAAGAAGCTAAAACAGAACAGCTTTTACGGCCCAAAAGGAATTAACTGTACTGTTTTAAAGCTTTTAAGCATCGGATATCGATTCTATAAAATAGAGTGAACTCTTTCTACGTTATTTTATACAGGAAAAGAGTTATCATAGAATCTCTGCTTAAATTATTTTGCATCTACTTCACCTGTATCTGCCATCACCCTAAGGTTGGCTGGTAGAAAATGCCACAAGGCATTAAGCCTTTGTACTAATTTTTTGCATAAAGCATAATTAATAAATAAATAAATAAATAAATAAAAAAAGATGTGGTAAGTGATAAAAACGTTAAGGAAATCGGTTATAGAACAAAGGGTTGTATCGAAATTACATCTTTTTACTTGAATAGCAAGACTACTTAAAATTGTGTAGTTAAAATAACTCACTGGACCAGCTGTAACTATTTTACTAGATTCAAGTTTTAAAATCTCAGCAAAAATTTATACATTTCGGCGAGAGTGCGATTCTGTTATTTCAGTAGTTAAAAGCTATTAAGAGTTCTAGAAATGTAACAGTCATAACTTGGTCAGTTCCAAATGACCATCAAACCATCGTTTTACAGCAATTTTCGCGTGTAAACTGAAACGTATTTCAGACTTGCAGAAACAAGCCAATAATTCATCATTATGAACATTGGCAAATTGACAACACTTTACATTCCCAGTCGATAGTGTAATTCTGTCTGTCTCATGAGTGTCATGACATAACGTGATGATTCCGTTTGACTCTGACTAATGTCTACACTGACTTTGTCTACACTGTCTACACTGTCTGACTAAAATTGGTTAATACCAATTTTATGAGATTTGCTCATTTGAAAAAAAACCTATACTTAGATAAAACAATATGCCACAGTAACAATCATTTCATGGCAGGAACTGCCAAATATGGGCTATTTATAAAACAACTAGATGTTACACGTGACTTCGTTCGAACCATGCATTTTTCCGCGGTGAAAAGTAGCCTATGTCCTTCTCCGTGGTCTACTCTATATCTGTGCCAAATTTTATCACAATCGGTCCAGTGCTTTCGGAGCCTATTCGATACAAACAAACAAACTTTTCCTCTTTATAATATTAGTATAGAAGAGGAAGTGTAATCCAAAGCCCAAATTAATTTATGTATTAATTTTAGATCCTTTAGTTAGGCGGTTGGTAGTGGCAACAACATATTTTTTCGATAGCACTTTACAAGCTTTACCCACAGATCGTCATCAATCAATTATTTGTTGTACCATTATTACAATATCAACTATTTTCTCTCATTTCATGCAAAGTGTATCCATTTGTAAACTAGATTTTTTCCGCGACTACGTTGTGTTTATACGATACCTTTATAGTGTATAGCATATTCGTTTTTCTGATGTATAAGCTATATTACTGTAAGGTGTCATCAAAATCCGTTTAGTAGTTTTTGCGTGAAAGAGTCACGCATCCTCATACACTTTCACATTTGCGAGTATAATTATAGTAGTAGGATTCTCGGAATGTCTAAGTATTGAGTAAACACTAACTAACAATTATGGCCTTAGAGTTAAAAACAATTAACGATAAAGAACAGTGCGGAAGAACATGGGAACATTTTTTGTTGCGAATTTGTGTTGCTTGTAGGCTGTGACCTCTTTACAGCAATTACACAACATCTGTTTGATGACGTCACAGCTCGGAACCGCCAGACTGATCGCTGGCTCAAGGCGAAAGAACGGAGCTCACTGCAAGGACATACCTATAGACTATTGTATGTAATTTTAATGAAGAAATAGCTTAGTTGAAGTTGCTTGTTCATTTTGTTGTAGCATCTTAGGGTGGGACCCCAGTAGGAGGAAGCGGAGCGACGCGACCCTACCTAGTAATAATAATGGAGTGCCGCGGCGCGTAGTTCCGCTGCCGCGTAGTTACGCCAAGTGCGGTCCCACCTTTAAATTAGGTATTATTACATGGGTATGAGTTGGCGTTATATCTTATACAATTCCATACAAGGAATATTTGGCCGTGTCGCGTCGTGTAGTTCTACTGCCGCGTAGTTACGCCTAGTGTGGTCTCAGTTCTCACCTTTAATATCCCATGGATATAAAGTAGAAATTACCACATGGATATTATTTAGAAGAGGTTTAGAATTAAGATGAACTATGAACAAGGAGGGCCAGGCCAGAGGCCCATACCTAAACAACATTCCTCTAGATACGGAAAGAAAAAAGTACTTATTATGTTAAAAAGTACTTATAGTTTCTAAATTCTAATGATACCTAGACCTTAGGAAGTCAAAATTTTCAATTAGTTACGAATCTTTTGTCACGTCATTAAAAATCGACTCAGTAGTTTAGGCGATACGGTGGAACAAACAGACATAGATAGTGTCTATATAAGAATGCTAAGTGTTAGTTTTTCTTTTCGCATTCGATCGTGAGCGCGTTTGGCGTTTACTAAGATATTGTATGTGATTTGGCCTAGTTGTCGCGATTACAACTAGGTGGCGCTATACAAATCACATACAAATTCCTAGTAAACGCCAAACGCGGTCACGATCGAATTCATAAAGAAAAACCCACACCTAGCACTCTGTTTGTTACATACAAACATAGTCAGCCTTCCTTCCTTTAGCCCTTCCTTTTAGCTTCGCCCTAGTCGGGTAATAAAACGTTTAACAAGAAACTCAACAATTGTAAGCTTACAATAATTATATATTACTTAATCTAAGAACGCATTCAGCGAATAACTTTATTCGTTGGGATACATTGATAAATGAGTTATTTCTTTTGTGAGCAAGACCTTTAAATATCATGGCCGCATAGTTGCTATGATATAAATAGGCAAAACTTTTTAGATTTACAAAAATAGTCTTGGCAACGTATAAAATGAAATCTTAAATCGGAAAAAATGTTAATAAGGTTTTTTTATAATAATAATAATTAAAGGACCTTGGCAAACTAAACGTAGTCCGTGTAATTTTGTCTGACCTTTCACTATGTACTAAAACCAAGGCAATATAATATAATTACTTCATAAAAATCATGTACCTACATAAAATTTGGTGAGTTATTGTAAAATATAACTAATTTAAGAATAAACCCAACGTTTTTTGTCATTAAGTATCACTTACGAAAATATACTAAAAATATGTCCAGTTCGGTAGTATGCTCTGCTCAGTGGTATTTTTAGTCAAAATTCAGTTCGAGTCCTGGCTAGGGAAATAGATTTATCAAAAATCTAAATATGATTCAGTTTTAGTTTTTAGCACAATCCATTTCCTCGCCATAGCGATATTTCGCTACTGCTTATAGTTTCGGATTTCGCCTACCATGCCTACTTGAAAAATTCACCTGTATGCAGAGACGTATATATTATAGACGAGGCGTGTAAAGCCAAAAAGTGTCTCCAGTTAAATGGCCACACTTTTGTGTTTTTGGAGCCATTTTGACATTCGAAGTATGGTGAAAACCAAGATGGCGTAATTTTTTCTTGTATGAAGAATGAAGATTTGATCTGTCAAATGTATGTCAGAGCCTATCTTTAGTTTTGAAATCTTTGCCTGTACGTATATATGTAAAATTCTCGTGTCACAGTATTTGGTACAGAACACTTCCGAAACGGCTTGACCGCTTATGAAATTTTGCAGGTGTATTCGGTAAGTATGAGAATAGGTTGTAAACTATTTTCATACACCTAGGGGTGGCCGCCTTATTTTCACCCTTCTGACACCAACATCCATTGTTTATTAGCGATATTTGTTATGTAATAATCTTCAACCCTTACAGAAGTGGTCGGTAAGTCTTACGCGCATCATAGTTGTTGAGGTTGGTAGTAGGTGTAGATGTTGGTGTAGAAAACTCCAGTTGATATCTAAGAGAGCATAACGACAATCAGCACTAGTACGACTGTAATTCCCTTCGAGCATTCTGCATTACAAATTAAGGCACGTACAAGGGATTGTTATTGAATTGTAATTTAATATTTAATATATGTTCCTACTTCTATTGCACATTGTCTTTTTTACTGAGAACTTCCGCAAACTAAAGTAAAAACAAAAGCTTTGTTATCATGTGACAAATAATACTAAACTAAATACTCGTGACCAGTATTTTAGTTATCTATTTTATGATTATTTCAATGTGTAATGTATTAAAATAAATAAATAAATAATTGTTTAATCTGTTGTGTTATGACTTACGAGTTTTCGTCTCGAGTCTATGGAAAAATATGTGGGTAGTCGAAAAAATTCAATCGGTTTAAGAATATGTTTCAAAGCTCAAATACAGCCCAGTCTTGTCGGCGCGGCCTAATTAACGTAAATACAATAAAGATAAAGCGTAAATAAAAGATAAAAGATAATAAACAAAGGCACTTCAAATAAGAAGAAAATTTTGCAGTTCGTGAACGTGATATTAGACTAAATCTACTGATCGTCAGCTGCATGTAAATTACGACAATGATGGTCATACTGAATATCGTCAAACGATCGTTCAGGAAATTGTTGAAGCGTATGTAAGTAAAACTTTCGTAGTTCATGCGTGCTCAACAGTCAACACAATATATTACAGCTTGGCAAAAAACGTCCTGGTGGTGTTGACAGATGAAACTAAAAACATTTTCAACTGTATCATCATAAAACCATTATAAATTAGCATAACATTTATACTACGTATTTATTTATTATATTAAATCATACATATCACTGGAATATAATACTAATTTAATAAGCATAAAAGCTGACACAATTGAAAAAGTTTTAGTTCCATCTGTCACCACCACCAGGACTTTTTTGGCAAGCTGTACAAGCACTTATTTAGTTTCACTTGTCCCTTTGTGTGTAACCAAATCTTGCAAGTTAATATTTCACCCACTTCCCGGTTTCCGATTGAGCTAAAATTTTGCACGCATATGTAAGTACCTATTATATACGTCTATGTTTATAAGTAAGCTTGTTATTTAAAAAAAGTTGTATTTTAATCAAAATTTTACTTGTCTTGTTTTATTCAAAACGATTTATTCAAATGATGTTCCACAAATATTTAAAATAGTTTTTGGTTTTTTTTTTAGAAAGCAAATGATGATTCTTGTATTCTTGTATGTAAATGATATGTAATCCGCAATTTTGTTTTAAACATTTACATTCAATTTAAACCAGAAAAGCTCATACAGTTGATACGTAATACGTATATACTACGTCAATACGCTGTGTAGATGAATGCTGGCCACCTAACTTGATACATATTATTATTAGTTAAGCGAAGTTTCTCCTGTTGATTATGATATTAGATATTATTTAATACGACGACCTCTGTGGCTCAGTGGTTAGCGCGATGGCGCTCTAGCCGGAGGTCGCGGGTTCGAATACCGCCAGGGAACAAAAAGTCTTCTGTGTTCCTGGGTCATGGATGTGTATTAAATAATAAAAATCTTAAATATATGTATAGTATAAAAGTATGAAATATATTTCCGTTTTCTGGTAGGTACCCGTAACACAAGTACTTCAAGAACTTACCACGGGACCAGATTGACGTGGTGTGAAAGCTTCCATAGATATTATTATTTATAAATAATGCTAGTTTTATTCAGATTAAACTAGTATTTGACGTTTTGTTATTAATAATATTAATTCATAATTGGGTACATTTTCTTTACAACAAACTAATACTTAATTAATTCAATTTTACATCTAATAAGGAAAAAAATGATTAGGCAAATATCATTGTTTTTGTTTGTGTTGATTTTTCACAGAAATAATTTGAATTTTTGATGCTAAATTTAGATAAATATATTTAATATTAGTTATTCTATAATTTAGTTAACATAAATTATAACAATCTAGGTATATAAATAAATCATATAAATACATTTTTTTGATTTCTATAACTAAACTAATCAAACTTGCTATAACTTAAAAAAAAAAAAAGATTTTATAAACAGGTACCAACATAAAATATGTCAAAACGTGGAATTTATAGACAAAAATACTTTGTAGTTTGTATCAGTAATTTTATTAATACAAATATTTAGAAATTTAAATAACATTTTCAAGCTAACAATTTTTATGATAGTGAGTAAAACAATTAAACATTCACTCGCTCAATAAAATGGCGAGTATAAAAATTGTCTGACGGATGCGGATAGTGAACAATTAAACAAACAATAAACCACCAAGGTCCACCACTTGGCTCCCGTCCAACTGACGGGATATGCAAAAATAACAGTACATCTGCAAATGTCTAACTGCGAATTAAAAACTTCAAGTTTCACTGCAAATCAAAATTAAATGAGATTTAAAATTATTATATTATTTAATAATAAATTATTATTATATATATTTAATATTATATAATTATTATAAATATAAATTATTAAAAATTACTGCAAATCCAAATGGCGGACTTACTGCAAACGTAAAAATTACAGTTTTAAAACTGAAAATCAAAAACTACAGTCATACTGCAAATCGAAATATTACAGACTAGTCGTTAAGGGGTAACGGGATGTTATAACGGGAAGTTTATTAATAGTATTCGCCATTTTGTATAATTAACGTTTCTTGTTATCCAAGAAACGTTAATTATAAAATACTACACATTATAAAGTTGTAAAAAGTTACTTCAGTCTTGCAAAATCATTTTTATAACTATTGACTATATAACTATTGACACTATGCACCCCACGCTTTTTTACAATAATAAATATTTATTTTTCATTTACACTATTCTTAATCCAAATTTATTACATTTTATTTTGTATTTTTTAGTTAGATTTTCTATAAAAGCGTGTTTTTTTTTAGTTTTTTTAAACTATAATTTATTTTTTGCTTTTTAGTACGAATTGCCAAAGAGTAAGCCTGGAACTGCACGCATGATTATTTATTATAATAATTTATAATTTTAATTTTTAAAATTTTTTTTTTTAATTTTTAAAATAATTTTTTTTTACTAAAAATTAAATCCAATTATTGCATTGTCATAGGTCTTTGACAGGTGTGCAAAGTTTGAATTAAATCTGATCGTTCAAAGTAGGACAAAATCGAGCCCAAAGTAGTTACAAGCAAGCAAGCAAACATTCAGGTAAAACTAATAAAAGCGTTATAAAAATGAACCTTATTTTGATAGAAATAAAAACAAATGAAAAATTACATAATATTAGATTTTCATTATTTAAAGGAGGGATAAGTTCATATCGTTGCTAGATATTTGCTTATGCGGCTTACTATTCCGCGAATCTCACGCTTCGCCACTGGTGTGAGGTCAATGACGTCTGTAGGGCCGTAGAGAACGTAATGTAATTTTTATTGTTTTTTTTTCGAAACTATTGAAATATTATATTCATACAATATCAATATATGTATTGATATTATAATATGTATATCCTACTAATATTATAAATGTAAAAGTTTGCGAGGATTGATGGATGTATGCATGGATGGATGGATGGGTGTTTGTTACTATTTCACGCTAAAACTGCTAAGCGGCTTTAGATGAAATTTGGTATGGTAGTAGTTTGAGCTCTGGAATAAAACATAAGCTACTTTTTATCCCCAAAAAGTACAGTGTTCCCGCAGGATATTCGATAGTATATTTACGCGGGCGGGGAGCCGCGGGAAACAGCTAGTAATATTATATTGATATTGTATGGAATCTCCATGATAGTCTCCTTAAGCCATATTCGCTGAATAAAACACCCCGGCCATCAGGCCTTACCTACATCCGTTGACGTTTTTGACGCAGTCTGCTTACAAAGACTTGGACAATTTGAATTTGTAAACCGCCTGAAGAAACAATGGGATATTTATAACGTATATGCGGGATGTCTAATGCAGCAATACCAACAATGTGCTGAATTTCAGGATATCTTCGATCTTGTCATGCAGAATGATTGCAGATTTAAATGTTAAAATATTAAAGACACGTAAACAAAAAAGTAATAGACCTAGATGCATGATGCTAAGATAGTGGCTTAACTACGAAGCCAGCTTTATTTCGGTACAGATAATTAGAAATAGTTAGGCTAATAGGCTCGATAATCGTAGGGGCTTTCGCGCGAGGTCGAGCCCCCGTAACATAGCAATAAGGTAACGGGAGTGTTAGTCACCCACCGCCGAGGCGCGGTGCGAGTTGACCGCCAGTCTGCGCCAAAGCGCGGCGCTAGCCGGCTCGGCCGCCCTACGTCACTGCGCCCGCCTTTCGATGCTCTTCGCTCCGATCGCCTTCGAGGCGATGAAGTGTAAAGAGGAAAACTGCGAGGTCGGCGTGGTGCTGGAGCACAACTCGCTCATCGTGCTATCCCTGAACAAGACCATCGTCTGTCTCTGCGGGAGGAACAAGAGCAACCCTTTCGAGCTCGGGTAAATCACAAATTTTTACTGGTATAACCCTCACGAGCAGCCCGCGTGGAGTTGACAACTGTACCCTTTACTGGATGCTATGCACAAGAAACTTGTTCGCTGTCATATCTGTAATACCAAGGTTGACTTCTGGTCAAGGTAAATTCCTTGTACACATTTGCTAGTGAGACACACTCGAAACTGCTTTTGAATCAATTGAATATCAGACTTACGCGTTGGAGACACTTCGTTTTGTTTGTTTGTTTTTGTAAGATTTCAGTTGTTCCGGTTTTCAGTCGTGCGAAATGACACGTGATATAAAGTGAGTGAACATATGCTGCAAATTCTATAATGCCTCTAAATGGAAACTTTTCATTCGAAACTGCAGAAAATCTTTCTCTACCTTCGTCTCTTCCGGTATGTAACTTTACCGTACTATCTTCTAATTATATCTTTGGCGAAACATCATAAAGCAAGCTATAGCAGGCAGTTAGCCAAAACATAATCATACGTCTAGACTGAAAGTGCACCGGTTTGTTTTGTTTGTCTTGGCCTCGGTGTTTATTTTTACAAAGAATTCAACTAAGTTGTAGGTACAGAAGTGTTGTACATAATGAATTTTAATTAACTAAAGTGTTGCTACAAATATTAAAATAAAACTAGAAATTAAATTTTTAGTTCTTTTTTTAAATAAATATTTAATTTTTATTTATATTAATAAACAAAATTTTAAATATTTCGTTGAACGAACAGTAATTATTCTGCTATTTAAGCACACGTCAGTGTTTTTTTTTTGAGTTTTTAAATATTAAACTATAAAAATGATTTTGCATGTGCACTTTCTGTTCTTGATTGTCTTATGGTCCATTATCCTTTACAAAGTTCCAATTTCGTGGAACCAATTTGACACTTACTGCATCAACGATAAGGTTCATATTTCATACATTATCACCTGTGTAAGCCGAAGGTGCAAAGAAGTGGAAGACCTTATTGCTATCGGTCGCGGTGTTCCGGCCACAGTTCCGGTGATTAAGACCAGTTTTGGTTTCAGGCTTACCTCGATATTTATAAGACTTCTGTAAGCACATCTACAGTTTATTGACTTGCCTTAATTGGTTGTAACGACATGCTAAACGTTTAATAACATTAGGTCCTTCATTTTCAATATAAAATGACGGATAAGTACTTAAAAGCTGCCAAATCAGTAAATTTTTATTTTAAAATTGATTTTGCATCATACTTATTCATTTTCATTCTCAAGCAAGGGATTCACTTACGAGTTAGGTTAGGTTAGGTTAGTTAATAATAGTTAACAATAGCGTTGATAATTTCTACTATTTATTTCTTATATGTGGTTAGTTTTTGTACACGCTTTAAGTTCTCCGCTACTTAATTTTACTGAGTAAGTAATCATACTCAGTTAGTAACTAGTACTAAATACTAAGTACGCCTTTATACATCATGCGTAGCATTTAACTTAACATTACTTTAGCATTATTACAACATTTACGAATCCTTCCCAGCGGTTATAATTCGTTCCAACAAGTTTGGGTGTAACCCTTTTTTAAGGCAAATTATACAGTCATACAGTGTAACCGACAAAAAGTTGTGATCGTTGACCGAAAGACAAGGTTGATGGTCAGAAGTCATGGGTACTTTGACTCTGACAAAGATTCTGACGCGATTACCCTTCAGTTTTTTTTAGTTGTAAGTCATTTAAAAAGGCAAAGGGCGACTTTTTTAGGAAAAGAAAGAAAATAACAAATTAAATCACAATCAAAGGGTAAAAAAACTTTTGCATAGCTTATATTATAAGATTTAAAATTTGGTATCGAAATTGATTGAGCCTCACGTAACGAATGTTTCATGTGTCGTGGCATAATCGAAATTAATCCACCTGCCGATCCAAAGCCAGATGGCGCAGGTGCTTCCAAAAGTTATGTAAGTAAAGTATAATACACTATGATTGGGTTCTAGACAAAAGTTTTAGAGCTCAATAATGGCTACAGAAAAGCTATTATATTTATTAAAAAAAAAAACATTTATTTTCAGATAACATATAGTTTCAAATAATATAAGAGTTAATCATTTATAATTAGAGGGGGGAAACAATACTATGCTATCGCTAACTTTATTAAGCTATATTAAACTATATGTTTATCATTTATATTTAAGTCACAAAAAGTAGATTTTTATTTAAAATCGGTGATGTATATTGGTGATATTATCGACAGTTATGAATTCTTAATAAAAATACGTAAATCTATCATCTCAAGTGCTTAAAACATACCTACGGTATTTCACTTTTACTGCATATAATTTGGACGAATAGTTAAAGAGATAGCTATTCAAAATTGAACAAGAAGATATCATTGCAAGAGTTCGAATGTCAATTATCAAGTCAATCAAAGTCAATGTCGAAGGCGCCGATCTTGCATTTTAACTATTTTTTCTCGTGTTCTTTCACAAAGCCCCACTTTTGCGCAAAATCATCGACACCTTCCACAAAGTTTTTTGTACCTCATCTACACTGAGACTGGCTATTCATCAAGGGAGGCCATTTTAAAGAATAAGAAGAATGAATCGTGACAATCTTTTTGTGTAGTGAACAAAGTTTAATTTTAAATAGCTATCTTGAAAATGCAGCTTCACGTCTCGTATTGTCGCAGTGGGAACCAACCCACAGTTCCTCTAAAACAAATGCGAATAAAGTTGATTCCATGTTGTACTCGACGTTAGATATCTAGTGATAAATGATGTATTATTTGCGAACCAAAAATAAGATTAAACTGGCTACTATTGTAATGAAAAACAAAGAAAGAAGTTATTTAAATCTAAAAGAAATCGAGTTATTACTTGAAATATGCTTTCACGTTTTATGTGTCAACCCTGATAAATGGTAGCTTTCTTCTGACGTTTATATAAGTGCACCAGTTCTGAAACGCAAGTACTTTATAAACAAACTATACTTAGAATCGGTTGCTGGTCAAGAGATAAAGCAGCTCCGTACGATTATGGGATTTATCTTGTACTCTTTACAGAATCATTTCCTTTTGGTGGTACCCAGATACATGAATGACTAACTGTACAATTAGTCATTTTATTTAGTACATTATTTGCCCTCTAGGGCAATAATGTGTATAGGGCTACGACCTCTTGATTTTGCATGTCCTTCTTACGCTTGAGTGGTGATAATAATAATACAGCAACAATTCTTATATTCTCCTTTATCGGTGCTTAACACAGATACGTATTACATATGAGATATGTCTAACACAAATACGTCTACAGTCTACACTGAGTATAGCCTTTTAGTTAACCAAAATAAACCTAACTAAATAGGCTTTACCTGTGACATCTGTCAATATGACATTGACAATTATATTTCTTAAAACTACTGTTGACATTATGCAGCATAATGATAAAATATATTTATTATTAGGCCTAAACTGTTAAGGAACAATTAATTGAATCGCCTAGGTGCACCTCCTACGCAAATGTAATTCTGTGGGACCAATCACGATTTTACTACAATATTGGCTTTATTACGGGATTTGAATAGGCAATGTGGGATGGGTCAAGTATATGAATATACTTAGTTGTAGCTTCTATTGATAAGTGTACTTATCACTTTTTTAAATTTTTTTCGCCATTTGTAGCTACAGATTTCCACAACGTAAATTATATAATACTTTTATAGAATTCATAATATGTTTAATATTTTTATTATATAATACGGATATTTATTACACATCCATGACCCAGGAAGAAAACTTTTTTGTTCCCTGTCGGGATTCGAATTTCAAACCTCCAGCAGTGCCAAGGCGCTAACCACAGAGCCACAGAGGTTGCCAAAAGATGATGTGCTCCACGTCATTACTATCACGAATCTATAAGGTTAATTACGCTACTAGTGCAGATTCTATAAAAATGTACCCCTATTGAATCCCATTTAACTGTGACGTCAATTCTCGTAATATAACTCATTATCCACATAATATTAATAGATCGATAATGAGTTATACTTATAAGTTATAACACAGCTTATAAGCTTTGTAGCAATCATTCGATTACCATCATCGCTATCTTTAATATTATCTTTACTATTAAATATGAAACAATCCTTCCTTTCTATCTGTCATGTGATGTTACATGAATTAGAAAATGTTACCTGTTTACTAAGACGCACACTAAGTAGAAATCGAAACTATCCTAGCTTGCTTGTTATTTAGTACCTACTTAAAAATGTTTCAGAAATTTCGTCTTACAAGAATTGCCTTATTGAAATATAATCACTGTCTTTAAAAAAATGGCCCACTTCCTTCTTTTGGGAGGCAAAAAGTTTATCATCATACCAAAACTTAGACAGGATGTGACGTTTTTGCAATTAAATGCCAATGAAAACATCATCTTGTCGGGTTATTTAAAAAAACCATATCGTAATGTTTTTTTAATATTCTCAGCCAAACATTTAACCTCCTCCGTTTTGGAAGTCGATACAAAAGTAGAAGGGATCCATTGAATGCCTTCAACTAGGAAAATATTAAATTTACAGTGTTGTTTCATCTATCATAAGTATAATATTATATGCGATAAACAACATAATATAATTAAATATGAATTTTGATTTCTTATGGCCAACGGACGTAGCAGATAATATTAGGTTTTTACGCAATCCTGCTTTATATTAGTTGCATTTTTTGCTTTTACTCTAGCATCTTATCATAACTTATAATATTTAGAATTACACCCTACAAAAAGAGGGGTGTTATAAGTTTGACGTGTGTGTGTCTGTCCGTGACATCGTAGCTCCTAGATAAAAGGTCCGATTTCGATGCGTTTTTGTTAAAGAATATTCTTTCTTCTCTATAGATCAATATTAAATGTTTAAATTAATGAATGTTGAATGTTTTTATAATAATGCAATATAGGTAATGGACTGGATCAAGCCAGTCAAGTTTCTTATGGTAAAATAAGCGTAGAAGTTCAGCTACCAACAACATCTCACTGGATAAGATTTTGTTGAACATGCGCTTTACTTTATTTTATTATCTTTATTATCTTAAAGTTTGTTTTTGAGCTTGTTTTACTAGCAGAACTCAGTTTCTTTGGACTTTTATATCCTCTAGACGCTTCTCAAGGGTATGGACCGGTTCTACCTGTGTTTTTTATTCGAGTCAAAGGCCCGAAGGCTCGCTAAAGTTAGGAACGAACTAAGGGCAACGTACCTTTCCGCTCTCCCTTGCCCTGCAGCCCTACTTTGCCCTACGAGCCAGCAATAAATAAGCATCTCCCCCACACACACGCACTGCAATGTTGGCGTGAAAGAGATGCATTATTTAACTATGCTGCGTTTAATAATAATCCGTGTTCCAGCTGTACGCGAAATGTATACATACACATTGTATATCTGTGTGCACTCGTGTTCCATGGACTTTGAACCCGTAATGGTGAAATTTTGTCTCCCTCTACACTGTTATCGCAGTAATCGATACCAACTTGTATTTTAGTGTGAGTGATTATGTTTGTATGTTCACAGTAAAAACCCATGGCGTTACCGATAAAACCAACGACTGGATTCTCCATTATGTTTAATGTTTATGTAGATATTCAATAATCCCGAGATTTTCTTGGGTTATCCAAAAATTATAGAATGGGATTTCCTCAATCAGTTTAAGTTACATTCTAGCTATGCATAATAATAATGTTATCTTTTTCAGTACATACGTGATTTTATATTATGTTTAGACGTTAAGAGTGAGTTTGTAAAATAATCATGTTTGATGCAAGTACAATCAAGACTTCAATCCACTCACAGCCGTTAAATGAAATTCGATTAGGAGTAAATGGTTTCGTAATCACAATATAACGTAGACGAATTAATTTTATTGCCATGGCGAACCGACTGGTCCGTTGAACGCGTCATTATTGTTACGATACGTTGCCGAATGATGCCGTCGCTTCTGTTCGTAGTTTTTCGCGGAAAACGGCCACACCGTCAGCGTCCCCGTCCCCGCCCGCCGCCTCAATCCCCGCACAAGCGCCACATCTGAGCCGAGTATATAAAAGACCGTCGCGCCCCTCCACTTCAACTCGGACGCATGGAGTACTCCGTAGAGGTCGTTTGGCACGAGCGAGCGCTTTGCTAGGCACCTGCCGGCCACTTTTAACGTTTATATTCTAGTCACCGAGCAGCTGAAGCTCGCCCTACGCGGTCTACCGCGCGTTCCTATGAACAGTGATATGTGCAATAGTTCTACTTAAAAATATTGTGATAATTTATTTAAATTAGTTATTAGTTACGCGCGTCGATCGGACCGCAAACGGCTGTGAGTTTTGTGAATTGGAATGTTGTGACTGCCCGACTGGAACTCGCTCCCCGTGATCCAGCCCAGTGTGTTCAGTTGTACTTGCGTCGAAGGACCCTTTGCCATGGTCGGAAACAACAATACTATGATGGCGATTCGCATCGTCCACAGTAAGCTGCGCAAGCGCGAGGAGCACTCGGCTTCGGTGCACCCGGCCGAAGCTGTGCTCCAGGCTGCGCCGCAGCAGCCGCCCGAGCCTCTTGCCTTTCGTCAGCAGCCGCTGTGGCAGTTCCCGCCGCCGCTGCCTCCGCCTTACGTCTATCCTCATGATCAGGTAAGATTCTTCTCTAATCTCCTAACCAAAACATAGAAAACCATAGATAACTAAAACATAGAATAACGAATAAATGCATAAAACGTAGGTAGTAGTCAGAATAACAAAGTCATCTCAGAAAAAACAAACAGCTGTTATGACTGACCTTATTAATGCATAATATAACCGTGTGTCGGCTGCTTAAAATGTCTAGCGTAATGGTTTCAATATGGAAAGTTAAAGTTAAAAGAAATCGTGACTGCCTCGTCCCCGCCACGCGAGAGAGAGTCGCTTGTGACATGATATCTAAGTGCTAAATAAATTTAAATGTCGGGACACGCTCACCGAGTAGAAAGCTGCACAAGGCGAGCGTGTTGTAACCGTTTGGCCTTCTTTCTCAAACGAACAAAGAGGCTAAGGCGAACGGTTCTCTTATATTATTAACCTGTGGAGCCATTTCAACCCAAATAATACGGTCTGATAGAGTCGACTAGGTTATTCAAATATAAGTTTTTGCACAGACAATATTGAGATTACTAGGAAACAATCAATGCTAATAAGTCTTGAACATCCAAGGTTTATTACATACACGTATGGCCTCAGCAAATACAGTCTCGCTACATAATGTTTCCTACAAGTAATACTATAAGGACTGGCTGCCACTGTACGTTTATTTATAACGTTTGTTAACAGTAAGACGTTTATTTATAAACCTTTTAGACGTCTCGTTCTTCGGCTTCTCCGGGTCATTGAATTTCATTGAAAAAATAAACAATGCTTCAAATATTTCTCAGTCTACAAGTTGAATGGCAATAAAATGGTTCCCGCGTATTTAACGTTCACAATTCGAGTTTTTGTTTCATTAGCAACGGAATATAAATAAAGTAGCGTTGTGTAACCAATGAACGCTTCAGTTTCTTTACAATGCAGACGAATAGGGGACGTTGCATTTACAAAACAGCCATTGAAGCACGGCTAACATTCAACAGACAAAACTTTTAGAATAATATTGGAATATTCTTGAATAAGAGGAATTTGTAAAAATATTTCGAGAATAATGCTCAAAGAGTTTTCTCTACCGAGTATATGTTATTACATAATATTGAATCAAACTGACGAGATATTTTCCGTCTTTCCAGGACAATTTGATGCAGCCGATTGGCAACGAGCGTGCAAGTTTTCGAAGCCTGCGCAAGAACATCGGCGGTCGTTGGAAACGACTCGTCAAGAAGAAGCCCGAGCAGGAGGTGTACACGATACCTCCCGAGCTGAAGCCCCAGCTCAAGCAAATATACGTTTACTAACTGTAGCTGTAATGTCTGCATAGAAGCAGGACTCTTCATGCTAAAGACCACAACCGAGCTTACGGCTCGATCACTATTCATATCTTCTCGAATATCAAAATTTGTAGTAGCATCTATGCACGGGCGAAGGCCCATCTTGAACATATCTTTTTGACCAATTCTTATGACCAATGTAAATCTTTGATTCAGCACTTCAATGTGATGTAATGCCTAGACGTATTAGTAAGTATTAGGACAATGTTTAATATTTTTGTTGATTCGCGAGTGATAGTCAAATCGAATAGTTTAATTATTAATTTAATTATGAATGAATTTAGGAAAATGCGGTCGCGCATACTAGTGACGAAAATCCAATAATTATTATTATAGAGAAAACCGCGATGCCTTTGTAATGTAACGACTATGTAGTTAGGGCATTTGTAGTTCATTAACTTATTCTAGACGTGGTCGTAGTTAGTGGAGAACGATCAAACGGTATCAGCTTGATTCTATGTGTTTACTTCAGTTTTGTTTGAATATTGTTCTGAAGCAGTATTTCAATATCATTTTGTTCTGTCGTGAGTGAGACTGAAAATAAGGTACAATGAGTAACGTGACTTAATAATGTAATTATGTATCAAATGAGATCGCATTTCTTAACTATCACAGTAACTTTGTATGAGCAAATTGTATGTTGCGTTACTTGCATGTGTTGTTAGTATAATTTTCCGATTTTCGCCCGGTCTGTGCCTACTGTGATATAAATTAATGGATTAAATGTATGGAATGATGATAATGATGTTTTTAAATTCGCCTTCACCTGGTCAATTGATGAGTAGGATAGACCGCCGGCCGAGAATTTAGATAGCTCATATTGAGCCTGATATTCTAAAGAGATAAGTTTTAGCCATTAGGTACAATAATTTGAAGCCATTTTTTTTTTCGTTAAATATTAACTGTTACAAAATATTATTAAAATGTATTTAACGGCGTGCAAAAGTTTTGTTGATAAATATATTCTGTCACCGACGAAAATAAAATTCCATCATTATGTTATTTGTTTTGTTTTACTTATTTATTAACTAACTGTTGCTGGTTCGGGTTAAAATGTAGCCTATGTTTTAATCCAGATCCTAAACTACTACCATACGAAATTTCATCAAAATCGGTTCAGTGGTTTTTGCGTGAAAGAGTAG
Source organism: Phengaris alcon alcon (assembly GCA_037179445.1). Lineage (NCBI taxonomy): Eukaryota > Metazoa > Arthropoda > Insecta > Lepidoptera > Lycaenidae > Phengaris > Phengaris alcon. The sequence goes on from JAYRCH010000099.1 coordinate 142,086, forward strand.
CAACATCCATCCATCCAGACGTCCATCAATCCATCATCACAAACTTTCGCATTTATAATATTAGTTGGATAATCGAGACCTATAAAACAATAATTCTCTTCACCACCAAGCATTCAGATGCTCTGTGTCTTCAGAGGAACATAGACCATCATAATACTAATAATAAGTACAAACTACACAATATTATAAATTATTACATGAAGCAAAAACTCTCAGTATAGTTTTACGAGAATTGTATGAATTGAATGCAGGTGTATGATATTTAGCACATATCAAGTTTATGTGGAGGAAGCTGGTGTGCTGAAATAATGCTTAGAAATTCACAAAAATACTTAACAACACAACACACCGCCTCAGATAATTAACAGACTTGACCGAGCACCCGTACCGTACAACTCTCTGACAACATTTCCTTTTTTATTCTTTTCTGTCAGACGCAAAAGAACTTTTTTTAAGACCAAACTTACAACTAAGGTATTTTCCTGTGTTTTATTATATAAATGAATAGGTAGTGCTCTGAAAAATAAGAGTTTACAAAAGGAATAATAAATACTATTCCTTCTCTATAATAGTCTTTTCTATACAAGTAAACTAATAATGTAGTTTTATACACTAATGTTTTAAATAATTATTTCAACTTTTTTGTGACTTTCGAAATGCATACAATTACAAAACTACACATAAAATCCTATTTATTTTTACTTTTATAAAGGTGTAATACCTAATTCTTTCTTAATTTATTTAAAATGACTAAATTTTTCAATGTAGGAAAATATAGTAAGAATAATTTTGGTCAAAATTCGGCCACAGGGTGACATCTAGTTTGTTTACATCGACATTATTTGCTGTGTGGTAAATATGAAAGTCTTACAAAATCAAAATGTGTTGTTCAAACAAAACCACGAAGGCTTTTTCTTCAAGCACAAAGTAAAGCGTGACCCACCACTTGATCCTGATTGACTATGAATGGATAATTTCTGTTTCATGACTGACACAGTAGGTAAATAGAATCACAAATTCATTGTATGACTAAAATGCAGTAACATTCTCTATCTACATAATTACAGTAACATAATATAGCAGTTTATTATTAATATTATTATTATGTTCTCTATTATATAATAATGAGATTAGATAGAGAGAGAAAAATATTGTAAGGAGAAAAGAGTAAAAACCTATAAAATAGAGGTGGTAAAAAAATTTGCGATTCGTTGATTTTAAATTAATATTATATAATATTACTCCATGTTTACCGGCACTAGTGCCATCTATTTTTTAACCGCGTAAACAATTTACTTTTCAAGGACTTTCTTATAAAAAATTGAAACTTATTTTATGAATACTTTTGATATATTATGTGACAATAGACTGTATTACACAACACCAAGTCAACCTGGTCCTGTGCTAAGTATCCAAAGAACTTGTATCAAAGTTACTAGACAATGGAAATTTATAGTTTAAAATACATTCATACTGAGATACAAACATTTAGGATTTTTATTATACTGTATTAACCTAGCCATTGAGCCACAGGTCATATCTAAAATGCATGTGTACAAATAATTTTGCCCTTGAATAACCAGAATTTTCATTTCAAAGAAATAAACTAGTATAAAGCGTCATCTAGTATGTCCATTTGTACTATAATGACGTTTGAAAATAGCTTTAAGTTGTCATGTCAGTTTAAGATTTTACCGCTAGGTAGCATTTTATTAATTTTGTTTTAGTTCAGCTTAAGCTGGGACTATATGCACCGGAATCCGGAACATTGATGAAAATTCAGTGTACTGAAAATAGAACTCTGCGCAAATACAATAGAGTTGAAAATGGAAGTTTCGAGTGTCGAGGTGTCATATATGACATAGAAATTTGACTCGACATTCATGTATTTGATTTTTAACTCTAATGTTAATACAATAGAGTTAAAAAGCACTAATGTGCAGAGTTCTATTTTCAGTGCTCTGAATTTTCATCGGCGTCGGAATCCGACGTACACATATACATAATATAGTTCCAGCCTTACACAACTGATTAGCATTCAATGTCTGCCTGATCTCTTTGACTGATTCGTTGGAAAAGTCACTTGATAGACAAAGCAATATTAGTCATTGAATAGCTAATCTGTAAACAAAATATATTATATTTTGTCGAACCCGTCTCGAGTTTTGTGCTTAGCAATAAATTGTAAGCACAAAACTTTTAAATTAAGTTTTATTTTAATTTTCCCTTTCAATGGCGCGACGTGGAACCCGAAATACCACGACAGAAGAGCGGCATCTATTGGGATTGAGCATAAAAATTATGAACATTGTTTTTATCTTAGTTTGATGTTTGAAAGCTAGATGGCGTTTTTAAAGTTTATTTAATTTGTACACATTTAAAGACTTAAGGTAATCCAATACAATACAATTACTAACCTACTTAATTATTATGTAAACCAACATCTTAAATATAAAATTCTCGTGTCACTATGTAATAAAATATATAACTGTGACACTAAGCGCGTCTCGTGTGAACGGTTTGATTCGACATAAATCGCAAGGTGTTAGCGTAATATTTCACCTATTTTTCTTTTTTGTTTTATTTATTTATTGTTAACCAAAAATATACAATTTACATAGATAGAATGCAGCGACAAAAAATCATGTTAGGTTTATCTTCTTGCCGGTTCACGCTCGTTACAACTTGTTTGATGTCATCTGTCATGTCATATGATCATTTAGTACTGTATTTTAAAAGTTAATATTATATCATACGAGGGCTGATTGATAAGTTTCCGAAACGACAAAGAAAAACTTCAAAAATCTATTTAAAATAAATTTATTTCTCAACGTAGTTTCCTTCTACCTCGATTCATTTAGTCCAGCGCTTCTCCAATGCCGTTACACCAGTTTGATAAAATGTTTTCTCCAACCCCTCAAAATACTCGTCCACGGCAACAATGACTTCTTCATTTGATAAAAATCTCTGGCCACCTAACCATTTCTTCAGGTTTGGGAATAAGTGGAAGTCGCACGGGGCCAGATCCGGGGAATAGGGTGGATGCGGTAGCAATTCGAACCGCAATTCATGGAGTTTGGCGACTGCAACCATTGACGTGTGTGCAGGTGCGTTGTCATGGTGGAAGAAAATTTGTTTCTTGGCCAAATGTGGTCGTTTCTTCTGGTTTTATTCACTTAATTTTCGCAGCAAGCTTGCATAGTACTCTCCATTTATTGTTTTTCCTTTTTGCAGATAATCCACTAAAATAATCCCTCGAGCATCCCAAAAAACAGTCGCCATCACTTTGCCGGCCGACAAAACCGTTTTTGCTTTCTTCGGCGCAGGTTTTCCGCTCTCAGTCCACTGCTTAGATTGTTCTTTTGTCTCGGGAGTATAATGATGTATCCAGGTTTCATCCACTGTTACATAACGCCGCAAAAACTCATTAGGATCTCGGTTAAACAGCGCCAAACACTACGATGAATCGTCCACTCGACGTTGCTTTTGGTCTACAGTGAGCAAACGCGGCACCCATCGCGCGCAAAGCTTTTTCATTCCCAAATGTTGGTGCAAAATATTAAAAACGCGTTCAGATTAAATGCTCACCATCTCTGCTATCTCTCGCAACATTAAGCGCCGATCATTCAATACAATTTTGTGAATTTTTTTGATCATGTCCGGATACGTGATTCATTTGGACGGCCAGACCTGTGGGCGTCTTCGCAGCTCTGTCTTCCACGTTTAAAATCAGTTACCCATGTGTGAATTGTACTCAATGCAGGAGCAGAATTACCTAAAACGCTGTCTAGCTTGGTTTTAATCTGGGTTGCTGTTTTCTCTTTTAAAACGTAAAACTTTATCACCGCACGAATTTCATTTCTTTCCATTGTTAAGAAAATTTACGACAGAGAAAGATCTACGTCCTCTTAAACAAATTCCATTTCGATTTCCAGTTCGATTAAATTCAAATTTGGCGTTCTATTTTCAAAAAGATGCCAGAATATAATGTAATATTCCTTTTTTGTGTATCATTTTTTTAAGTTCGTCGTTTCGGCCAGTTATCAATCAGCCCAGGTATAATATTAACTAGACTAACTAACCAAGACAAGTAATATTGGTGAGGGAAGCCGATACAATGTCGAGTTATATGCACGCCTCGCTACTGGTGGTTCTGAGAATAGATTGTAAACTATTTCATATTTTATACCTACCCCTTTTTTTTTTTAAAGGGCCCATTTCTGGGCCTACTTGTTTGCCCAACCACGAAGTTACGACAATTTTTTACTTTTTTAATTTTTAACATTAATAATTATTTATTATTAATACATTTCCTTTATATATTGTTCTTACATCATTTTTATTCCATTTCCTGTTATTACATTTCCAACATTTAGCTATTCTTTTACATTTCCTTTTTGCTATTTTAATCTATATTTAACTTTACATTAATTATTTATTTTCAATTATTGCTACTTTATGTCACATTTTCTTCTAATTCTTTCTCTTTGTTACATTTTCTTGCTTACAGCTTTTTCTCAAAACAGGTCTATTTTCTTGCTTACATTTATACATTTCCTTTACCTTAGTCACTACATTTACATTTACTTTACACTACTTTCTCTTTTGCCTTTACATTTCTCTTTTTTAAATTCACATTTAATTTTTCTTTTACCTTTACATTTCTGTTTTTTAATTTATATTTTGTTTAGCTGTTACATTCGTTTCCTATTCCTATCATATTTTACATTTTTCTTTATACATATTTACATTATTTCTATATATTTACTTATCTATTGCACATTTTCTTTTCTGTCTATAGATTTATATCTTTTAACATCTTTACATTTCCATGTTGATTTATATTTAGGCCTGTCTTTACATTCCTTCACACTCCATCCTTACATTAAATTTCTGTTTACGTTTCTTATTTATTAAAACCTTTGTTTGTATACATTATATCATTTCTTTTCCTTTACATTACATTTCTTTCATTAATTTACTATTATCATATTTATATATTACATTAAGAATTTGTTTTATATTTTCCTACTTTACTCCGTTTTCGCATTACTACTGTCACGCTACACTACTATCCCAGTTCTACCATTCAGCCCGGGACGTCCGCCCCGACATTTTGCACAAAATTATTTACATAATGATCCTTGTTTACAATGTATGTTTTTCCATAGCGCGTTTATCTGCTTATAGTGCCAGTGTACAATTCATTTGGGACAAGGGCAGGGTATGTATTTTTGCTAAGCTTATGCTATATATGCTACTTTATTATGTTACAATAATCCCATATATATGCAAAGTCCTTTTTTTTTCGAAAATACCCTGCAACCTGTCTGTCTACTTACTTACTTACATCATTATTTATTATTAACTACTAATAACAACATCCAATTTCATGCAGACTTCGTAGACTTTGTTTGCTGGCATCTATTCTTGTTCCTCAATGTCATATGCAACCGTAGCACGCGCTATGGCGTCCCACCTTTGCCGGACTGGACATTCCGGACTGAACGCATTATGATCAGTGTTATCTAGCTTTTCCTTTTTGCAATTTGTACAGCATGCTTTAGTTCCGGCTTTTTGACCCTCACACTGAGACTGGTGGTGCGCCCCGGAGCAGCACTTCTCCTCGGCGGTGCTGCAGAATCGCTTCCCATGTCCGTACCCTAAACAGCGCGAGCACTGCATTAGGGGAGACTGGTCCGCGACTCTAACTCGCTGCGTGTCGATATACAAATGACCCGCCTTGGTGAAACACCCCCACATCCCCGGTGACACATTCAGCACCACGTGCTCAGTGTGATCATCCTTTCCCCGCTTTCTATATTTAACCTTCATTCTATCCTCCTTCCTGTCCAGGATTTGCTGTATGAGGTGCTTATTTTGACTTTTAATTGCTTCTAATATATCGTCATCGGTGTTCGACTTAAGCACCCCATACAGCACAACCTGCGGATCCTTATTCTCTATGCACTGTACTTCTAGTTTTCCTCCACTTTTCTCTATTCTTTCTTTGACCTTATCTCTGTCCTTCTTATTACTTAATCCTATGATGACTTTCCTATCTTTCCCTTTTCTAATCCTATCTATTTTTATTCCTTCTTTCTTTGCCTCTATCACTTTTCCTACCTCTGCCACTATCTCCGGTCCTGTCATAAAGTTTTCCCTATCAGTCACTATCAAGGAGTGGAGGGTCGCGCGCCTCGGCTCCGGTGGCGTGGTTTGGGTTTCCCCACCGCCACCGACCACGCTCGCATATGTCGCGGGTTGAAGTTCTGCCGGGGCCCTGGCCCCCCACTCTTCGACAGCCTACTCAAGTTTTCCTTATTTTCTTAAATTTATTATAAAAATATTTTTATTACATATTATTATAGCTGAAGCTAAATCCTCTATCCACTGAAGAGGATAAATCCAACTACAATGACGCCCATTTTCAAGCTGTTGTTAATTAAGTAATGAATCAGACACACACATGACATTACAACTAAACAGTAGGTAAATGAAGTTATCTTGCGTTTTAACTGGACAATGGGACACTATAGTTGCAAGTTCATAAAACAAAAGGCTTAGAGAGAACTTTAAACCAGCCAGGACAACCCGCATGCCGCGACCACAGGACCCTTTGTAAGATTAGTGGCAACCCTTCAAGTTATACGCATATAGATGCACATCAAAGGCTTGTACTTAAATTAGGCACAAATGGGAAGATTAATTAATTGTTTATTTGTCCGTTTGTAAAGTTCCCTAGTTCTTGCTTGATTGAACTATAATCCAATTTAGGCTGGGACTATATCCGTAAGACGTGGGAGAAAACGGCACCGAAAATAGGACTCTGGACTAATACAATAGAGTTGAAAATTGAAAAGAGTCGAGGTGTGTCGAGCTGAAGATTGTCGAGCTGTCATAGTATATGACATTGACATTTGACTCGACACTTCTGTGTGCCGTGCTCTGATTTTCACCAGCCTTACGGATTCCGGATCATATAGTCCCAGCCTAAATAGTAAAGATTGAAGTCGTTTCCAGATACGACCATGAGAAAATATGAGGTCTTTGTTTAATGGTGAGAAGACTGAATCAGAATTTTCCGTAGGTGGATGCACTAAATATTTTGGAGAACTTCTTTTTGCATTCTGTTTTTTATGGAATAGAACGGGAAACGAGCAGAAAGATCTCCTGATTGCAGGCACGGACAGCTGCCACACCAGAGTGCGTTCCGGTCAATAAAATATCTAACCCTTTTAGTCTCTGGTAGGTAGGTAACTCTCACTCTCTCAGCAAAACACTAGCGTCATTTTTCACGCAGGTCTTTGTGAGGCCGTGGCATTTACCCGGTCAATCCGGCCCATTCGTTTTGGCTCACGATACATACAAATATAACATGGCCCCTCACGATAGCATTTAATTGCAACTAGCATTACCATTCTTAATTAAGGCCAGCTCTTAATTTGGAACACCGTCTTCGCCACGAGACTGACACGCCGTGGTAATGACGAGGGCAGTTATGAGGCGGGTAGGACTGAGAGGGGAGAGGGGGTACAGAAGGAGGGTTTGGAAGGAGGAGAATGTGGCTAACAAAGCCTGGCCACGTGCTTCCCTCGGGCTCCAAATTGTCAGGCCTATTCTTAAACAGGCATCGAAACGCTAGATGTTCGATTTTTTAAATTGGAGATGGATGATTATTATCTATCCCCATAGGCTATAATGGAATGTGTCTATAGTGGATAGTGGAATGAATATCAAAAAATACTGAAACCTGCCTAGTACCAATTATAATCGAAATCAGACAGCATACAACAATATCTCAATAAATAACTATATTTTTCTTATACTACTCCGTAAATTATATACCCGATTATTACAAATATATTGACACCTCATGTATTTAATTTGGATCACTATTTTAGGCGCCACGGACGAACAAACATACATACATAAATTCCTTTTTGCTTCACCGTAGTCGGGTAAAAATAAGTTTAGTTACCGTCTCTTTAGTTGTTATATGTAAATGTTATAAAAGTTTTTACGTTTTAAAAAGAACATTATATTGTAGGTATTATGTACCATTATATTTTGGTGACAAATAAACATTTTAAAATGGCAAGCCATTGAGACACCTTTGAAACCATTTTGAAACTATGAACAGGAAATTTAAAGATGGCGGTGTCGGGCAACATCTAAGATGTAATTATAATATTGTACACGTAAGTATTGTGTTTGTAATATATATCGTTTGAAGCTCAAAGGCTGTTATTTCACCGACTAGACTCCCAGGATTTCCTAATACAAACTCCATATTTATTATACGATCTTTGGTATTATACTTAAATATTATATTATCTGGGGTAAGAAGAGCGTGTCTGCGAAATTGCCTTAGTATTTGCGAGCCATCCTATTTTCTACGAATATTCGCATGGGACGTGTCTTTAAAGATTTCAATTTATATTAAAAATCTTATTCCTTTTTAAGAATATAATTTATCCACTGATATTTGACGTAAACCGCTCAGAAAACACACAAAGTTTTGCATATGTAATACAAATAATAATACTGTTGATTATTATATAGTTATTCATGAAATAATTTTTTGCGGTAGTATCTACGATTCTATTACGACCACCGTTTTGATGGGGAGGATATAATTTTGCGGCTTTTGTGGACCAAATTGAGTTCCCTGCATTCCTAATCTGTGGGGATATAAATTGGAATTTCAATATAATATATTGGATATATACTGGAAAAATTGAATTATTATACTTGATGAGTTATATAGCCCAAGCAATTTCTATTTCGAAGTATGAAGTTTACTGGCTTCAATGAAAAATATGGTGATGAATATACATATTTTTATGACGATAATGACGCTCGACTAAGAATCGCGGTTCATAATATTAAAACAATAATGCTTATTAACTATCACTCCTCCATATACATATTATATTTGCTTCATGATGAGAGGAAATAAAATTAGAGAAGCCTGCATTTTACATTATTAGGTAGGTATTTTTTTTTTTAATTAAATAAGGGGGCAAACGAGCAAACGGGTCACCTGATGGTAAGCAACTACCGTCGCCCATGGACACTCGCAAGATCAGAAGAGCTGCAGGTGTGTTGCCGGCCTTTTAAGAGGGAATACGCTCTCTTCTTGAAGGTTTGCAGGTCGTATAGATCCGGAAATACTGCTGGTGACAGTTCGTTCCAGAGTTTTACAGTGCGCGGCAGAAAGTTACGCGAAAAGCGCACGGTGGAAGACTGCCACTCATCAAGGTGATGAGGATGATATGTTTTTCGCGTGGGACGATGGCGAAAAGTTGCAGGTGGTATGATTCCGAACAATTCCTCAGAGCACTCCCCGTGATACAACCGATAGAGGATGCAGAGTGAAGCTACATCTCGGCGTAATTCCAAGGGGTCCAGGCTGTTTGAAACACTATGGCAGTCAACAATTCGAGCGGCCCTTCGTTGGATACGATCCAGAGGGAGCAGTTGGTATTTTGGCGCCCCTGCCCAGAGATGAGAACAATATTCCATATGAGGCCGAACCTGCGCCTTGTAGAGTTGAAGGCGTTGGTCCGGACTGAAGTACTGTCTCGCTCTGTTAAGAACACCAAGCTTCTTCGAGGCTAACTTGGCCTTACCCTCTAGATGATATCGGAACTGGACTTCGCTCGATATGTTGACGCCAAGTATCTCAATGCTAGGGGAGATTGTTAAAGATGTGCCCTCGAAACGAGGATATACGACCATTGGAGACTTTTTAGTGGTGAACGCGCAGACTTGTGTCTTGGCGGGGTTGAATTTGACTAACTTACGTCTACCCCATTCAGAGACTTTCTCCAATCGTATCAGAGATACGAGCGATGTTATATATCAATATTACATCGCTCGTATCTCGAATGAAAGCATTCCTATATTTTTTGTATACAATGGTACACTATAATACGATCAATTTAAATGTGGCCTAAATCGTGCAATAAAGAAACACAGTAACGCGTTGTACGAGCGGAGTCGTACAATAACGCTTGTTTAGCATAACCGCTGACCGTACTCTTTACAAGCGTTATAAAAGTGTGTAAACATATCTATAATTTAACGACAATAAACACTTAGAACGGGTCACTGTCGTCATTCCTTGAGTTCAGATTTGTTTTGGACTTAAGTACATGCAACATCAACATCAACATTCCTGTAGGGAAACACACCTACACGCGTTATTTTGGGCGAAAGTAAAGGTTTTGTTTACAAAAAGATTAGGATTGATAAGAACAGAGTAGGTTTAATAATAATAAAATAATCTCTTGTTGGTATCTCGGAAACGGTGGAAAACTTGCAGTTGGGTTTTAGAGTCAGACGTCGCCGCATGCCGTCGCGCTCGCAGACGCAAGATTTCCGTTCAATTTGCTGTTGGGTGCGTTCGCAGATGTCAATCAGCGCATGCTACCACACTCGAAATCGCACTATTTGAATGCGACGGCATGCGCAGACACTGCGACCATACTGCAAACTGAAGACTACAGCACGGTAAACGTGCAGTTCGAATATCACAAAACAAGGAATCGCAAGCGACATAGCCACTTAACAATGATTTATGTCAAATCCCATACATTTTGTTTTTGAACTTCGCCGTCGAAATTATCAAATGCATCTCGACCAAAGGCCCAGAGAATTCTTATACTGCGACTACAGCCTCGGACCTCAGAGCCTGTTATTTGTCCAAACGTAAAAGAAAAGGTTAAATTCGACCAAATTAACGTGTCATTGAATCAATTTATTGCATGGTAAATATGTGACATTTAAATTGGTAGCATTATGTGTTCTATCATTGTCTTTGCTTACGTTTATATTAAATTAAATCTGAACGGAGTCTAATGTGTCGCGACACTAAAACGTTACGGTTGTGCTATTGACGCTTCCGAGAAAACTAGAATACGCTAACGTTAATGGTCCAAAATGCGGTCCATTATGGTCCAAAATACGGTCCTGTGTCCAAATTAACGACGCAAATAAACTTAGTGCTTACATTTCCCTTGATAACAGTTGAAATTAAACTTATGATGGGCACTGAAGAGACATTAAAATGTAACAAAGTACCTATCACATGAAAAAAGAACTACGAAGGCACATTTTTCATTTGATAGATACTTTCTTACATTTTAATGTCTCTTCAGTACCTACCATAAGTTTAATTATAGGGACAGTCGTCGATTTACTACGTTACGTCCATTTAGTAACGATCTACTGCGTTAAGTCCACTACGTTACGTCCAGTGCGTTACGTCCGCTATGCATCCATTTTATTTAGCAGTCCCCGAGCACTACTCGTTTCCGCTTTCAGCGCGGCCCCGCGGGACTAAGCTAACTTTATAGCTCTTACATCCGACCATTGTTTTGTATAATGTCTCCGAGACTCACCATTAAATCTGTGTGGATATGAAACATATTTGCGAAAGTGCTTTTCTAATAGAAAGCACAATAGTTGTTGCATGTATTTTTTATATTGCTTACTTATTTATTTATTATTATTATTATTTACTTTTATTATTACATTTATTCACGAATAATTGAATACTTTGAGTATTCAATTATTCGTGAATAATAATATTGACGAATAATTGAATATGCAAAGTGTTAGCTTTAATTGTTCAAACATAAAACCCTTGTTAGAATTATGTACACACATTGACTTCGGATATGTAACTGCAGTTTTTGTATTATATTTGAATAGTATAGTATTGATTTCTTATGTTTACGCGAATATTGTTCATTGTTTTAAATACTTACGGATTGTGTCGCGGTGCACTTTCTTTTTCCCGACGTTTCGGCAGCCGTGGTCACGGGAGGATGACATTTAAAACATTGAATAGTAATACTTAAAACTAGAATGCAACATATATTAAATAGCTAGCTGTCTCGACACACGTTGTTCTGCCTTAACTATGAACTGAAATTTCTCACAGTTTAAATCTTCCCTGAACTTCCACAACTATTTCAAGACCAAAATTAGCCCAATCAGCCGTTCTCAAGTTTTAGCGAGACATTGAAATTGAAATCTATTTTTACCCGACTTCGAAAAAAGTGGGCGGTTATACGTTAGGCTATATAATTATATTTTTTTCGGTACCAGCACTACCAGCCAACTTAAACGTGAATTCTATAAAATATGGTTTTATAAGGATATTGTTTGGGCTGGTACCGATTTGAAAATTATGAAGATAGTAAAGATAAACAGTTTAAAATTTTAGCCGAATTTAAAAGGCAAATTATTTAGAAATAAGAGTCGGATTTCATTTACATATATATAAGAAGAAGATAACATCGAAAATTAAACAAATTTAATGTAATGCTACAAAGTTGGATACAATGCCACAAATAATTTATTTAATTTTGTAAACAAGTACAGTTATGTTGTAATAATATTTAAAAGTTATTATCTTATGCCGTTAAAAATAATATTACATGAAAGCTTGTGTTGCGTGATTTAATATACTAATGCATTCGTTCGTTTTAGGTTTAAGGTGCTTTTACGCTCACTTAAAATATTATTAGATTAACACAATTTTGTGTGTGCAATAGATAGAACAAACAGTTAAAATGATTTGAAAAAAACGAGTTGGTGCCTACTACATGTTATATATTTTCAATTATCAATCTATTTTTTATTATTTTCAAGTTTACAATAAATAAATATTGTCGACATATACAATGTATAATACGTCTTTACCTATGAAAATGCCGTTCTGCAGTACTGGCCATATCAAATCAAAATAATTTTTGTTTGGCAAAGAATTCTAATTTCAAATTAATTTTATTTTAAAAACATGGAATTCCAAAGTAGTCATTTGTTTATTGATTAGTGTTACATTTTTATCGCTTTTCAATTTTTTTTTTGTCATCATGGATGCGTTAAAAATTCGATTAATTATGGAATATGAGTACCGTCGTGGCAGCAACGCGGCACAAGCGGCACGCAACATCAACGACGTTTACGGAGCTAACACTACAAACCAACGCACCACCTGTTATTGGTTTGCTCGCTTCCGTTCTGGAAATTTCGACCTGAAAAATGAACCTCGCGGTGGTCCGAAGACTTTGGTCGAAAATGACGAATTAAAGGCGATTGTGGAAGCTGATGATACACATTAAACGGCTGAATTAGCAGCAGCTTTCGACGTTAGCGACAAACAATATTGGTCCATTTGCGTCAAATTGGCAAGATAAAATGTGTGCCCCACGAACTCAATGATCGCCAGCGCGAAGTACGCGTCGAGACGTGCCTTGCACTGCTCAACAGACACACAAATGAAGGAATTTTGAACCGCATTGTTACCTGCGATGAAAAATGGATTCTGTTTGATAACCGCAAGCGCTCAGAAAGTTGGTTGGATCCTGGTTCAGCACCTAAACAATGCCCTAAACGAAAACTTACCCCTAGAAAAGTGACGGTCACTGTTTGGTGGTATAGCGCCGGTTGATTCATCACAGCTTCTTACCAAACGGGGTGAGCATCACTGCAGATGTGTACTGTGAAGAACTGAACACAATGATGGAGAAGCTAGCACATCTCCAACCAGCATTGGTCAATCGCTCGTCTCCGCTGCTCCTGCACGACAACGCGCGACCTCATACTGCACAGCAGACGGTCTCCAAGTTGCAAGAACTGGGGTTGGAAGCTCTCCGTCATCCGCCCTACTCACCAGACCTTGCGCCTACAGACTACTACTTTTTCCAGAATTTGGATAACTTCTTGGCGGGAAAAAAAATTCAATACCCGAGAGGCAGTACAAAATGCCTTTGAAGAATTTTTTGCCTCCCGTCCAGCTGATTTCTTTAAGAAGGGCATCAATAAACTGCCACTGCGTTGGCAAATATGCATTGATTGCATGGGCGATTACTTCGATTAATACAAATAAAAAATACATGAAAAAAAATCGTTTAAATTTTTTCATACAAAACGGCAATTTCATAGGTAAAGACCTAATACTAATACAAAATGCATTTTGATTCCGTCCATCTATCTGTTCGTGTGTCACGAGCCTGTATCTCCTTAACCGTGATAGCTAGACAGTCGAAATTTTCACAGACGATGTATTTCTATTGCCGCTATAACACATTATATTCTACGGATACTAGAAACATAATGAAATAAGTATTTAAAGGGGGCTCCAGTGATTTTTTTGCCGTTTTATATGGAACCTTTCGTGCGCGAGTGATACTCGCACTTGGCCGGTTTTTTATTATTTAAACTTCTGTATAAAACCCGTTCCACATTGAAGTTTAAAAAAATTAGTTCAACTTATTTCAACTATCTTTATGATGAGTTTGTACGTTTGAAAAGCGAATATATCTCTTTGAAATGTTTTTCGAGTTAACAACGTACAAAAATGTCAAAGAATATTCATATCGTAACGTGGAGTATAAAACTTTGGTATAATGATTACTTTGCGAAGTCCCGATCTCGATGTGATTATAGGGGGTCTTATCGACTTTCAGTGCTCAAACCTGTAAAAAGTTTAACCCCTTTCGATGTTACGTGTGTTCCAACATTACTTTACTGCTACTCTCAATTTCAGTCATATGAATTGTATTTAAACGGCGCTAAGGTATAATTTCGATTGTACTTTGAAAGTCACACGCAAAATAAGTTGGCTTGTAAATTTTGTAACGTATCTCGTCATAAGGCTTTATTGATGCATTATATAAGTGGGTAAGAGGAGTGCCTTATGTGGCTCAACGGAAATTGGTTAGTCGTGTTATCTTTGGCAACTGGTGGCAACTTTAGTCGTGTAATCTGTGGCAACTGGTGGCAACTTTTCCAAGTCAAATTGAAATTATCAAAGTTTGGCGAATGGTTGATCGGAATATATTTTAAAAGTATCGTTCAAGTCGGTGTCATTCGATTTTATATAGTCTACATATCCGGATGAATGTTAAATGTTTGTGGAAATACACTTTTTATCGTCTTTAAATATTTTCATATTCAGTGCAACGTTTTTAAATACTAACCAGGAATGTAATTGTTGTATTTTTTTTTAGTACAAATCCAATATGTATCTATTTAAATCAGTATAATATAGTTCTACATCAAATTACTAATTGGCTATAATATATCTAAATCTAGTTATAATTGTAATTACTTTTTCTATTCAAAACTAAAATAATAAATATAAATATTCAAAATGTGAACTAAGTACTTTCATGTGAAAATATAACACTTTCTCACCAAAGAAATGAGTTTTTCATTGAGAGCGCTCAAACTTTGAAATGAAACGAAACCGCCGGTATAAGTGATCTATCCACAATTTTTATATTAGTGTAAAACATACTCAATGAAAATATGCATAGAAAATAATTTCAACCAAATAGTCGCCGCAACTCCGGTGTAAATCAATTTTTGATAGCATCTTCGCAATAAATGTTTGCGTTTAGAGCAGCAATTGACTGTTTTGGTCACACGGTTTTGGTGGTCAGTTCATATCGTCACCGCGCGGCCTCGACGAAGCTCTAGAACATCTCACTCACTAAATTTAATTTCTTGCATGCTGTACAGCAAGAAATGTCTTGTTGGAAGTTGTTTTGAACCAACATGTTTGAGAGATCCATACCATCGCAACACTATTTCTTTTTTAAAATGCTATAAATTAAGCGACACAAAGTTGCAACGCACGAAACGTTACGCCAATTGAGAGATGATATCGATAGAAAGTTTTAACAATTTCTACGTGATATTGAAGTTTACAGCTTTCAATGGTAAAATTTCACGACATAATACGTAATTTCACGGAATGCCAAATAACACAGCTATCGCTTTACCAAGATAGCCGCTATGTGCAGTAAAAGTTCGAGCGTCCCTATCGAAAAACCCTTTACTAGGTTTAATCAAATGAAAAGGTATAATTATTGAAACTTTTCGTAACAACTGCTTTTTGAAGAAACTTTCTTTTACAGCGTTTTTTGGATATAACGCTATCTATCACAAGCTATATTTATAAACTTTTAAATTAAAATAAAACAAAATGTTTAAAGTTTAGCCTGCCAAATGTTAGGCAGGCACAAACCAATGTACTATTAAATGATGAGAAAATGAACTTAGTGGACACCACTGTATTTCTAGGAAAAACACTAGATTGTAAATTATAGTACAGGGTCCCCATATTGCAATTCTGGCAAGTAGGTTCAGTCCTGCAGCATATGCAGTCAAAAAAATTAGAGAAATTTCCGATGAGGAGACAGCGCGACTGTCTCTATGACTACTATGAAAATAACTAATATTTTAGTTATTTTCATAGTATAATGTCATAGAGCATCCTTCTATTGGAAAATGCTGCGGACATTAACACAATATTTGTCCTACAGAAGCGAGCTATACGTTATATTTATAAGATGTCATGTTTTGAATCTCTGAGAGAAAAGTTTAAAGAAATAGGAATTCTGACCGTCGCTTCTCAATACATTTTGGACAATGTGTTGTATGTCAGAAAGAATCTAAATAATTTCAAAAGGAAAAGCGACAATCATAGTAGGAATACTAGAAATAAGAACAAGTTAGAAATACCGGTGATCAGACTTCAGACTCATCTCACTCATCAGACTGGCCACCTACATGGCTGCTTCTATGTACCTACTTAAGTATCTGGACTTTTGTTATATAGAGTAAGTTACATTGTAAAAAAAAAATTTTTTGAAAAGAACAATTTTCCCATCTTTTTGCTAAAAGGTTTATCCCCGTGCGAGTTTCTTACTTATTCGTCTTATATAACAACGTAACTTTCTCAAGTACGGCTCAATATACATATGGAAATAAGTGTGAAATTTTAATTTTTCTATTCTATTTTGAAGTGATGTCCTTTAGGCACGATGAGAGTAATTTGGATTTTAAATGATAAACGAAGTTTCATTTCTGCCATGTACATGATGTATACTCTGTCCACGTCATGAAAATTCGCATATTTAAGATTAAACTCTCCCGAATCGTGAGCAGATGTACCAATTTTCTAAGCAAACGAAGCGCAAGAAATGTATACTGTGATGTTTAACAAAGGGGTATCGTTTCGATTCACTTGACATTATCAAAGGCATTAGCGCTGCAAGGGGAATCAAGAAATGTATTCGCAATGCAATTTCAACGTCAGAAAATGGAAGAATTCAACGTTACATTATGTTGGAAATATGAATAATTTTCACGTGGGAAATCCATGCTTCGGCACACCTGGGCCTGCTCGACCGTATAAATACGACGGCCTCACAGAAAACCGCTGTAAAATAACGCTTTCTCGCTGAGTGAGTGAGGCTATTAGTGGCCCAAATTGGTTATTTTAAGGACCGGGAACGCACTTGTAACTCCTCTGGTGTTCGTGTGTTCATGGATGGCGGTAATCGCATACCATTAAGGGATTTATCTGCTTATTTCCTAAACGAGATAATAAAAAAATATACTTAGGTACCTACTTCTTTATAATACATTTAAGTCTTTTCAAGGTTTTGATAATTAATGTGTTTTACATAAAATGCTTTTAGGTATGTACACATCACACACATAGTGTGTGTAATGTGCACATACCTATGTCACAGGGGCGCTACTCTCTACAAATGTCAGCTCGAGCACCGGCGAATGTCAGCAATGTTGACGTAAGCCTAAGGTGACGGTGAAGGTGGTGGTAAGGCGAAATAATTATATTAAACGTCGTCTTAGACTTATCTATCTTAAATATTATTAAATTATAATATCAATTATGTTAAAGGACGAAACGACTAGCTGCCAGCCCCGTAAACGAAAGTCCGGGCTGAAAATCTCACGCCCTGCCCGCCTTCACATTGGCCACGCACACACAGCCGCGAGCTGTCATTCGTGTAAATCAGTGGAATGACGATTCTTTACGTTAGTAACATAATATATTCTTTGCCTGTGTGTTTCACGCTGAAACGGTTGAACGGATTTGGATGAAATTTGGCTCAAATATTATTTGTTAGCCTGGATTAATACTTAGACTACATTTAACCGAAAAATGTAAGTGCTTTTTGTAAAAAAAATGTAACAAAATATGTTTGTAGTACCTATTTTAGCCACGAAAGATTACAAATTGGCCTCTCGTGTAAGTCTTAATCTTATGAAAACTTCCGATTTTTAAATCAACAATCTTCTATTTGTTATATTCAACCAAGGGTTCAAGGGATCGACTTTGCGATTGAGTTGAGCAGTTCAAAGGGCAAAGGGAAGAATCAACGCGATGCGGGGTGTGCAGCGAAGGAGCCCTACAAAGGGAGTTGCCTTCGCATTCGGAACTTAAATTAACAATTTACCGAGGGATACATTAAATAGAAACTATCACATGTGGCAACATTATCCAACTTAATAATTAACATCCGGAAGACTAAGAAGTAAGATTTGCTTTGAAAGATACTTAATGATACTTTGATTATGTTTATTTCGACAGTAGTATTATACCTACTATATAGTATTCATCCTATTAATCCTCCATCCTATCATAAATCTGAAAGTTTGTGAGTAAGGATGGATGGATGGATGGATGGATGTTTGTTACTCTTTCACGCAAAAACCACTGAATGAATTTCGATGAAATTTGGTATGGTAAAAGTTTAAACTGCTATAAAACATAGGCTCCTTTTTTTTGTAGGTGTGCAAAGTTAACAGACGTTTTACGTGAGCTCCGTTTTAAAATTATAATAATCAGTTTTAAATCTATATTTTAAAACAAAATTTGTTAGTTTAGTTACCTGTGCCTACCAGTGTCATAAATTCATATTAAAATCCAGTACAGGATTGATAAATTTATTCTCCAAGCTCGGCAACTCACAAGTACACTATCATAAACACTATGGAATCAGTTAAGCAGACCATCACTGAAATGTCTGAGCTATTTAACACAAGAATGGCAGCATTCGAGCGGGAGCTTCAGGCAATATCGCAGCAATCTTTAAGTCCAACAACAAAGCTGACTACAGAGTTCAACACCTTCAAATCTTTTGTGGTTAGTGCTCTTAAATCTCTTTAGAAACAAATTGAATTACTGTCTGATCTCCATGACCAATCGGAAATGAAATCCAGGAGAAAGATTTTGCTTGTTCATGGTGTTTCAGAAGATAAAAAGGATGTGTCTTCAAGTTTTGTTTACTCTGGAGTACAAACTGTTCACTGTTGTGTTGTCTCATAAACTACGACTGTAATTCTTGCTGTAATTTTAATTTATAATTATAATAAAAATTTTGAGGCCTGTAAAACTAAAATATCAGCTAAATTGATTATTATAGATTCAAAAAGTAAGTTTCATAATTCTTAGATATTATGTATTTTGTCCTTGATGATATTCTGGATTTTATGTTCTAACTAAATTTATTGTAACTTTGTTGTCTTATTGGCACTGCTGGGTGTAGGCGTTTATAACTAGTTATTTTATTTATATAATAAAGATTAGGTATTATTATTACTATTATTTTAGATATTTATATTATTAAAGTAATAAAACATTATATTATTATATTATACAACATGGATACTTTAGATAGTGATGATCGTATGATCATGTTGCAGACGATTTCTTCTCATTTTCGTCTAGTGACAGCGAGGACAGTTACCTTAGTGCATCATTTGTTCTTAGTGAAAATATTGTTTCAATATTTGCAAATTTCAAGAAAAACTTTAACACTACTCTGATTTACTGACTTCCTTTGGTGGAGCTCGTCATGTTGATGCAATCCTTGTATCGGAGTCGTGGCTTAAGCCATGTCTTCCGTCTTCAAGCTACTGCTTGCCCGGGTTTAAGTTAATCCGTAATGATCGCGTTGGTAGGGTTGGTGGTGGCGTCGCGATGTATTTTAGGTCTGATTTAACGTACACATTTGTTAGCTCGTCTGTACAACCTCCGCCTCCTAACTCACCCGAATATTTATTTGTTGAGGTACAATTTTCATTTAATAAAAAAGTTCTTCTTGGCGTCTGTTACTGTCCCTCATCACAAATGGATTACTTTTCAGTCCTTGAACATGCTCTCGAATTGTATACACCTAATTACCCACACGCTATCATTATGGGTGACTTTAATACCGGCATGGTTAAAAACGATCTTAGATCTAGAAAACTTAGTTCTGTTTTGGATAGTTGCAATTTGCACATGCTTCTACTTAATTCTACTCATACTTTTCCCGGTTTCTCGCCGTCTCTTTTAGACCTGATTATTGTGTCGACCCCTTACCTTGTTGTCAAGCATGGACAGTGCTCAGCAGATTTATTTTCTTATCACGATCTTATTTATACTTCATTTAGCTTGCGTCCCCCTAAGGTAAGAAAGAAGGTTGTAATGCAGTGGAATTTCGCAGCCTTGAATATTGATAATTTAAAATTAGATGCAATTAATATCGACTGGTCATTGGTTTCTACTGCTGATCATGTTGATACTAAGTTAAGTATTTTTAATTCTTTTATAACTCAACTCTTTGACACTCATGCACCAATTAGACCAGTTAAAATCAAACAGCTGCCAGATCTTTGGCTTACTGATGATTTAAAATTATTAGTTAAACAAAAACATTCCGTCCGTCAAACAAAACCAAATATAAACAATCTAATTGCGAAGTCCACCGAGAAAAATATATAATAATTCGGAATCGCTGCAATAAAATGTGTAGGGATGCCCAGCGTCGTTACATCCACTCTTCTGTGGAAAATGGCGATCCATGTAAAGTCTGGAAGTTTTTGAGGACACTTGGAGTAGGCAAAAGCACGGATGATAATTCTTGTTTAATAAATGAAGATTTGTTAAACAAACATTTTACTTCCGTTTCTAACTCATTTGACCACCATTATATCAAATCTGAAACGCTTAATCACCTTTCTAGGTCACCAATCCCTGATTCCGATTCTTGACATCATTATGCCTGTACTTGTTCATATCTATAATCATTGTATTGATACCTGTGTTTTCCCAAGTGCATGGAAGGATACCAACGTAATTCCATTACCAAAGACATCGCGGCCTAGGCTGGTGTCTGACTTCCGCCCTATCTCAGTTTTACCTTTTCTCTCTAAAGTTTTAGAACGGTCAGATCAGTCACCAGCTTACCAACTACGTAACAGACAATAACCTTCTTAGCTCCTTTCAATCTGGCTTTAGTCGTGGACACAGTACCACTACCGCACTAATTAGGGTTACCGATGACATTCGTCTTGGTATGGACAATAAGATAATTACCATTCTATCCTTGTTAGACTTTAGCAATGCATTTAATACTGTCGATCATGATGTACTACTGAGTTTACTTTTCTGACACTGATTGGCTTAATCCGCAGTTACCTTGTGGGTCGTCGTCAAAGAGTTAAAGTGGCTGATAGTTTTTCGTGCTGGACCTCTAACACTACCGGCGTCCCTCATGGTGGCTTCTTGTCCCCACTTCCATTTGCGATTTTTATAAACTCCATTACTAAATCTACTACTTCATTGTTTCATTTGTATGCTGATGACTTCCAAGTCTATACTCAATCTTCCTTGATTAATCTACGTAATGATATTGACTCCCTTAACAAAGACTTGAAAATGATCTGTAATTGGAGCAAGCGTCACGGTCTCATTTTTAACCCAGCTAAAACACAGTTGATTGCTATTGGAAGCCCTGGGCTGGTGTCGAGGATTGACTGGAACAACTTGCCCCTCGTTCTTTTAAATAATGTAAACATTTCTTTTAGTAAATGTGTAAAAAATTTGGGTGTTTATTTTGACGACACATTATCATGGTCTCAGCATATTAAAGAAATTAGTAAAAAGATTTTTGCAACTTGGTTCTCCGTTTGTTGCCTTCGTTACCTTCTTCCAATTCCAACTAAGATTAAAATCGCTAAATCCCTGTTCCTGTCAATTCTTGACTATGCAAATGCATGTTTTACCAATCTCACCGAAGAACAACTAAATAAGCTCGAGCGACTGCAAAATCTCTTGATAAGGTTTATCTTCGGTCTAAAAAAATTTGATCATGTGTCAGATTTTCGATCAAGACTGAAGTGGTTGCCTATACGTTTTCGCCGGGACGCTCGTATTCTCTCTCTTGTTTTCTCTATTATACCATTGTTTACTTGTTGTATTATACCCGTGTTTACAAATAAAAATATATTTAAAATATATTTTTACATTTCGACAAGCTACTGTTAAAGAATTACGATCTGCATCCAATTTTCAACTAGAAATACCCATGCATAAAACTAAATATTATGCCTCCTCGTTTGCTGTTACTGGGGTAAAGCTGTGGAATTCGTTACCAAAACATATCAAAGTTGCTAAAACGTTAAATGGCTTTAAAACTATGGTTAAGATGCATTATTTGACTATCTGTAGTCAGCTAAATCAATAATTCTTTTTTTTTCTTGTTTATTATTTTCTGTTATAAGACTAAATTAAAATTAAATTATTTGTGTATCCGTGTAATATATATTATGTATTTATTTAATAATAGTAATTTATAAAAATGTATATATATATATATATATATATATATATATAATATTATAGTTGTGCCGAACTCATGGGATCTATACTCCCCTGCATGGGAGGCATATTGTCAGTGCTGCCGTTGCCATAAAAAGAAGGTGGAGGATTTGTTTCTTTTAAATTCTTTTTTCTAGGTCTAATGTGTCTCCTATTCCTCCTATACACAACACCATTTGGATCCACAACATAATAACATCTGCCACATCCTAATTTCTCTTTAATTATTCCCGGAGACCAAAAGGATTTAGGATTTTTTTTGAAGTAAATGTCATCTCCAGGCTGAAACTCATAAGATGTATGCTTCGCATTCCTGTCAAAATAAAAAGACATTTTGTCTCTGCTTTGTCTATGAAATTTTTCAAACGTCGAAAATTTTACAAGTTTAGGTTTAAGTTTTTAAGTTGTTTAGAATTGGTAAATTTACTCGCAAGTTTCTAGACATTAATAATGCGGCCAGACTGGGAAAATCTCCCTTAGCAGCGTTGCGGTAGTGTAATAGCGCCAATGCACATCCGAGCCATCTTCCTTGCATTTTCTTAATATGTTTTTGACAATTTTAACTCCGCTTTCAGCCTGGCCATTAGATCTGGACCAATAAGGACTGGAGGTTATGTGTTCTACATCCCAATCAACAAGAAAAGACTTGAATTTGCAGGAGTTAAATGGTGGACCATGGTCAGACACCAATGCTTTTGGTATTCCATGTCGAACAAAGAAGGATTTGAGGTTTTTAACAACATTATCGACAGTGTAATTCTTATGCAAAGAAGCTAGCTCTATGTACTTGGAATAGTAATCTATGCAAACAAGGAAATTTTCTCCATCAAAATATAATAAATCTATACCTACCTTCTCCCACGGAAGATGTGATATCTCATGGCATTTCAACGGTTCATTGGCTGTGTTTGGCTTGAACTTGGCACACACCGAACATTGATCAATTAAGTTTTTAATATATGCGGTTATATTTGGCCAATAAACTGTTTCTCTAGCGATGTTGAGTGTTTAATTAATACCTAAATGATCACAGTGTATTTTATCTAAAATCTGTCTTTGCAAGGACTTTGGAACAATAAGCCTTACCTTTACTACCTTTAAATATTAAGTCGTTCATTATATGTTTTTCATTTTGAATGTTCCAATATGGTTTCACCAGACAGCTTACTTTGTTTTTGTTTTTTGGCCAACCATTCTGAATATATTGACTTGAGCAGATTTAAAGATTCATCATTATTACTTTCTAATAATATACATTTTAAATATGGCTTACTCAATGAGAGAGCTATATACATATATTTACCAGGTACATAAACCACTTCTAGGTCGTAACCATGCAACGATAGCATCATTCTTTGTAGTCTAGCAGGTACTTCATGAAGAGGTTTTTTAAAAAGGTAAATTAAAGGTTTGTGATCAGTATGAACAGTTATTTTACTGCCATAAATATATTGGTGAAATTTATTACATCCAAACTGTATGGCAAACAATTCCTTTTCAATCTGAGCAGTTTTGTTGACAGGATGTTAGTGTTCTTGAACTATATTAAATTAATTAAATTAAATACCTTTTATTTCAGGCTGCATAGGCCCATATTATAAATACCTTATAGACTAACATACATAATATATAATAAACTAACACTAACATTAAACACGTATTGTCTGCGACGTGGGGCGCGAAGTGTTCAGGAGTCGTCCTCTAAATCTTCTGTAGACGACTCCAATCGGCCAGAACTCCTCCTTCTCGAAGGTCGGTAAGTGATGGGTTGGAACTCTCACCACAAAATAACTAAAGTTCACTTTACGACGAGATTCCAAACGCTCGACCCTCAAGGCCGTCGCGATGGCATGTTCGCGCTCTGGCCGAGCGTCTCGTACAGCAAATGCTTGCCTTCGCAAATCTCCTCGCTGGTGAAGGAAGACTTGCAGATCTGCATTATGCTGACCTCGTCCATGGTGTCGATGGCATGCTGGATAAACACCAGCAACTCATTGGCCACGAGCGCCATGATCACGTGCAGCGGCAATCAGCCTCGCGATTAACAAAATATTAATTAAATCATTAATATTTGCTGCATATGTATAACGCGGAGCGCGACCGTTCGCTAGCTCGACACATTACATAATGCAATGGGTCGTTTGTTTTGCATCAAGACCGCTCTCAGTGCTTTCTTTGATGAATCTACCGACAAAATCACAGGTAAGTTGCAATTATAATTAGTTAACACAGGTGCTTTAGATACGACATCTTATAACATATCAAAGCACTTTTGACAATTTTCATCCCATAACCATAATATATCTTTTTTTAACAAATTTCTTAAGATTTTTGTAAGGTTCTTAAGGGTTTTCTCTGCTACATTTTCTATAAACGGTGCTAAAACATTAATCATGCCTAGAAATCTCTGCAAATCTTTAATATTCTTAGGTATGTATTTTAGGTATCTTTTATGGCTTTAACTTTCTCTGGATCAATTTTTACACCTTCTTTACTAAAAAAATAGCCCAAATATGCTACTTCTTCTAGAAGAAAATTGCACTTGGCTTTAGTTAATTTAGAATTAACTTGCCTAGCCCTTTCCAAAAATATCTCTAACCTGTTATTGTGTATTTCAATTGTTTCACCGTATATTAAAATGTCATCACACCAAATTATTATACCTTCAATGTCTCCGAAAAGATCTATCATGGTTTTATAGAAAATTTCTGTAGCCCTGTTTATTCCAAAAGGTAATCTTAAAAATTTGTATCTGCCAAAGAGAGTTTGAAATGTATACAGATCACTACTTTCTTAAGCTAATTTTATATTATAAAACCCAGAAAATGCATCTAAATGTGAAAAATAAGAGGCTTTGGACAATTTAGACCTGACTTCATCTATGTTTTAAATTGGGTAATGACATCTCAATAAATTTTTATTTAAATTTCTAGGATCTAAGCAAATTCTCAATCCACCATTCTTTTTCATGGCTATAACTAAACTACTCACCCAGAGAGTAGGTTTGTTCACCTTCCATATGACTCCCATCAGTGGCGTGCACAGGATTATGACACTGGGTATGCGGCGAAGTACTCGGTCACAAAACTTTTTCGTGTATAGATTTTTAGCATAGCTACAGCCAAGCGACGGATCTCTAAGTCGAAACCATGCCAACAGAGCAAGTCTTAGATGTACTACTATTCATGTACATCTTCTATGGCAACGCAGACAAAACAGCGATCGATCGTCGCGGCGGAAGAAATTCTAATAAGTAAAATAATAAGCATATTTTAAAATATTATAACTACTCACCAGTCAGTCAGCTTCAATTTTCACATATTCAAGGTTCCGGTTACTTCAGATTACTATATCCCGATGTAAATTACTAAATAATATGCAAGGAAAACAATATAATTTATTCGTGTGTACACAACCACACAGCCAGTTATACGTTTCACAACTTTTAACATGAAATTTTCGAGTTACATTATTTTTTTGCTGGTTTAATTGTTGTAACTCGGGTACACACCTACCTTTAGACAGAATTTGAATCTTTTCACTGAATGACAATTGTGAGAACTTGTTATTTTTAATTTTTAATAAACACACATTTTCAACACAAACCTCACAATCAAATAACATTTAAAAAAAATCAACAAACGCACTAGTAAAAGCAAATCACTACAATTATTATACAAATTCAGTAATAAACTGTTAAATGTACACACTTTCAAATGTTAAAATGAAAAATATTTTAAGAAAACTATAAATAAACTGGAGCGATTAAATTGTAAACAATGCTTACCACATGAAATATGCAATATGGCCCCCGCGAAACACAAAACGTTTCTTCTATTTAAACAAATAAAATCTTACTAAACAAAAATGCATAATGTGCCTACGTGATTTAAGAGATTTCCGTCTATTATTTTTACTCGGATTATAGGCAACGAATAATTTCCGACAAGCCAGTTCGGCGGTTTTTGGAAGCGATCGGATAGCCGAGAGCCATCGCCTGCCGCGGGAGTTTCGCTATATAATCATGTCGATATTCATGGGTGTGTGCGTTTGAGAAGTATGAAAATTACACATACATGCGATGATATGTCCTGCAGAACGCAACGGCATGAGATGAGTTGCGTTCTGCAGGACATATCATATAGGATATCATATACAGGCTGACCTGAAATTCGATACATTCCTTTGAAAGACAGAAAGTAGACCTCATTTACAGTAATATTTTTCATGGCATCCCCTATCCGAAAGTTGATATTTACAAAGTTATTGAAATTTCAAATTTTTTTTCTTTATTTTCGACTTTTTGACTTTGACATGACGTATTTTTAAAAATGTTTGTCTTTTTAGTGATTTTTTTATGTATTTTAACCGTCAATAAGTCAAATATTATTTTTAAGGAATAAATAGGGACAAACTAAGCGAGAATTTTTCATTATGAGACATGGAACAGAATTTTCTTTTTAGAAAAATGCACATTTTTCTTAAAAACAGGTGATTTTCTTTAAAAAGTTGTATGATACAATGCGTACAAATACCTTAAATAACTTTCTTACCTCATAAGCTTCCAAAAAAGGTACAAATATGTACATAAAAATATGAACATGTAATAAACAAAGACAAAACAATCATCAGGTAACGTTATCTCAAGAATTACTCTACCTGAGGCGACCTTTTTTTTAATTGTTTCCTTTGTTCAAACTTCGGGATGTTTCGGCTACTGTCGTCGCGGCCCTTTGTCAATGAGTTACCGACTGGCTTAGAGAGCAAATTTAGTAGCTAAAATTAGTTTTAAGTCAACTATTGCCGTGTACGGATGTATTGTTGCTTTAAACTACACCCTTACTTCTACTTGTGATTTTTTTGTATCGCGATGGCTGCTTTTGAGTACGATGAATACGCTGACATCTTGTTTTGTTACGGACTTTGTAATGGTAATGCTGCTGCTGCACGAAGAACATACGTTGAACGTTTTCCGAATCGACGAGTGCCAAACGTTACAGTGTTTTCAACAACATTTCGACGAATTCGGGAAAGCGGCCGTGTTGATAGAAGACGTGGCGATTCAGGCAGACCTCGTTTGTATGCTCCAGAAGAAGAAGAAGAAATTTTAACGCTTTTTCAAAATGATCCTTCTATTTCTACAAGAGCGGCAGCTAGAAGACTTGGATTGAGTCAATGGAAGGTGTGGTTTACAGTACACACAGCGCGTCTACATCCATTTCACTACACACCTGTCCAAGCGTTGGAAGAGGGAGACCCGGTTAGAAGAATGGAATTCTGCCGTTTTATGACAAATGCAGACATGGAGGATCGCAATTTCTTCTCAAGAATATTGTGGACGGATGAATCGAAATTTGACCGTGACGGGATAAACAATTTCCACAACACACATTACTGGGCACCAAAAGGAGAAAACCCCAGGATGAAAAAAGAAAGGGCCCATCAAACCAGATTCAGTCTAAATGCCTGGATGGGTATAATTAATAATAATTTAGTTGGACCTCATTTTTTACCTCAAAATTTAAATGGTGAAATGTACGAACATTTCTTAAGAGAGGAGATTACTGGTTTAATGGAAGATGTGCCAATAGCAACTCGTCGTAATATGATTTTCCAGCATGATGGTTGCCCGGCCCACTTCCGCCTCGGCGTACGCCTGTGGCTAGACCAAACTTACCCACATCGCTGGATAGGTCGAGGCGGGCCAATTCCTTGGCCAGCACGGTGTCCCGATTTGACCCCGTGTGATTTTTATCTTTGGGGTCATATGAAGGCTTTGGTGTATACTACACCCATAAATACTGTAGAGGAGCTCAGAAGCCGCATAAGAAATTCAGCAGAAGAAATCAAAACTAGTCTTACTACCAGAATAATCAAAACAGAGGTTCGGAGAAGACTACGGGCCTGTATCAGAAACAAAGGTTCACATTTTGAACAAGACCTAAAGTAGAATATTTATTATTAAATTTAATTAAACATTGATGTTTTTTAAACACAATAAACGTAATTAAATTCAAGTTTTTCCTTTTATTTTAACCTTATCGCAAATAAATCGATTTAGACATTATTTCATTTTACTTCTAATATGTTTACTACAACGTCATATTTTTATGTAGACATTTGCACCATTTTGGAAAGATAATGAGATAAGGAAGTTATTTAGAATATTTGTACGCATTGTATCATACATTTTTTTAAGAAAATCACCTGTTTTTAAGAAAAATGTGCATTTTTCTTAAAAGAAAATTCTGTTTCATGTCTCATAATGAAAAATTCTCGCTGAGTTTGTCCCTATTTATTCCTTAAAAATAATATTTGACTCATTGACGGTTAAAATACATAAAAAAATCACTAAAAAGACAAACATTTTTAAAAATACGTCATGTCAAAGTCAAAAAGTCGAAAATAAAGAAAAAATTTTTGAAATTTCAATAACTTTGTAAATATCAACTTTCGGATAGGGGATGACATGAAAAATATTACTGTAAATGAGGTCTACTTTCTGTCTTTCAAAGGAATGTATCGAATTTCAGGTCACCCTGTATATCACATAGGATTTATAAAATATTAGGCGTTTTTAAGTTATTATATTTTTTAAATTAATTTATTTACTATTAATTAAAGTCATCTAAAACGTACGAACGTTTTATTAAAATATCTGTGAATGACAAGTAAAGCACTGCATTTCTGCCTATATGGAGCGCACGCCCCTGACTCCCATGTTTTCCATGAGCTGAAGCTCGTTCTTTAACCAACGCGAAAGGTACCTTTCTAAGGGGATCAACGCACGGAATAGCATCCTTCTTTAGCACGATGCTGTGTTCGTATGGGAGACAGCCCAGACCCTGAAACATATCATTATATCTGATAGATTCATCATCGAGATTTACGCTACCTACCCCAGAAACAACAGCCCTGACACAATTTTTCTTAAAACATAAATGAGTAAAGTGTCCATATTTAAAACATGACCTGCATCTGTCATCATCTGCATGAATTTTCGTTTTCTTGACAACTTTTTCACACCTGACACCATGAAGCGGGCTATAACCTCTTGATATGTAAGTCCTTCTTACGCTTCAGTGGTGATTATAATAATACAGCAACAATTCTTATATTCCCCTTTATTGGTGCTTAACACAGATACGTATTACAAATGAGATATGTCTAACACAAATACATCTACAGTCTACACTAAGAATAGCCTTTTACTTATCTAAAATAAATCTACTATACCTATTATAACTAAATAGGCTTTACTTCATGACATCTGTCAATATGACATTGACAATTACATCTCATAAACTTACTGTTGTCATTATGCAACATCATTCATTACTTTTTATGCCGAAAACGTACAGTGTTCCCGTGGGACATTGTTTTTGAGCGGCGCGGAGCCGCGACCAAAAGCTAGTTGAAAAGAAAATCGCTTTCATTTAAAGGCGAAACGTAATATTCACAGTCTAAAAACCACCTAGACAAAATATAAAATGTTTCATCCCAAATAAATGGACTACATCATTTTAAATATTTGAAAATACAATGAAAATGTAAATTTCCAACCAGACACGAAATACAATTAAAACTAACTAGTGTGATCTGGAAACAAAATTGTGCCGAAACAAATAGTGAATTAGGACGCAAAAAGTGTAACTCGAGAGTTGTACCCTAGTTTTAAAATGAACACACAAATTGAATAATAATAATTTGTATAATTTTTTAAATAGGTACATAATACACAATGGCGTTGAACAGCGATTGGCAAAATTTGCCTAAAAGTTGGTAGTCTTTTTAAATTATACTTATATCTAGAATTCTGTGTGAAACGTCTTACGTATACCTACATATATCCATATATTTTTAACGGAAAAGACCAGGAAAGGATCGCCCGATGGTAAGCGATTAGCGGCGCCCATGGACACTAGCAAAGCCAGAGGAGTTACACTTGCAATTCCTCTGGTGCTGTTTACTTGCGTTCCTTGTTCTAACAATCCCAAACCTCATTTGGGCCTCAGTTAACTCTCTGTTAAGCTTACTCAATCGGCGAAAGCAAGCGTTATTTCACGCCGGTTGTCTGTGAGGCCGTGGTATTTATCCGGTCGAGCCGGCCGATTCTTGCCGAAACTTGGATCTCCCACGTTGAAATAGTTTTCACCTATATAATAATTTTCTCATAAATCTTATTTTATTACAAGATTTAAATATAACTCTCACTGATGCTGTTAGAAGATATCATATTTTAAGCTCATCCAACGTAAAATTGGATTTTAAAGTATGAGCTGAATAAAATCTAGTACCTCTATAGTGTAAGAATCCAGTATTATTTGCTTTATAATATTCATAAATATCTGAGGATACATCCGGTACATCCGGTATAGCATAATTATTAATTATTTATTATGTTTAAACATTTTGTAATCGTTTATTTAATGAATAATAAATTATTAAGTAATGATATAATCATTTTAAATAATTTTTGTATTTTAATTAATATTTTTATATTAGAATGATTTATTCTTTTTGGCAACTTCCGGTAAAATTGGCGCCACTGATTATGGTATAAAGCCCAGTGTCGGCAATATGGGCGGGCAGTCGACAGTACTAAGTTTTAATGGTTAAGTGCTTAGTGACTAGTGAAAGTGATAAATAAAGAAATATATTTTGATCAAAAAGTGATTTAAAATCCCGAAATCCTTCTGTTAGTTAATATCAGAAGTGGCAAAAGGATTTTCACGCTACACGAAATCAAGTATGAATGAGACGGGCGAGAATATTTAAAGACTATTTAAAGGGAAAGAATGAATAACAGACGATCCCATACTGGCAGACATAGCCGATAGCGATACAGCCGGCTTAGATCAAGCCGAGCATCTGAAAGAAGCCGTAGTCCGATATTACAAAGTGGGACTGCGAAACCACGCTCACGTTCCGGACGTCGATCTACATAACGCCGCGAGCTCCGCAGTCCTCCTTGTCATCGTGAAAGGTCGAGGTACAGAAGTCCGGGATCACCACGGCATCAATATATCTCTCCACAACCATATTCACCTGGCCGGTTACCAGGTGTATCTGGCAACAAGGATTCCGGACCGTCCCGATGCGACAGCGGGGATATTGGGGGTATGGCAAACACTTTAAATATCTAAGGCTCAAATGAAAATTTATCTGTAGTATTAAACTTTATGAATAAATTTTAAAATCCAAAAATTCGCACAGGCTACATTTTGATAAAAATATGATACCAGAGTTTGATCCTACCGTAAGAAATCATCGAATAGAAAACTAGATTGCGAAGGTCAATGAATGTGCTCAGATCTACAATTGGACTGAGCAACAAATACCACATTTTGCATTACCTCAGTTAGCAGGTCATGCCAAAAAATGGTACGAGGGCTTATGCTCGGTAAACCGAACTTGGCTTCAATGGCAGGAATGTTTGAAAAAAGCGTTTCTTTCAGATTTCAATTACGGTAATCTTTTAACTGAAATGTTAGATAGACGGTTTAAAGCAGGAAATCGTTGGATAATTACTATTATGATAAGACTCTACTTTTAAACGCATGCGAAATAGTAGGTAAAAAGGCGGTCGACTGTATAATACATGGATTAGATGACAGAACAATTAAAGCTAGTGCATAATCAGGAAGATTCACCGAACCCGAAGATTTGCTTTGTTTTCTAAAAGATATTTGTAATGAACTGTATGAAACTAAAAACAATAAAATAAAAC
This sequence comes from Phengaris alcon alcon, assembly GCA_037179445.1. Classification (NCBI taxonomy): domain Eukaryota; kingdom Metazoa; phylum Arthropoda; class Insecta; order Lepidoptera; family Lycaenidae; genus Phengaris; species Phengaris alcon. Next base: position 174,299 of record JAYRCH010000099.1, read on the forward strand.
ACTCTCTAAATTCTAATGATGAAATGACTTGCAGTTTTTGCAAAAAGGTAGGACACACTTTAAAACAATGTAAACCATTATTTTGTTTGATTGTAAAAAGCATGGCCACAGAGTAAATCAATGTAATCAACCTATAATAAAATGAAATGAATATAATAAAATGAATCTTGTCAAAAATTTGGTTACAAAAAAGAAGATTGTTTTAAAAATAAACCCAAAACAAATTTAGAAAAACGTGTAATGAATATAGATTCGTCAGATAATTGTAATTCAAAATTTTATAGACCAGTTTCAATTAATAATGATTCCAAATTAATCACCGCTTTCATTGATTTTGGAAGCGATTGTTCTTTAATTAGCAAAACGCTAGTGGATGAGTATGGGCTTATTGTTGAGTATGAAAACATGCCTATAATTAAAGGAATCGGTAATGGTACTATAGTTCCAATAGGTAAAACTGAATTTGGGCTGTCTATTGACAAGGTTGATTCTTTGATTAGCGCATATGTAGTTCCACCTTTACAACTACATGTATCACTTTTAATAGGACAAAATTTTACGGAATTGCCACATATATTTGTAATTAAAACAAAAGAGTCACTCGATATTTTAAATAGAAGTTATACGTTTCCCGACATTGAAAATGAACTTCCTTTAATTAAACTACTAACTTGCGAATACACGGAAATTAATAAAGTAGGGTTAGTGTCTTGTTTTACAGAAGATTTATTAAATGGAACAGTTTTTGTTCGAAACAGTTATCGAAATTTTTCTGGGATAGAGTATTGGGTACAAGAAGGCGTTTATTCAATAAAGGAAGGAAAAATTTCATAATTCCTGTTCACCCCATCTGCTTCTCTTCGCTTTAAATCTAATATGATTTTAGTTTTTAGGCCAAAAAAATTGAAAGTCGTGATAATAAGACTAAAATGTGTTTGCAAACTCGAACTAATTTTGAAGAAATCGATTATCAAAAAATAAATATAAATAAAGAATTTTCCCCACAAGAAAGAGATGCAATAATTCAGTTGATTCAAGTTTATCGTAGTACTTTTGCCCAAAATCTTTCTGAACTCGGGTGTACTTATTTAACTGAGATGGACTTAAAAATGTTGGATCATACGCCTGTTGCCTATAGGCCTTATAGATTGAGCTATAAAGATAGGGAAACTGTTCGAAATATGATAGGTGAACTTTTGCAAAACGAAATAATCGAAGAATCTTCTTCGTCTTATGCACGCCCAATTTTGCTTGTCTCGAAGAAAACAGGTGGCCAACGTCTGTGTGTTGACTACAGAGCTTTGAATAGCCGCACAGTTAGGGATCTTTTTCCACTACCCCGTATCGAAGACCAATTAGTTTCATTAAGTGGTAGTAAATATTTTACCAATCTTGATCTAACTAGTGGCTACTATCAAATACCTATTACCCCAAATTGTAGATATTTAACAGCATTTATTACCCCCGATGGACTGTATCAATTTAAGAAAATGCCTTTTGGTTTGGTCAACGCTCATGCACTATTTCAGAGGACGATTAATAAGGTTTTAAAACTTAACTCATTAGCTGTAAACGATAAACCAGCACTAGCATAATATTATTATAGTCTCTAAAAAATTTAATGAAGGTATTGAAAAATTGGAAAATACTTTTAAATTATTAAATGAAGCAATCTTACTTTAAACATTAAAAAATGTAACTTTTTTCAAACTAATATAGATTATTTAGGTTTCGAAATCTAACATGAAGGTATTAAGCTAGGTAAAACTAAAATAGAAGCAGTTAAGAATTTTCCCAGTCCTACAAATGTCCAAGAAGTTAGGCAATTTGTAGGGCTGGCAAGTTATTTTCGTAGCTTTATAAAAGATTTTTCACTTATTGCACGTCCTTTGACAGATCTAACAAAAAAAACACCGAATTTGGAGCTGGAGCGATGACCAAATTCAGTCTTTCAATACTTTAAAAGACAAATTAGTTCAAAGGCCGGTTTTAGCTTTATATGACCCAAAAAATATTACTGGATTGCATACAGATGCAAGCAAGATTGGTCTAGCTGGAATTCTTTTACAGAAAGAGTCTGAAAAATCTCCACTCAAACTGATTGCTTTCTATAGTAGGAAAACTACTATTGACGAACAAAAATTCCATGCATATGATTGGAAACTTTAGCGGTTATTACATCATTAAATAGATTTAGAGTGTATTAATTGGGTACCAAGTTTACCATTGTGACTGATTGCAATGCCTTACGTGCAACATTTTCGAAACGTGATATTTTACCCAGAATAGCTCGATGGAGGTTAGCTCTGCAAGAATACGATTATAATATTATTTATCGACCTAATAGTAATATGATGCACGTGGATGCGCTTAGCCGCAATCTGGTGGGTTTGGTATCCCAGAATCTTGAACCTGAAATACTTCGCGCGTTAGCTATTACACAGAATGATTGGCTGTTAAGTTAACAACCAACAGACCCCAAGATTTGTCATATACGTCAAGTATTAGAAGACCCTAAATATAATGAATTAGTAGACATAAAGCAAAACTTTTTAATCAAAGATAATAAATTATTTAGAAAAGTAGGAGAGAACGAGTTAAAATGGGTTGTACCAAAAGGAGCTAGATTCCAAATTTTACGTTTAAACCACGACGATGTTGGACATTTTTCAGTAGAAAAGACCTTAGCTCGAATAAAAAGAGATTTCTGGTTTCCGAAAATGAAAAAATTTGTGGCTAAATATGTTAAATCTTGCATTAATTGTGCTTACGCTATAGACCAAAATGGCAAAAAGGAAGGATTTTTACATCCTATACCGAAACCAGATATCCCTTTTCATACGGTACACATTGACCATCTTGGGCCATTTTTGAAAAGTACTCGAGGTAATACGTATTTACTTTTAATTGTTTAAATTTTGCATCATAAAGCCTCTTAGAAATTTTAAAACCTCTGGTACCGCTAAAGCTTTAGCTGATGTTTTTTCTACATTTGGTTTTCCAACTAGGCTCATATCCGATAGAGGAACTACGTTTACGTCTAAAGAATTTGAAAAATATTGTATCGATTCTAAAATAAAGCATATTTTAAACGCAGTTTCCTCTCCTCGGTCAAATGTTTAGGTTGAGAGATATAACCAAACGGTCTTAGGTTCGTTAGCATCTTACACTGATAAGCTTGGTGAAACTAAATGGGATCAAGAACTAGGCAGAATCCAATGGGGATTGAATAACACCTTGAATAAAGGCATTGGCAAAACCCCTTCTGCGGCTTTATTCGGGCGAACTTTAAATCACGCTAATGAAAATATATTTAGTGATCTCTTTTTAGAATCGCGTAACCTTAACCAAAATATTGATGAGATTATATCAGAAATAACAGAACACATTGAAAAAGATCAAATCAATCAGAAAGAACGTTTTGATAAGAATAGAACAAGTCCTACTATTTATAAAATCGGCGATTTAGTTAAAATAAAAAAACAAATATCATCGAAGGAAGGCCAAAGGAAAAAACTTTTACTTAAGTTCTCTGGCCCTTATAAAATAACAAAGATTCTAGACAATGACAGATATGAAGTATCTAGTATACCGGGTACAGAGTTAGGAAAACATAAATACTGTAACATTTGGGCAGTTGATCAAATAAAGCTATCGATAAATATACACATGAATAAAACATCTAGTTCGGATAGTGAAGAAGAATAACAAATGATTTGAACATAATTAGAATCAAAAATAGACCAAAACAAACTTTAAATGATTTCGAGATCATATATAATATTTTTCTCTCAAGTTTTCTTAAGAACTTGAGAACAAGACTTGAAGAACTTTCCAAGTCATTTATATTTTTTAAAGTAAATTATTAATTAGGTGGACTTGAACTTCCCAGTCCACTCAATAAAATTCATACACTTGATGAATTTTCCAAGTTAGTATGTCTTTTTTTTAAATTTATTACCAGGTGGACTTGATGAAATTTCCTATCCACCTATAAAGCTTGATGAATTTTCCAAGTTATATTAAATGATATTTGTAATGAGTTAGTTAAATTTTAAATAGCAAGAAAATTTTAATATTTTAATTAGTGAATTTATTTTGTTTCATTTTACCATCTTATTATACAAATTAATACAATCTATAATCCTTAATATATTCCATTTATTACCAGTTTTATAACTTATTTTTGAATTATAATAAACAAATCTTAAGATATTAAACACATAAAATATAATATTAACTAAAATCTATAAAAAATATTTACAGACTATATATGTAGGTAAGTACTAAAAAAATAATAACTACTCCAAAACTTAAAATGCTACAAAACAAAGAAATCTCCCAGGTCGTCCCCACCAGGCAGAGTACTTAGAAGGCTCAAAGAGTTTCCTCGCTGGATTGCGATACTTATTCTCTGGGCCAGGTAGGTGCCGACTCTGGGGTCTCGGGTGGCCTCAATGAGTTTTTGGAGATTTCTCTGAAAAGTTTGTGCGCACCCAGACCCCATGTACCTAAGGTTTCAACCCCAAACGGTTCAAAGATGAGATCCCCACTAAGGTTCTCATATTTGCGCCGCTTGAGGTTTTTCGCCTGATTGGCGGCCGCACCTGCAGAACTCGAGGTGCCCTGGACATGGGACGGAGCAAGTGTATCGACGCAAGTAGCGTCCCATACAAGAGCCCGTCCCACTCTCCAAGGGACCAGGGTCATACCGTCTGGTCTCTTGCCATCGTCGCGCGTCAAACCAGAGGGTTCCAGCACAGCTGGCACTCCGGCGGTGACAAGAGCTCGACGGATGAGATCGCTCAGGCAGTGATGTCGGGAGATGCGGCCGACGCTTCGTTGACAGGACAGCCCGTGGTGTCCGAGGCTGTCCACGTTTGCACCACAAACACAGCGATGGGGGACGACGTGGTGGGTGCCAAGACGCAGGGAAGTGGCTAACCGGAAAGCTGTTCGATCCAGCAATGTGCCCGTATTGGGTGACGGTAATGCTTGTAGCCAAAGGCCCGACTCCCACTTCTCCGCAGCTAAAAGGTGAGCCTGCTCCACAGGACTGGAGGACGTATTAAGAAGATTATTCCGTACCAGTCTGCAGAGTGGCTCGTCCCAGAGCCTTTGGGAAAAAGTATTGTGACAGTTAATTTGGAGGAGGCGGTCTACAGTTTCATTAAAATTTTGTAATTTGTTATCTATGAAGTCCGGGAGAGATTCGTCTAAAATAGGTGAGCCCAAAAGGAAGAGCGAATCCTTGTGAATGACAGACAGTTGTGGAGCTATTTCTTTAAAGCTGGATATAATCGCGTTTCTATCCCCACAAATGTCTGGCACAAAAAGTTCGCACTTACCTAGGTTCAGCTGCAGACCTATTTTTTGGAACTCGTGGATCAGAGTGCGGAAGTCTGATAGTACAGTGGGTGCATCGCTTCCAAGGGTCCCATCATCATCATCATCAATACAATCTATTGTTATGCATGTAATTTGAAACTCAAAAGGTCTATTTGTATTGATTGTTTTCTTTTTGTTTTAACTTATTATATATTTAATACTTTAATTTTTTTATGGGATGTATAATTTTAGGTTTAGTTGTAATAAGTTTGAGGTCAAACTTTTTGTCAGTATGGCCGATTGTAAGAATCTAGTATTATTTGCTTTATAATATTCATAAATATCTGAGGATACATCCGGTACATCCGGTATAGCATAATTATTAATTATTTATTATGTTTAAACATTTTGTAATTGTTTATTTAATGAATTATAAATTATTAAGTAATGAGATAATCATTTTAAATAATTTTTGTATTTTAATTAATATTTTTATATTAGAATGATTTATTCTTTTTGGCAACTTCCGGTAAAATGGCGCCACTGATTATGGTATAAAGCCCAGTGTCGCCAATATGGGCGGGCAGTCGACAGTACTAAGTTTTAATGGTTAAGTGCTTAGTGACTAGTGATAGTGATAAATAAAGAAATATATTTTGATCAAAAAGTGTTTTAAAATCCCGAAATCCTTCTGTTAGTTAATAATAGTGGTATCAAGATTGATAACAAAAGGTACTGAGACACGAGACAGGTTCATAAGATTTAATATCAAAGATCTTTATAATGTGGGCATGAAACGTCCAGTGTGGATTTTTAGAATTATATTATGATATACCTACATCCTACGGTCTAGAACTGGCTAGAATTTTAAAGCAGGTAGGTATTAAAAACACAGTGATCCATAAAGTAAAACGATTAAAGTGTCGATTTTAGAATTCTATGATAATAATATAACATTAGAATTGTTTCATTACAGGACCCCAATTCTCGTATTAAACTTAGACTTTTAATTTACTTTTAACGAATTATATATAAAGATATCATAAACTGATTTTTGTAGTTTGGACCTTTGGGATGAAAGGGTGAAAGAAAAGGCTTCTTCACTATTTTTTCACACCACGAAGTCTATTTGAGTGTTCAATAATACATTCTACGCAACAGTTCCGTTCACATCACAAACATAATCCACAAGTTGTTCACATATTTGTTTTTCTTTGAAAATATATATCACGCCAAGTATCTAAAAAACTGGCTGCCAACATAACCATCTGAATTGCCAGATGACCAACATTTAAGTAATTTTTTTAGTGTTGCTATTTACAAATTATAATAATTCTAATAAAGTCGTGACAGAGTCGCCACACCACCCCCCCACGGAGAAAGCTAACCCGACGAAATTGTAAGGTTACTTTAATTACTTAATCGTTGAAATTTTTAAAACGCACACGTCTGCCAGACCTTGTGGTGTATGGCTCTTTAGGCTGATCTGTGGTTGAAGATGGTGCTAATTGAGTTGTGGAAGAGTCAGGTGGTTGCTGAGATATCGGAGAAGTCGGTGGTAAAGTGTCCAAAGGTGGAGAATTGTCGACATAGGCTGGTTTGAGTCTGTCGACGCTGACAACAACGGTCTTGCCCTTAACATCAATGGTGATAGTTTTGCCATCAGAGGCCCGTTCAACAACTTTATAGGGACCATTGTAAGGGGGCTGAAAGGGGCGGCGGACAGTATCGTCTCGCAAAAATACGTGCGAGGATGTAGCCAAGTCTTTAAACACAAATGTGGATGGAACCGAATGTCGTGAAGCTGGGACGAGTCGAATGGATGCCATGTGGCTCCGGAGTTTCGCCACAAAGTCGGCAGGGTCCTCGAATTTGTTCGATTCAGCCACTGGAACCAGTATGACGACTCCAGGAAGACGAAGGGTTTCACCGTAGACCATTTCAGCAGCTGTGGCTTTTAAGTCTTCTTTGAAAGCTGAGCGTATACCAAGTAAGACGAGCGGGAGAGCCTTGATCCAGGAATCGCCATGGCACATTAGGGATGCCTTTAATTGGCGGTGGACGCGCTCTATCATTCCGTTAGCGCTCGGATGGAAGGCCGTCGTACGAATGCGTTTGGAAGCGAAATTCTGCAAGAGACGGCGGAACAGGTCGGACTCAAAATGAGTACCACGATCCGTGGTTATAATCGACGGAATGCCGAAACGAGGTATCCACTCTCTTGTAAAAGTATCAACAACTTCTTCAGCTGTGATGGTTCGCATAGGCCAGACTTCAGGCCACCTAGTAACCCGATCGATTGCTGTAAGGCAGAAGCGATACTCGGAGCAAATCGGCAACGGTCCGATAATATCCATGTGGATGTGAGAGAACCGACCGGATGGAGTGTCGAAGGTGCCTAAGGGAGCAGAAACATGTCTAGCGACTTTACAACGGGCCCACTCTCTACAATCTTTGTTCATGGAGGGCCACACGTAACGGTCAGCTACGATACGCGCTGAGCGCCTAATGCTAGGATGACTCAGGTTATGTAGTTTATTGAATATCGTGCGACGCAAGTCACGGGGTACGTACTGTTATACCTTTACAATGTAAGTAGTTGGGCTGAATAGACCTTAAGTCAAGTCAGCATATCCTAACATCATACCATCGGCCAGACAGTTAGTCTTCCTTAAGTCTTATTGCAGACCACCTTCTTGTTGTACTAATTCTTGCTCTTTTATTTCTAAATCCTATTTCTAAATAATTATTGTAAAGTGTGCTAATAAAGAAACCTTTTTTTTAAAAGCGATTCGCGAGGCCCCGCATAACAGTACGGACGAGGCTTAACGGTCGCAAGGTCACAAAATAGGGAGAAGCCTGTGCCAGGTACGCGTAATTTTACCAAATCAAGACTAGGATTGCCAATTAATTGGGTCAACTCCCTGTCTGCTCCTTGGGACGCGGCAAGAGCCTCGTATTCTTGCTCTAAGGAAATAGCTTCTACTCGAGATATTGCGTCAGCGACAATATTGTCTTCGCCTCGTATGTATTTGATATCCGTCGTGAACTGGCTAATAAAAGACAGTTGGCTCAGTTGTGGTGGGGGAAGCTTCTCGCGACGTTGTACGAAAGCGTACAGCAATCGCTTGTGTTCGGTGAATATTGTCACGTGTTGGACTTCCACAACGTGTCGAAGATGCTGTACACTTTCGTACACGGCCAAAAGTTCGCGGTAATAAGCCGGCCACTCACACTGTTTAGGAGTCAACTTCTTTCTAAAAAAAGCAAGTGGGACCCAATTTCCGTTAACTAGCTGTTGGAGGCAAGCACCGATATGAAGGCTTGATGCGTCGGTAAACAACCCTAAGGGTGCATCAGCTACAGGATGGTGAAGGATAGTTGCATCTGAAAGGCTTTTCTTACAATCCTCGAAATTTTTCAACAGTTCAGGCGTCCAGGGATATGGTTTGGAACCCTTACTCTTGGTAGCGGCCAAAGTCTCGATAAGCGACACCTGAAATTTTGCAGCGTGAGGGATAAAACGCCTGTAATAATTGAGCATGCCAAGGAACCTGCGCATTCCTTGGACATCCTCAGGGGGTTTGAAATCTATCAGGGCTTGTATACGGTCCTGGGGTGGGCGCGTGCCGTCGGCACATATGGAATAGCCGAGGAACACAACCTCGCTGGCGCCAAGGACGCACTTGGACGGGTTTAAGACCACTCCATACTCTTGGAGGCATCCAAAGAGAGTGCGTAGATGTTTCTGGTGAGTATCCTCGTCTGGTGAAAAGATTAAAATGTCATCGATATACGGGAAACATAAATCGAGACCCCGTGTGACCTCATCAATAAATCTTTGAAAGGTCTGACCAGCATTGCGAAGACCAAAGGTCATGTAGGGAAATTCGAAGAGGCCAGCTGCAAGGTTGGATGTATTTGGCCGCCTTGGTGTTGAATTTTTTGTGGTACCAACACATTTTTTCAGGAGCACCATGTGTTGAAGTACGAGAGCGTCGACCAGCAGATGCGTTGTGGCTGCGCATACGCAACGCATCTGCTGGTCGACGCTCTCGTACTTCAACACATGGTGCTCCTGAAAAAATGTGTTGGTACCACCTCTGGTGAGTTAAAGAAGCAACTTGCTTACTAAGTTCGTCGATCCTTGCCAGAAGTGTGTCGAAGGCAGGAGAAGAGAATGATGTGGCCGGCGATGAGCAAGAAAAAACTTTGCTTGGACTGGCAATCTCAATGACCTTGTCGGCCAGGTCTGCCAGTTTTTCCAATGTCAGGTCAGTCTGTGAGACCAAAATAGCCTGTACTTGCTGGGGTAGGCGTCTCATCCACAACTGCCTCAGAATGCTCTCATCTGTGAGGGCATTGTTCGAGAGTAAGCGGAGGTGCCGAAGAAATTGAGAGGGTTTCCTGTCGCCTAATTCTTCGACTCCGACAAGTTGGCGTACCCTTTGTTCTTCGGAGATCGAAAGTCGTCGGATTAATTCCTCCTTCAATTTTGTGTACTTGGTACCGTCGGTTGGAGGAGCGGTTATAATGTCGTCTACCTCTTCAGCTAATTTCTGGTCGAGCTGTGAAATGATGTACTTAAACATTGTGGTATCAGATTTGATTCCGGAGAACTCGAACTGAGCCTCTACTTGAGCAAACCAAACTTTAGGCTTGTTCAGCCAAAATGGTGGGAGCTTCATGGAGACTTTGCATATTTCTGGTTTCTTTTCTCGTTCCAGACGTTGCTGTAAATCTGCCTTTGTCCGCTTCCAATCGAAGAATAGTATCTTGGGGAGTTTCAGCCATTGTTAGTGATTAGTAACCACACCCAAAGATCACAGACTTGCAGTGCAGAAAAACAAAATAAAATCAACCGAAAATTAATTAAAAAAAATAATTGGTGTGGCAACACTGATACCTAAATGCAGTTAGTAGGTAAGTATAAGTAGCTATAAGTAACACCAATATACAATTTTTTATAAAAAGGTAACACCTCTGGAGAAAAAATTAAAATTAAGTTTTATAATTTGGTTTACAAAATCATGTTAAAAAAATAATATTCCAAACTATAAGGAAACATGCCTGTTATTATGATTAGCAGGTAAGTCAAATAAATGTTATATTTACAGCGAAATATAATTTCGCTCATCTGTATTGAAATAGTTTTATACATTTATGCTTAGCATACCAATATACTCGCCCACCGACCTACACAATTCCTTCCTACCTACGAACCTAAATATTATCTTTACATAACCTACCTAGCTTCCCACATTTACCTACTTTAATATATGATGTAATAATAATTATACATATAGTCCACATCTGTTCCTAAACTGAATGTACTATAAAAAATTATCTAAGTTAAGTAATCTGTAGTTAACGATGTTGGTACCGTAGTATTAAGTATTAAGTGTTTAAAATATTTGGTAAAATGTACTATGGTTACTGTTTGTTAACTCTAATAAAATAAAATAAAAAAAGAAATAGCGTTAAAACAAAATTTATGCTTGTGAAATTTCCGAAAAACCAAAACACAAGATAAATCAGGCAAAAAACCACAAAAACACACAACAAATTCAGGTAGAAAGCTTACCCTCACCGAATTGCGGCAGATAATGAGGAATAATATTAGTTGAACGTTAGAAAGTACGTAAAACAAAAGTTATTTTCGAGTTAGAACAGCTCCGATAATAATTGGTAAAATATGAGTAAAATATCAAGAAAAGCTTACCGAAATAATGTTGTTGTAACTTAAAACTAAATAACTCACTGTAATTTCCTATAAATCCTATTTAAAAATGAAAATAATAGTCGAAAAACACTTTCGCACTGTTTCACGAGCGTTTGTTTACGTTTTCGAGTTTTTGACAGATAGGGATGTACCGACAGTGTTGCCAGAGTCTACTCAGCCCAGGTTGCCATTTGTAGTTTCAAATGTTGCCATCTGAAACCGAATGTTGCCATTAGAAAAAAAACCTGTAAAAAAAAGTTCTGTGTCTTTTAGTAATATAAAAATATTTATACCTTCCTATTGAGTACCATTTTATTGCTCTGCATTTTGGTTGATAAAAATTTAAATCGAAAAAAATCATGTTTTCAAAAAATGTTAATCCTTTTGGTTGATAAATAATTGATTCCATAATAAAAATTTAAATCGAAAAAAATCATGTTTTCAAAAAATGTTAATCCTTTTGGTTGATAAATAATTGATTCCACAAATTTTTTTCCTCATAAATTTAAAATCATGTTTTCCTGAAAATAAAAGTATTATAAAATATAAATAAAAAGATTAAAATGAAAATAAAAAATAAATTTAGACTCCATTTTACAACACAAATACATTTTTCTAGACGCATTTAAAAAAAATAATAGGTGTAAGTTGCCTATGCATTTGAAATCCAATACTAAAACATGCAAAAAATAAATATAAATTTCCCAGCACCTTTAATTAGTGGTTAGTATTTTATTTTCCTATCCAACATAGTTTTTGTTGGCTCAAATGTAACTGCATCTTTAACAGATGCTTTCACAGCCATTAATGACGATATTGTGTTTGTATTTAGACGGTTTCTGTTATCAGTCTTTATAAGTTTCAGTTGACTGAAAATACGTTCCACGCAGGCATTTGAAAAAGGCAAAACGAAAAGCAAGTTCACAACTTTTCTTAAATTGGGGAATGCTCGGTTATTTGAAGCAATAATTGATTTTTATGTAATTGCTTGCCACAGTTTTGATAAGTTTTTGCAATTCCGGTTTAAGAATGTGCAAAAGAGGTCTCTCAGATTGAAATAGAATGTTAAAATCTGTGAGCAGTCCCAAAACATACGACATGAATTCGAGATATGTACGTGTAAATTTATTGTTTAACGCTGATAGGATGTCGCCGGTCACTTTACTGGGGTCTTCGTGGACCTCTACTCTAAAATATGCAGCAAGAACATCATATTGTTCTAAGACCCTATCTACGCAGGCCTTTTATGATAACCATCTGGTGGTTGCTGGGCTCAAAATTTTGTGGATGTCTACTTTGAAATAATCTTGAAACTCTTTCAATTTATTCTGCCTTAATGAGCCTTAATGAAATGTGCGCCAACGCTTCTTAGCATATCTTCAATTGATTTTGGCAGTTTCAAACATGCTTTTGATGCCGCAAGATGAATCATGAGACACGAACACTTTACACAGGCAATATGCGGAATCTCTTTTTTTTACTGCTCGCCTACCATGCTGTTTGTCGTGTCTGAAGCAAATCCAACAAAGTTTGTCAGAGGAATTTGTCTTTGTTTAAGCCAATCAAGCAGGCACATAGTTAAATCTTCCGCTTTTCCTGACTTCACCTCGTATATATCAAGAAATTTCGTATCAACAGCATCAGTTTCATCATCAAAATAGATCACTGCCAAAGCACATTGTTCAAAGACACTTATGTCAGTGGTCTCATCCATTATGATGCTGAAAAATGAGTTTTTCAACTTATACACGAGATGTTCAGTGGATATTGGTCCATTAACATTTGTAATGACTGCTGTGGTTTTGGTTCGGCCTAACTTTAATGCATTAGCTATTTTCGAATCCTAAAATGTATTGGCAAAAAAAGGCACTAAGCTAGGGACAATGGCAAATTATTCTTCGCAATAAATGATGATATTTTTAGTTCTGCTCTCTTTCTCAGCACCTCTTTATTAGTGGGCTTCAATAATTCGCCGATAGGTTTATTGTTGCTTACGAGTCTGATCTGGGCAATGTCTTTGTGATTCCATGTGCTTGACAATGGCGAATTTTCGGTTAACCAACAAACAATCGCAAATGGTGTAGTATGGTTTTTCTTGACCATTCTGCTCTTTCTTTGAGATCCAGTTTTTAAATTTGATATCAGTTAGCCATTTTTCTGAAAATGATCTCGGTTTAACTGATGTGCTTGAAGTCTTTGAAGAGGAAGCAATTGGTGTTAGAGATGGGCTTGAAGACTTTGAAGAGGAGGCAACTGGTATTAGTGAGGTGCTTGAAGGAGAAGCAACAGGTGTTGTTGTCATGATAGTGGTCGTGGCTGTTATTAATTTTGTTGCATGCTCAATGTTATGAGTTTTATTAGAAACACACACTTGAGGGTCAGTAACAGAAGAAACAATTAAGTTGTTGTTGCTTTGAATACCCGTTGAAGGTTTTGGTATTGTTAGTCCTTTCATAGCTCTTTTTTGTTAGTAAAAAGGCACACCATGCAAAATAATCATGAAACAAAAAATACATTTGCATAACATTCAAAAGCAAAAAATGACAATATCAGATAATAATAATAATAACTGCAAACCAGGTGTTATACACAGTAATAATAATAATATCTATGGACGCTTCACACCTCGCAGTTCTGGAAGAACTTGTGTTACGGATACCAGCAAACGGAAATATATTTAATACTTTTATATTATATACATATTTAAGATTTTTATTATATTATACACATATTTAATACATATTCATGACCCAGGAACACGTATAAACTTTTTGTTTCTTCAGCGGGATTCGAACCCGCGACTCCCGGCTTGAGCACCAACATGCTCAACCACTGAGCCACAGAAATAAGTCAAATAAGATATAAGCAAGTCGCTTTGTTAATTGGTCAAATGAAATTAGCGTGTACTAGTGGGCCATATTTTTACCTGTTTGGTTTTGTTTTTTTTGTAGATGACACTGGTGTTAGTGTTTTTGTGGTGAATATCTGCGATTTTTTGTCAATCTTTTTTTTTTTTTGAAGAAGCTTCATGCAGTTCCGAACCCACCACCACTTCGTCATCGTTTTGTCGAGATGTTGAAGATTTTGATATTTAAAATCTCTTCATGGCGTTATTAATTTTTTAATTTTTAAAAGCCAAACCATGCAAAATAAAAAATAAAAAATCTTTTAATATAAAAAGTTCTTCTCATTAGCAAAAGTCACAAAGCAGTGATAAATAACTGAAAAATAACACTCACCTAGATTTTTCGAAGTTTTTTAAGTCAGTGGATTGGTGAATTCCAACTCAATGAAAAAAATAATCTGAAAAAAAAGCAGCTGTAAGTAAATAAAAAATAATAACCTTTGTCTATCCTATAAAATGGATGAAATGAACATCCATTTAAAAATAATAAGATGGCAACACTTTACTTCTTTCATTTGTTTGGAAAATGTATCCGACTGAAGGACTTTGTATCCATGGTCATGAATAAATTAAAAAAAAATTGAAAAGTTGCCAAAAAGTTTCTATTTGAGCTCGGTTGCCATTTGGTTGCCACGAAGGGTCAAATGTTGCCAAAATGGCAACCAAAGTTGCCAAATGGCAATGCTGTGTACCGATGCCGTTTATTGCCAAGGAGAAAGTTCCAATAATCATCGAAAGATGGCTCGACCAGTCAGAAACTTCTTGAATGAAAATTTCTTCACAGATTTTTTTCCAATTCTGCTGGGAATGACTGGAATCGATGTGTTTCAGCTTGGAGAACGTAGAACGTTGCAGGAAATGAGTGTCTTGGGTCGAATTCCTTGGAAATTCCGATGGGATGGTCCCGTTTGTGGCGGCCAAAAAATGGATTCGCACGCTCGTTTTGCAGCGAACGCTGAGTCACGGAGTGTAGTGGGCAGGTGTAGTTATTGTTCCCGAACTCCGAATGGAAGCGTCGTGTAGCAATTGAGCCAGGAGTTCCAGCACCGGAAAAAGTAGACTTGACTAACGAAGGCAGTCACCACTTTGAGATGAAAGGGTGAAAGAAAAGGCTTCTTCACTATTTGTTCACACCACAAGTCTATTTCAGTGTTCAATAATACATTCTACGCAACAGTTCCGTTCATATCACAAACATAATCCACAGTTTATTCATATAGTTGTTTTTCTTTCTTTCACGCCAAGTGTCTAAAAAAATGGCTGCCAACATAACCATCTGAATTGCCAGATGACTAAAATTTAAGTAATAATTTTAGTGTTGCTATTTACAAATTATAATAATTCTAATAAAGTTGCGACAGAGTCGCTACAGACCAATCAAAACATATTTGACGTTGGTTTGACGTTTATAAGTGATATATATTATCTGTGAGACTATGACACGGTTGTCATGGTAGCAACATGGTCAGTTTACAAATGGAAAATGAATAAAGATTACATATTCTAAATACTACATTTATTACTTCACAGCATCTGGCGACGAGAATGACTATCTACAGAAATGGAAAAGAATTTGCGCCGCTCTACGCGCTCAACTTACAAGGTTAGAAAATTACTTGAATACGAACAAAATTCCATCATATGCAGAAACTCGAGATAAGACTACAATGCTTACGTGAAAACTTACAAACATTTCGAGAGTTACAACAAAACATAGAAACCAAAATATCAGACGAAGAATTAGAGAACGAAATAGATACAAGATACGACATGGAAGAAAAATTTACATTAATCAAAATTAACCTATTAAATATGCAAGACCAAACTGAGCATAATTTTACTTCAGCACAAATTTTAAAATCCCATATACATAATATAGAGAGAGGACAGAAGTACATACTGCGATAAGAGCGAGCAATACATACATACACTTCTCAGAAAAGTTGACAACAGGAAAATAGTTTCAACGTACAGAACGGAGGAAACATCGAAAAATGAACGGAATATAGAGTCCACAAAAAATAGTAAAGAAGCACTTACAAATTTTACTGGGAATAATACAATTAGTGGCATTATATACGGGCCATCTACATCTATACCTTTAGAACAGAACACAGTGATAGATTGTATTCCACCAGGAGAAATAATGAGCAAAGATGCAAATGAACGCCATGCGATTGACAACGTGCACAATACATTTAGAGAAGATAGAAATACACATAACACTTGGAAAAGAATAGCTATAGAAAGTTATTATACAAAAAACAGATACAAGAAGCTTTTAAAGAGAGAAAACATGAATAGTCATACTACACGAGATGTACACCAGAAATTTACACCAAAAATAGATTTTACAGACACTAGAGACAGAGAGTTAAAATGTAAATATGTACTGATGATATACATTATGGAAAACGAAAATAATTTGCAAAAATATAAACACACGTGGAAAAAAAAAGCTAATAGAAACACGAGTCGTAGAATTTATTTACCATATCGCATATTTTGGAAGGTTAGGAGAGATAGTTATATCATACATGTAGTAAAAGGAGAGTTGTTGCAACATGTATATAGAGAAAAGGGGGAGGAAGGCGGCCCATGAACTAGGACTATTGCACGTCGCCTGCTACATTATGTACGAAGTGCAATGAGATGCTGGCGCAGTCAACCGTCGGCACGTGGAGCAGCTCCTACCTGCTCCAGGCGAATAGCGGCGGACTGATATATATTATCTGTGAGACTATGAGACGGTTGTCATGGTAGCAACATAGTCAGTTTACAAATGGTAAATGAATAAAGATTACACATTCTAAATACTACATTTATTTACTTCACAATAATGGGAATACTATTTTCCTGTTTTATCATATCGAGACTGCATCGAAACTGTATTATTTATTAAAGAATCGACTTACTGATTTCAATATACTTACAAGATGTCAGGCTTTTCTATATTGTGACAAAAATAAAAAAAAATATGTAGATTTTAGACTAAGGACTCCAAAATGTGGCCTCGCCCGGCGTCAAGCTCGTAGCTACGCCATATGCCTATGCTATTATCAGTCATTTATACTGATCATTAGTTTTAATTTATACGTAGATCGTCGACGGTACTCACTAAGGTTGTTTGGTTTCAGTTCACTCAGTTTCACTCAGTTTGATTAAATTCGTGTCAGACTGATGAGTTCTACAATCAGTAATAGCTAATTTTTCTTCAAAGTTTATCACATGGACTACAATCATGAATTTTCTCAGCTTTTTCGAGCCAGCTGTTTAGCATATAGAGGGAGGAGAGAAGATTGAACAAAAAAAAAACGCTTTAAAGTTGAATATCTCGCTAACGGATACCGAAATCAAAAAATCGTCTTTGCAACCTCGCAATATTTTTAAAAGACCTATCTAATGATACTGTTCGCGCCGTTTAGAATAAACACAAAGGACATCACTACGTGATGTATGGCCGACCGAAAGGGGCGCTGTCAGAGAGTGACGAACACTTGCAATTAGATCCCCTTCCGCGCCGGATGCATTTTCAGCTCATCCCGAAACCTAGTGAACGCGAACGCGTGTGCGCATATTTATTTGTGCTCGTTAATATAATACCAAATTCGCCGGCGAACCGCGATAAATCTATCGATAATCCGCTCAACAGCTGTGTAGTGTAGTGAGAAGAAACCTCCGCCCAGATACAGAACCACCAGCTCAACAATAAGGTCAGTCCCAGATTTCTCCAGCCCTCACATTAACCTATATACCTACTTCCCTCAGCTCAAAGTCGTATGTGTAAGTTCCTAGCTTACACAGATACCCTACACTACACAAAATATTATCTATGATTTTATTTTAGAACTTTGTTGACGTGATAAATACACATATCCATGCAAAGTTTCATCTTTCTAGCACGTGAGAGAGCTTCCGAGACGTGAACTACGGAACCCTAAAAAAAACGAAATCTTATAAAACTGCAGTCACTCTCGAAAATTTCGTTGGTTCAGTTACACTGGACGAAGAACTTTAATTCCGAGTTCAACCCCTAGATTGAGGGTTAGAACCCATCTTTATTACGACGATACGTAAGACGAGGGTCGAGAATCCGTGTTCGAACACGGAATATACCGAGAGCAGTTATATTGCCGCTTGACTACAGTTTTCACTGTTAACTGGTTTGTTCTGGTTGATGGTTTTTGGACGCTGTACTATAATGAAATGCACCAGGTTTGAAAGTTTATTTTTACGAGACTACAGTGAAGCCAAAGGAAGGGTAATAATTTCGGCAGTCCATGTATGTATGTACGTGTATAATATATTTGTTCCACTGTAGCGTCTAAACTACTGGTCCTATTTTAATAAATGTGGTGTCAATAGATTCGTCATAATAGCCCGGGTAACATAGGCTATATAATTTACGCAGTCAGGTCATAGCTTTTTATAAATATTGTAGTTATATTATAGTGATATCTATCGCTCAAGGTATCGGGTTTTTATTCACTTCGCATGGCGTGGTGGCGGAGTGGATGTCTGCATTGTGATGCGCTCAATTAGTACAAGTGTTAAAACTCGGACGGGCCACAAGCGACCGCGATGCGACTGTTGAGACCCTTTTTTCGTCCATATAGACTCTCTGCACATAATATTATAATATAATGTTATATTATAACCTCCTTTCTAATAATAATTTTTAAATGAGCACAAGTGATAAGCTACTCAATATCTTATACGTGAAAAGGCACTTGACAGAGAAAGACAACAACATTGAATCGTTTCGTTGTGTAAATACTTTTACTAGTAAGGGGTATGTGTATAATATAATAAAAATATTTAATACAATACATAATAATATAGTGTTAAAGTATTAGATATACTTCCCATTACTGGTATCTGTAACACAAGTTCTTCGGATACTTAGCATGGGACCGGATTTACTATAGATATTATTATTATTAAAAAAAAAAACACGTAAAGCCGGTCGAGGCAGCTCAAGAATGACATTGTTTAGCGCGTACGATCAGTCGTTCTCTTGCCGCCCGTCTGCGCGAGCCTGAGTGTGAAGAGTTCAGTAATTGGCGCTCCGACACTATCACAGTACTCTTCCCAATTAATTTTCATATTTATGTTATTTCTTATGGTGTTCGACGCAGGTACAGTCACGAACAGCACTGAAACCAAGTCCATTTCTATTAATCCGTAATTTTTCCCAATCTTTGCAGATGATTAGGCAAACCGGGTCCGCAAAGATAGCGCCTATGCGTGTTTTTATCTGTGAATTACAACAGTAAACATGAATTTTTTCTTTGACAGAAGGGTGTGATTTTGTAACAGCTTCATCGATAGGTAAACGAGAAAAACAGCCTGAAAAAGTATGCTTTTGAATTCTGGAGAGTGATTATATGGAAAATGTATGGAAATTCAATTTTAAACTATCGATGAATCAATGCAAATATATTTAAAATAACTTTTATAAAATATAACATTACAAAAGAGTAAATAAAATGTATAAAAATGAAATAGAAAACTTTTACATTCATACTAATACATACTAAGATTCAAATACAGTCCCATCATAAAATTTGCATGTATTTGCAATGTTGGGATTATAATAGATTTTGCTCCAATAATGAAGAAACTATTTTTATAATTCTATTTCACCTATTATACCTTTCTAAGTAATTTATTGAAATTATTCTCTGGAAAAAAGTTTCATGTTTCCTTACCTATCTCTGACCATGTTCGTTTGAACAAAATTTCAGCTTATACCGTTAGATTGCTAGTTTGACCCGTTTATCTTACTGCGCTATGTGTGACAACCTTTTTATGTAGAATATACTTGTAAGTACAGTGCCGACAGATCCAGTGCACCACTTCTGAATCTTATTGCCAAGAAATAAGGTTGAAAAGTGGTAAGCCGGTCTGACTTCGACCGCACATGGAAGGGGCACTGAAGTCAATATGTTTTTGTTCTTTGGTTGTTATTTTGGTCGTATTTCTAGTACGTCGAACGAATTACGACTTTATTGCAACATTGCAATAAAGTCGTAATTCGTTCGACGTACTAAGATACATAAGTGAAATATTAAATGGTTAGAATTATAAATGTTATTTGTGTACGGAAAGCTTCAACAAAAGGAAGAAAAATTTGGGATGGGATTAATAATCCTGATCCCAATTAATAAATCTTAGTTAGCAACCACGTTACTACTAGCACGTTACTACTTTATAGGAAATAGGAACTGTGTTTATCAAATATTTGTTAACTTAATATTTATTCCAAGAATTTATAAAACTGAATGTATGAACTCTCTCAAAATTAAGAAAATATATGAAAATAGGATCACGTAACCATTACTGTTATTATATAATATTGATATAAAATATTTGATATTTCAAGACTTCGATTAGTAGATTAAAGGAGAGTCCAAATACATTTTAAAATCGGCAAATTCAGTTACAGGAAATTTTTGCTTGAAAATGCCTTAATTTAGCTACTCACTTTGTGGGGAACAAAGCGAGTAGCTAAATTAAGGCATTTGAAGGATAGTCTCGAAATCTCTCCACCGATTGATATTCTCATACGAACTCGGCAGAAATGAAAAATGGGGCGTTATCCTAATTTTATTCTGAATGGGTCAGACTTAGTAACTTAAGCAAATGTATACAATGCTGGATAACTCTCTGCAATGTATACATTTTGCAGAGAGGTACCTATGCAGTAATTCCATGTAAAACTAATTTATTGTAAAAAAATGTACACAAAATGGTATCTAAAACTAAAAACACATAGCTATATCTAACTTAACATAATATTATATTATTCAATATTAAGTATAGGTACTTACTACTACCTGATTCTGCCACTGTTATAATTGAGATATTATATCCTAATCTTTACACGAGCAATTCTTGTATATTGTATATAATCAGAATCTCGGAAACGGCTACAAGTATTTCCATGAAAACTTTAAGTGAGCGTTCTTGTATAATCAAAAATTCAGAAACTGCTTCAAAACAGTATTTTTTTATTATATAATGCTCTAAATAGTGCTATGAAAAATAAGGCAGTTTACAAAAGGTATACTAAAATTCAATATTTTCAAAGATACTGCGGATTGTTTGAAGCACTTTTGCGACTCTTGTAAAACGCCCCATACAAAAGTCGTACAAGCAGGTGACGTCACACACTACTAATGTTGCTACGAAATGTATGGCCATATGCACAAAATTTCTAATATCTCCGAAGTTTGCGCGCACAAATATACTGTAGCAAATCTTTTTGTATTTAATGTAAGTAAACTAATTATGTAGGCTTTTTACACTAATGTTGTAAAAAAATATTTCAACTTTTTTGTGACTTCCAAATGCATATTATAATTACAAAACTACACATAAAATCCTAATTATTTTTACTTTAATCATGTTGTAATACCTAATTATTAATTCTTAATTAAAAAAAAAATTAAATTTTTACATGTAGGAAAATATTCAATTATTTCCATGATATTTAGCATGCATGGGATATTGGGGGAGTAAAATCGATCTAGCTAGGCCTTATCGCTAGAAAACTGCGCATTTTTAAATAAAATAAGTTTTTCTTTCGTCGTGATATAATATTTATATTAATATTTTTGACTCTAGAAATGTTAGTCCAAATGGCAGTTTGCTATGCGTACCTATGTATAATTTTTGCGTTGCTGGCAAATTAGTGTCTCGGATTCGAATCCCGGTCAGCGGAATATTATTTGTAATTCTTTTTATTTTTGTTAATCTACTTAACGTCGAGCAAAGATCGGTTAGCCAGGTACTTATTCTTACTTAAATAAGTTTTTGGTTCGGTGTTCAATTTACGTATTCTGAAAAATCGTCTAGAGCACATATAAAATACTAGCTGTTTCCCGCAGCTCCGTCCGCGTAAATATACTATCGGGTATCCCGCTGGAATGCTGTACTTTTCCGGGATAAAAAGTAGCCTATGTTTTAATCCAAAGCCTAAACTACTACCAGACCAAATTTAAACAAAATCCGTTCAGTAGTTTTCGCGTGAAAGCGTAACAAACAAACTTTACATTCATAATTACATAAAATACATTTATAATATTAGTAGGGATTAATAGTAGGTTATAAAAATACGGTTAGTAGTAGTACCAACGCAAAATAATTAATAATGCTGAGAGAATCCGTCGCGTCGAATTCTATTTATCCACAGAACCCCAAAACTGCGAAAATAAAAAGATTTCGGCATTCACACACGTTCTGCCCCGACATTATATTGAACAGTAAAAAACAAGGAACATTACATTAACGAAATTAAAACTTCGTACTGTATAATAAAAACCACATAAGGAAATCATCAAGCTGAATGGTTTTCCTATTTCTTTGTTGAGTTTGCCTCCATATTTTTGATGTGAAAAACCGCTATGTTGATAATTATGATGTTAATATGATATGATTGATATTGTATTACTAGCTGACCTGACAGACGCTGTTCTGTTCTGAACCAAGGAATGGAATAACGCCTACAATTCACATCTACACCTACTGCCCTTACACCTACTACCTAGTACCTCCCGCTAAAACCTACAGGCGATATGAGAAAAAGTACACACATTATAATTTGTATTAGTTATCGATCACTGAGAGTTGATGATTATTACAGCTAGTAGTCAAAGTCAAAGTCAAATTTTTTATTCAACGTTGGGATTTTTTACACTTTCTGAACGTACATGATGCCTACCACCGGTTCGGGAACTAGCCCGGCGAGAAGGACCGGCGTAAGACCTACTAATGTCGGTATTTAACAATGGGGTTTGTTGTTACGATGGTGAAAATTGAGGGTTATATGTATTTTTTTGGTGCCAATTCATAAACAAATAAAAAATTTTTAGATGTATATTCAACACTCGACAATCGTAGTTTTTCTATGGAAATGAAGGGCGATGTATGAAAAATAAAAATACAAATTTTATTTCCAAACGAAACTTAACAAGTTTTTTTCGGAAAGTCAACAGAAAAGGCTACCACCGGTTCAACCCTAACCCGCCGAAAAGAACCGGCGCAAGAATCATGTACGGGGCCATCTTTTAGCAAAAAGATGGAAAATTGTTCTTTTAAAAGAAATATATATATTTAACATTGTAAACTTAAATTTATGTTAAATATAACAAAAGTCAAAAGTACACAAGTACATAGAGACAGCTTTGCAGGGGAGCATCTTATTCCTATGATGTGCAATTGTTAACAAAATCATTGACCCTATTGGTAGCGCCATCTGGAAGCGTCGAACGCCACTATGAATGGCATCTCATAATATCGATAAAGTAGTATTCCACCCCCCGCTTCCCCGCTTCCCCGCCTCACCGCTTCCGCGCTATACGGAAGGAATGCGAATAGGCGAACGTTATTGCAAGTTATTTCAACGGGTGCGTGTGCGCGACAGCGTGTGTATTATTTAGACTTTTTCGCTATTAATTACCGCTCACGAAAGTGAGATATATTCCTATAGAACGCGATAAGAATTCTCAAAAGACTAAAGTGTTGTGAGCAGGAGAAGGAGAGAAGACTCCAGCTGCAGACGCCATTCGCCGAAGCTGGTTCGGTAAGCGCCTATATACCTTTCCATTACATCTAATTAATACTGCATATTAACCTGGCGACACCAGATACCTAATGAAATACAGTCCACAAAAATATTGAAGAGAAATTATTCGCTATCGCCAGACACAAGGTAGCCCGCGCGGCTACCTATAATTAGAGCTTTAGCACACAAACGTTCTTTGATTACTTTTTTAAATTTATTAATAGAAAGGTTTTGAACGTTTTCTGAATGAAAAACGACGATATCTGAAAAACTATATTAAGTAGCTACAGTACTTGTACACTATTCAAATTAGTATAACAATACTATAGATGTTTCATGACGCTGATTTTGAGTGATGCGATATCATTATAAATTGTTCGTCAATGTACTATCGAACAAGTTGCCGCTCGACCAGGCATAAGACGAAAACAGCACAACGCGCCTTACTTACGTATAAATACGTAGTTCGTCCCAATGCAAAGGAAAAGGTTTAGGAACTGGTCGAGCAGTAACATTGTCGATCTTGTACTTTATTAATAAATTCACTACGATGTAAATAAAAACTAAACAGCATAAAATATAACAGCACTAAAGTAGAAGCGAGTTAGTGCGATTGGCGTTCAATGGTAAGACAATTCCCATAAATCGCTCGCCAGTCGATAGTCTAGTATAGTCGCCACATTGTAGATATCTTCCCTGCATTTATAACTATAGTTATAATACTACCTAGCTTATAATTTTTTCTCCTATCCTACTACTAATATAAATGTGAAAGTTTATGGTGAACTAGCTGCTGCCTGCGGCTCCGCTCGCGTAAATACAGTATACCAAAGGAACACTGTACTTTTTCGCAATAAAAACCAGCCTATGATTTAATCCAGAGCCTAAACTACTACCATACCAAATTTCATCAAAATCTTTTCAGTGCTTTTTGCGTTAAGGAGTATCAAACATCCATCCATCCTACTTATCCTACTTAATATTATAAATGTGAAAGTTTGTGGGGATGGATTATAGATGGATGGATGTTTGTTACTCCTTCACGCAAAAAGCACGGAATAGATTAAGATTAAATTTGGTATGTTAGTAGTTTAGGCTCTGGATTAAAACATAGGCGACTTTTTATCCCGAAAAGTACAGTGTTTCCGTGGGATACCTTATTTATGCTAGCGGAGCCGTGGGCAAAAGCTAGTTATATTATAAAAGTAAGAATAAATAATATAAATGTGTATAATTGTGTGTTACACAAAAACTCCAGAACGCCTGAGTAAAAAAATGATACGGTTACCTTCAGCTTACAGTTGAACCTCTAAGGAAACTTTTTTCAACGGTTATTAGAAAATTGTTACAATATGGTAAAAAATCGGTAACGAGTAACGACTATCGTATCGTAAGCTCTAAGTGCTACGGCGTAGCTCGTAGCGGCGGAGTCGTAGCGCCGTAGCGTAACTGCTGTATAAATATTTCAGTACAGGAAATTATGTTTCCACCGATATCGAATATTATTTGAATTAAATTCATCCAATGAAAAGTTGTAAGGACTTAGAGCGAGCATTTATGTTATGTAAGGAAATTTTCACTTTACTCCGATCTGATTTTTTTATCTTTTGATCTGTGAGGTGAAAATATTAAATCTTCAATCTCTTTTTTTTAATATTATGAAATACTAGTTTTTGCTTGCGGATCCCCCGTGTAAATACAATCCCACAAGAACACTGAGATTATTATTATTATATTATTCCAAAGTTTAAACTAGTTACTACGATGGCTCAGCGACCCAAACTGGATCTTGGCCTTCAATACAAGTTTGCGCCATTTTACCTGGTCTAGCGCCGTTTTTCGCCATTCTGTGGCTTGAAGATCGCGCAGGTAGACTCTACGACATCATTCCAGCGGTACCGTGGACGGCCGATAGGTCTTCACCCGACCGGACGCCCAACGAACGCCTTTTTAAAGGCACGGTCTTCTCTCATTCTTGCAACATGGCCAAGCCATTGGAGTCGCTGGGCTTTCGTTACACCGATAATATTGGGCTCAACCGTGAGGTTTTCGACTTCCGCGTTCGTTCGGATTCTAGTTCCTCCCTCTGCTGTCTTCACCAGACCAAGATATTGCGGGAGATTTTCCTTTCGGCTACCAGGAGTTTATTCTCTTCTACGAATGTTAGTGTCCAAGTCTCACATCCGTACATTAGTATCGGCCTAATTGCTAACTTGTAAATGGCGTTCTTACTTTTCATACTTAAAAGATTGGACACTAACACTTCGTGAAGTGCCGCGCTGCATCGTAAGGTGTTTTGGGTGCGGATGTTTATCTATTCCTGTCTCGTATTGGTGTCGGTAATGGTGCAGACTAAGTATTTGAATTTGTCCGTCCCTTTGTAAACAGTACCTCCCACGTTCAGGTCTTCTCTTTTGCACGCGCGTTTTTATAGCGTTTTAAGTGGAGATATTCTATTTTCTCGCGGTTAATACTTAGGCCCACCGTCAACGCTTCGGTTTCCAAGACTGCAGCGGTGTTGGCCACTTCTATTGGAGTTTCACCTAATAAGGCCAGATCATAGGCGTAGCCTATCAACTTGTGCTTCCCGTTCAGTTGCAGCCCAACGTCTAGAGCAATCACTTTTTTAAGGACATATTCCAGAACCGAATTGAAAAGCACAGGTGATAAGCCATCTCCTTGTTTCAGCCCCTTGACCACTCCAAACTCGTCCGTGAGCTCTTTACCAACCCTCACTCTCATTTTGCTTTCCTCGGTGGCGACTACTATCATGTCTGCTAGTTTTCTAGGAATGTTGAAGTTCCTTAAGATTAGCTTAAACTACTACCTTACAAAATCCGTTCAGTAGTTTTTGCGTGAATGGGTAACAAACATCAATCCATCCATCCATCCTCACAAACTTTCACATTTATAATATTAGTAGGAGAAAGCCCGAGTTTGTAATGAAAAAAAAATATTTAATGTAGTATTTTCATCATAGTTTTCAAACAATATTTTCCAAGTAAATATAATGAATTTTTTATTTTTTTATGTTAAGGATTTAATATTATCACGGATACAGACGCGGCAAAAGCTAGTAAACAATGGGTATTCTGTAATTCAGTGTACGGCCGAATAAGTAATAGGCCCGAACATTACGTATTTATAAAGCGTTGATACGGAAATTGCAGTTTTGTAAAATTCAACAGCGGCGTGCATGTGCTTAGAGGACACAATTCATAGGAGCTAGCGATTTATACTGCCACCGGGGGCTAAGACAAAGTAAATCGAAACGCTAACAAAATCAGAGATTAATAAAAACGCGACCATAATAATTCATTCAAATTTAAAGTTTGTACTTAGTAAGGGTTCTTTTGCCTCATAGATAGAAAAAAATGTAATAATAATAATAATTTATGTTACACGTTTTTGTGTTTATATTTATATTTATTAATTTTATGTTTTTCTAAGCATTACTTAATTAATATTAGGTTTCTGCACACGTACTTCCACATAAAATTTAACTGTGTCATACTCCTCCGTTCGCACAATTCTCTTAACCCTTAATCGGGCACAGGGAACTATTTTCCCACCCTCTCAATCTAGCTAAAATTCCGAATATTTTTGAAATGGCAACCTTTTATGTTTTTTTTACACAAATAGAACCTAAGATAATTACAACATTATCTTACTAGCAACCCCAGCCCTTTCAAGTGTCAAGTGTCAATGTCGGAATCAAATAAATGTCAGTTTTGAAAAAATTGCGCGATTTTCACTTAGTGTAGACATAAATCTGCAAAGTTTCTTCAAAAAAGATTCTGGTAAGTAGATATTTGATTTGTTATGTACTAATTTATTATATTCTGTGTAGCTTTGTTATGATTTTCAGTGCAAAAACGTAGTGTTTATGTGGTTTTGATTCATTTGAAATACATACTTGCAAAATAAATACATACTTGGGAAAATAGTTCCCATTGTACATTAGCAACTCCATTTTGCGTCACTATATATAAAAAAATGGTGATTTTTTTTTGTCAACTTTTTAGATTTGTCAATTATTTTAGTTTATTTTAAATTTTTATTTTCAATTGTTTTAGATAATGCCTTTAAAAAAACTTAATGAATGACAAATCTATTGAAAATATATAAGAAAATCTTTCTGATTTATCGGACATCGATACTGATGATGAAGATATTTATGACGATTGCCTGATAAGTCCAACAGATTCATTTTACTATACAAATCCAGAAGACTTATTAGAAAGATGTTTAGAGGAAATTTTTGGTAAACCAAGTTTAAATCCCATACCAAATGATACTCCAAACAAAGAGGAGATGCCTACATCCTCACTCTTAGAAATTTTACAAGACCCTGCAACATCCAGCCAAGGTGCTTCTCTCTCTTCACCACCACATACTACGTCTTCTTTGCTTTTGCCAACTAACCCAACAAGTACAGCTTCTGCACATGCTTCTCCATCTTTGCTTCTTTCGAATGAACTAACGGGATCGGTTTCTAACGACCAACTGCACGACCCAACACCCCTGCAAGACCCGCTATTAGAATTGAGAGAATAGAAAGGCTCAACAATAATCCTCGTGAGTGGAAAATTGATGAACATATTCATAGAATTCCAGACTTTGCGAATAAAATTATACCCTAGTCAATCTATACCCACAAAACACAACCAAGAGAAATATTTAATAATTTCTTTCCGAGATACCTTATAACGAAAATTACCGAAGAGACCAATAAATATGCACACCAAAATGCGAGCAGAAACTGGTCTGACGTAACAGACGACGATATAGCTGCCTATTTAGGTATATTAATTATGATGGGACTTAATCCATTACCCAATATGGAATATTACTGGTCAACAGATCCATTCTATAATAACCCAGAGATATCTAGAATTTTTACACTAAAACGATTTAAGAAAATAACTGAAAACTTACATTTAAATAACAACTCTCTAGCGCCATCCAGAAACTCCCCTAACTTTGACAAATTATACAAGTTAAGACCATTTATAGAAGAACTAAATAACATTTTTCAGAAACAAACTACTAACTCGAGTGTTCAGTCCATAGATGAAAGTATGGTGAAATTTAAGGGGCGATGCTCTTTAAAACAGTATATGCCGAAGAAACCGATTAAGCGTGGATATAAGGTGTGGGCTAGATGCGACGCCGAAACTGGATACCTTTATCAGTTTGAGGTATATACTGGCAAAGGAGATAACATGGAACATGAAGGCCGAGGATACAATATTATTTGGAAATTTAGTCAAAACTTGCCAGTAAACACGTTATTGGCTTTTGATAACTTTTTTACCGGAGTAAATTTACTTGATGATTTATATATGAAACGTGTTTATGCAGTGGGAACAGTACGCACAAACCGGAAGTAACTACCAGACATAATCAAGAATACTCAGACCAGAAATATGCGCTTAAGGAAACACGAATTCGCTGCTGTAACTGCATCACCGGTATCCAATATAATATACCGGCAATAAAATGGGTGGATACCCGAGAAGTATCTGTGCTCACCACAGCACACAATCCTAAGGATGTAGTCTTTATAAAAAGAACACAAGGATGGCACCAGAACAGACACCTTGTGTCCAAAAGCAATTGCCGATTATACGCGCTCTATGGGAGGTGCCGATCGTTTCGATCATTTCAGATCGTCATATCCTATTAATCGCAAAAGTAGGAAATTTTGGATGAGGTTATTTTTTTTCTTGTTTGATGCTGCCATAATAAATTCATACATAACGTACACAACTATCCATAAAATTACAAGAGACTCGCATAAGGATTATAGGCTACGGTTGGCACGAGGCCTAATCAATAATTACAGTGACACCAAAAGGGACTCTATAGTATTTAAAAATAAGAAAGGGGGCAATTTTGGTGTTCCAAATGAAATTCGACTCCAAAACGTTGGCGTGCATCTCCCCGAAAAAGGCGCTACCTACAAGAGGTGCCGATTCTGCAGCACAAAAAATAAAGAAAAACGCACCAATATCTTGTGCTCCACATGCAAAGTGGCATTATGTTCGCAGGAGTGTTTCAAACAGTTTCATTTGTCAGATTAATGTTTTTTTTAATAAATAACTTTAAAAGATTAGGTATTTTATTGTTTATTGGATCCTTTATTCGCATACTGATACATAAAATCGTTTTAATTTAAATAATTTTGTGCACATTTATTGAGGAAAATAAATTCAAAGTAGAGTCAGAGCAACTAACTAGTCTATTTATGTATAAATTTATAGACGTAATCGGGCAAAGGGAAATAATTTCCCACCCGTAAAAACATAATTATTTTCAGTTTTAGTAATTTATAATTGATTTTATGTACACAGATATCCTAATTGACCTAAGAACATCTACTTAAGCCATGCAAAACTGTTTTTTTCGTTATGCCCTATATAATAATAATATGTGGAATAAAAGTAGGTAGTGATATTTTGACGACCAATCGTAATCGTTACTTTCGCTATATGCTACGATATTCTATCGCGTTATACGCACATCATACATTTATCTACGATATTTGCTCTGTACCTGCTTATATTGTTAGCATCAGATCATTGGTGAAGGCTGGTTCTTCTTCATAGGGAAGCTCTAGCCTGTATAGTAGGTAGGGATTTGGATGGGGGTCTTCGAAAGGTAAGTGGTAAGTGAAGCCGATAGAAATGGAGTTATAGGAACGCCACTGCAACAGATTTATGTGAAAAATTGCGTCCTTAGCTACGAGTATGTACGTTAGTTACTATCACTCTAATTCATATACCTACTATTCATAAGTCTATATCTTGGACCAAAATCAAGAAGAGTGCATAAAACTCCAGGGAGAGTGTTAGTAAGTTCGTTTGAATGATTCGACACCTCCCTTGAGGTTTGAACCCTTTCTACCCTCGCGAGGGGGCGCGGTATGAAATCATTTTTAGTTGAAAAGAATTCTTTTAAAAGTGGTAATATTGATTTCTATTTTTATGGTATATACTAGCAAACGAGCAGACAGGTACCTTAGTACCATAAGCCACGAATTCCAGGCAGCTTTTTTAATTTAAAGGTTCAGTTTATATAATATAAAAGTACCTGGATAAAATTGCTCGTAAATCTAGGAGATATCTACATATATATATATATATATATATATATATATATATATATATATATATATATATATATATATATATAGTTTATATATATTGAATGTCATTTTTATCTTTTACTTAAAAATCTCAATAACTAATTTCTTAGACTAATTGTTGCTATAATATTTTGTCAGTTGTTGCATTTTTTCTACGGTAGGTAATTATGATGAAGTTAGTTACAAACTTCACACTGGTTGACTGCACGGGGCCGACATCTTCTTTCGCCTTAACGATCTATTGCAGAGCTGATCTAGTCGTGAAGACACCTAATTTTTTTTCAATTGCGATAAATTCTTAATTAACTAAAAAAATAATATTTAGTTGAGATACCTCATACTTGTATTAACCAACTTTTTAAGAGTATTTTATCCCCAATTGGGTGAGTGTTGCATATTTTTTCCATATCTTTGTTAGACCTTTAAATGCCTAGTCACCGTTTCATTGTTCATCAGATTGTATAAATCATGCTATCATGTTATGCTTTCTTGATTTTATTGAGATTATACTGATTTGATAATCTATATTTCGAATTATCAAGTTATCATGTAACGGTCAAAAATTATAGCATTGACCGATTTCATAATTCCATCAATTGCCTATTATGTATATTGTATATAGAATATAATTATAATAAATTAGGCTATGGTTATTTCGTTGCGTATGAGAGATATTTCTTTCTTTCTATTTAAATTTACTTGCGAAATTTTTTTGTTTGTTGCGAACGTTGCGAATTGTATTGGGGCTAGACGGATTGAATAGAAACGACACTTTTTGCCACTCGAAGTCACAATGTAATAACGACTATTAAGAATGATACAAAAAACGACCTTATGACCTTGACAATAATGTAGAATTTTGCAATTACACATTGTGACTGTTATGATTGTTACATATTGTGACTAGCTAGCCGGGCCTTAGGTATGCGAGCGGTGGGACGAAAGGGGCAAACAACCCGCCCCCTCACCCCTGTCCCTACCTACGGCGCGGCCAACTAGTTTTCACTTAATGCATTTAAAAGTATGATCGGTACTTACAATAAAATATAAATTGTTAACATTTTTCTGTCCGTCTGTCAGTCTGTGTGTTTGTTCCAGCTAATCTCTGTATATATATATATATATATATATATATATTTTATATATTTTTATATATTTTTTTTTTTCTTCAAAATAGGCTTCAATTCTTCATTATCAACTATATATTTATATTATAATATATATATTATAACTTTTCCTCGTTCCGTCCGGGTGTCCCTTGACACCTCTCAAGTTTTATTTTTGGAAGTCTGGTTTTTAATTCAAACGCTCTCTATTATAAGTGATACACCTATTTCACCTCTTTAAGGGTGGAATTTTTAGAAATTCCTTGTCTACATTGTAAATTAATTCTTACCTTTAAGAAGCTGGTTCACAGCGCGAGATCCCAGACCATAAGCCGCTGGATTAAGCAAACTCTGAGCAGTAGCGGCGTGGACGTGAACGTCTTCACGGCGCACAGCACGCAGCACGCCACCTTTACCGCCTCCTCCGCCAGCGGCGGAGGTGGCGATAATATTATTTATATATTTTATACGGCTGTGCGAGCGTCTATACTATACGCTCTATATTACGCTAATATACTATACGTTATAGAGTAAGTCAAGGGACATATTCTTTTATATATTATAATATATAGATATATTATCTGCATAATAATAAATTTTCTCTGTGACCCAGTGATTGAGCACGTCGATGCTCAAGTTGGGAGGTCGCGTGTTCGACTCCCGACAAAGGAACGAAAAAGTTTTCTGTGTTTCTGGATCATGGATGTGTAATAAATATATCTATATAATAGAATATTTCTTTTAAATATAATATATGTATAGTATACAAGTATTAAATATAATATTTCCGTTGTCTGGTAGCCGCAACACAAGTTCTTCGAGAATATAGCACGAGGCCAGATTGACGTGGTGTTCATATATATATATATATATATATATATATATATATATATATATATATATATATATATATACATAAATTGTTATCTTTGCAAAGTCGCCAGAAGTAAATACATAACTATTTAGCTCTCTGATAGCGACATCTTTTGACACCAGTAAGAACTAGAAACTGTGTATTGGAAAAATCGGTATTTGTAACAGTGGATTAAAAACTTGAAAGGTTTCACTTTTGACGCAGATAGGCTAGGTTTTCTAACGGCCGGTTCCAATAACCTATCTACCAATAACTATTTGTTAAAAACGTCGTCATTCAATCATTTGCCGGGTTTTTGCGATACAAATATAACGTTTTTAACAAATAGTGATTGGAGAATTAGAGTTTCAATAACCTATCTAAGGTTATTGAAACGGGCCGTAAAAGAACTGCTTTATTAATGTCCCTTCGTCATCGTAGTATTTCTATAGAAATGACAGATGAAACACGCCATTTCCCGAAAGACAAGAACGTAGTATTGTAGATACAAGTATATTCATTTTATAGATTAAAAGAGCTATCTATAGTTAAAGGACAATCTACTGCAGTGTATGTGAAAGTTTACACGCCCTTATTGGATCTGTTACATTCGCATCGGGTCGTAATTGTCGTGTTCAGGCGACTGGAATAATGACTTTTTAAACCTATTTATAGGTGAAGTATAGTTTACTTCACCTGTACATTTGATGAATTGCAGACGAATCACGTTAATAATACGCGACGCAAAAACTTTAATTACATTTTCACAAGAATTGTGCGAACGGAGGAGTATGAAATTTGGCACTGCAAAAGTTCATACTTTTTTAATTATGCTTAAAAATACATAAATTTCACTCACACTGCCATGCGTTTGTATAATAACAGTTGGGTTGACACTTTACGTGTTTTTATTGCATACCTAAGAGGTTACCCCTAAAAAAGTTGAAACTTAAAGAATTAAATAATATGAATTATGGTCGTTAGTAAATCTTTAATTTTGGTATAGTTTAACCGAAATGACATTATTTTTTGCTCGAAAGGTACAATACCATTACAATACAATCGTCAACTTTCAAGGATCGTCTTCCAAAATCTTGTAAGTTATGCACCGCGAAAATACATCGAATAAAATAGTGAACTGCATTATTTTATTAACCAAAATTTTTAATAGGTCAAGCGAGTAACATGAAAAACTATAAAATCCTATTTTAATAGTCAATTAAAATTTTCACATCAATTTTCATATGCATAAAGGGTTTGCTTGAGAATGCGATCTTTTCATTTTCCATCTCGAGCGCTTAGCCGTAAGCTACGACACCTCCGAGCTGCTCCAATCAAAGCTTCAACATCAAGTATTAAAAGCTCGTTCCGCTAATGAATCGTATCAGATCTCGGCTCGTCTCAAGACGAGCTTTCAAAGCCTTTTTAGACCGCCGGCATGTCAACGCCTTTCATCTTTATATATTATACTTTAAATATGATATCGGCCGAATTCGTAAACGCTACTTAAAGTTAAGTAACTCCTAAACTACAATATAATATAATATTAGCAAAATGCGGCACTTTTGGAGGGCTCGCGACGTTTTTTACACTCTTCGGCAGTTTTTAAAAGAGAATGAATGACTTTTGATGTATTTATGGACGCTTCACACCACGTCAATCTGACCCTGTGCTAAGTATACGAAGAACTTGTGTACCAGACAACGGGAAGTAGATATTAATTAATACTATTATACTATACATAAATTTCAGATTTTTACTATATTTAAATAGTAAAAATCTAAAATATATGCCCTCGACTTTCGGCTTGAACGCCAAAGCACTAACCACTGAGCCACAGAGGTTGTCCAGGCTGTCACTGTATCAGCTTGGCCGAATGGCAATGACAGCATGTTACTTGAGTGCCTCTTAATTTAAGTAGTTCTTGAGTATTCGGACGCAATTTATTTTAAAACTGCACTTTGTAATTTAAATTATTTATTTAATAGAAATAATTCAGTTATTATCATCATGGGTAAAACTCTATAAACATTCATTACAATTTTTGGGTCATCTCAGGCTATACAATTATGTACTTTCTTTCTAATTTTTATTGTAATATTCAATGGATACACCATGCCATAGGTATGTACGGTCGCGGTCAGAGACGATGTACCACTTTTCAACCTTATTACTTGGCAATAAGGTTTAAAAGTGGTACATCGAATCTGACCGCGACCGTACATTACTAAGAATACCTAAATAGGTATTTGGTATATTCTTAGAAACACAATCATATAAGTCACCTTATATTTTAGTAACCTAAAGCGTACATGATATTAAAAGCATTTTGTCAGATGGGGTAAGAAGGTCAATTGGTAAACTTGCCCCAACTAGAAATGCTTGATTAAAACAACTTTGAACTAGGTCAAAAACCTTCACAAAATCAGTGTACAAACGACAAAGCTTGATTACAAAAGCGGACGGTTTTATAAAAGTGCATACAGTACTAAATGAAGTGAATTTACATAGATCATAGATAGAATATAACTAAACTATAACTATATATATAATATAAGAGATTATTTATGTTGGTATTGGTACTTTTCTAAGTACCATTCATTAATGCTACATATTATAATTTGCTATGTTGATAAAAAAAAACTGTTTCGAAATTGGAAATGTCATTTCGTTCGCTTCAGTATAAGCCCCGTTTTCACGAAAAAGTGCGATCCCCTTATCTCTCGGAGAGTTTTGAAGATATTATATTCAAAAAAGTCTCAAAAAACGCGTATTTATGGGAGCTTTAATGTGCAAATTTAATTATTTGAGAAAGTCAAAAACAAAAAAAGTTATGGCCGAAATATTGAAAAAAAAAAAAATTTTTTTAGAATTTTTGATATTTGTGCTCGATATTTTGGAACTAAGAATGATATCAAAAATCTGAGAAATCGATCGATTAGGTTAAGGGTTTGCTCTGTAGCCTAACCTTTTTGAACAAAAATTCACAGATTTCGTGTCTCACACGACTATCGAGCACATTGAAAATGAATCTATGGAATTCGAAAAAATATTGTCGCTGAGCGACGAGAAAGTCGGGATAGTAGGAAAAGGGTTACAAAATAAAACTACAACATTAAATAATAATTATTTTATTCTTAGACTAGCCTTTCCCGTGACTTTGTACGCGTAGATGTGGATTGGT
The DNA here is from genome assembly GCA_037179445.1 of Phengaris alcon alcon. NCBI lineage: Eukaryota > Metazoa > Arthropoda > Insecta > Lepidoptera > Lycaenidae > Phengaris > Phengaris alcon. The sequence goes on from JAYRCH010000099.1 coordinate 210,115, forward strand.
GACTAATTTCCTATTATTTTTAGAAAGAGACTTTAATTATGCTAAAAATAAATCAAATGGTAAATAGTTTAAAGTTATTTTATTATTAGAGTGTATTATGCTTGAAGTATTAAAGGACCTCTTTATATACAACATTAACTGTATTGCCGTGCGGAGCAAGGATCACCAGACTGCTAGCCGAACTTACTCTGGAACACGCAACATAGAACTGTCAAGTGTGTGTCAACTCACCACGGAGGCTGTTAGGGGTAACAGCCTCCGTGGTCTAGTGGTTAGAGCTTGGCTCGACTCGGAGATCGTGGGTTCGATTCCCGCATTGGAACAACAAAAAATATTGTTTCCAAGATTGGTTAGGACAATGCAGGCCGATCACCTGATTGTCTGACGATAAAGATGACCCATGCGTCGGATGGGCATGTAAAAAGTTGAACCTGCGCCTGATCTCTCGCCAGTCGTGTCGGTCAATCGTCCCACTGGGTTATAAGAGTAAAGAAGCTAGGTTTATCCCTTGAAAAAAAGTATTTTTAAGCAATATGTGTTTTTTTTTTCTTTCGTCGTGCAGCAATATATCAATAATTTTGACTCTCTTACGTCAGTCTGATTGGCAGCTTGGTATGCGTTAGGTACGCACGTGTGTAATTTTTGCGTTGTTTGAAAATTGTGAATGTGGTGGGTTCGAATCCCGGTGAGTTTAAGTCTGGTTAGGAAAATGCAGGCTGATCACCTTATTATCTAACAAGAAAGATGATTCATGCGTCAGATGGGCATGTAAAAAGTCGGACCTGTGCTCAGGCGCGAGATCAGTCTCTCGGCAGTAATGTCGGTCATCCGTCACACTGGGTTACGAGAGTATAGGAAGAGAGAGTGCTCTTGTATATTGCACACACACAAGCACTATAAAATAACTACTGCGTAGCTGGTCTGGTTTCAATGAAACCCGCCACCGTCACTGAAATCGGCGTGGGAAGCTATTATAGATTGATATATCAAAAATAAATCATTATTAATCATCAATATTCAAAACTCTGATAGGCCAAATAAAACAATGAAAATCACGTCCAACGCAGTACGCTCATAACTAAATTATGCAACCATTATCATACATGTAACGTCTCTAACCTTTTTCATATTTTGGAAGCTTTTACTGATTTCAGAGTATGGACTCAAAGTCCCATTCATCATACTTACTTTATCCCTAATAAGGTTCGGCTTTGTGCGAAATGTCCCTTCGTTTTTGTCCCGCCATCTTGCGCTAACCCATATTCACACATCCAGTATGACCTTTGATCTCTATATTAGATTACGACTGGAGATATTTTACAACGCTTCCCATGCTATTAGAGAAAAGGTTTCTCTATTTGGTACATATTTTATAAGAGAAAAAGAAATGTGACGCTCAAAATTAAGCAATTGTACTTATTATTGTTTGTTATTTAGGTAATCTATAGGTAAATTAGTATTTAATCATGATATCTATTTTAAGGATGCAACATAATACTATTTAGGGTTGGATTATGGAACATGAACTAACGTATTAAAATCACACTGAGACAGTTCCGGGAAATTAGTTCACTCTGCTTTAGGTTTGAGTAGAAAAAACACACGTTTTATAGTTTCCTAACAACCATATTGTTCTGTAGAAATAAAAGTTAATTTCAACAACATTTCTCTTGTAGTTCTCACTTCTCACCAACGGAACGCGTGCGAGGTGAATTATCGCGACAACGCAGGAGAACCGTGTTGTATGCTCCTTTAGTGTGAGGAGTAAAAATAGGTGTCGCACACAGCACAGCCAGTGAAATAAAAGTTCTACTCACATTAGGTACGGTATTTATTAGTACACCAGTCATACACACACGATTTAAAAGTCAGAAGGAACAGAAGGAATTTTATATACGAACACAGTAAAGCACAGCACTAAAGTACATAAACGGAACGATAACAATTATCAAACATAAAATTATTTAGCGAAAGCGATAAATCGAATGTACAATATACGTAACGCGTCAAGGTATGATATCGACTGGCACGGCGCACGAGTGCATTATAGGTATCGCGAGCACTCTGCGCAGGCGCACACCAAAGAACCGGTCCCGCACTATAGTGCGAGAGTCATATCGATAACTATTGTCGATATGTCCAACTGACATTATAAATATAAAATTATTGTAAATGTGTAATTGTGTTAATACACTATAATAAGTAGGTAAGTAGCCTACACTCCGTTCAGAACCAATTAGACGTAAACGAAAAGAACAATAGAGCACATAACATTTAAATTGGTAGCATTATGTAATACAATGACACATAAATTCAATATTTTTGTTCACATTAATATTAAATCTGAAAAGAGGTTAAATACTTTAAAAAATGTAAACTATTTTACAATGCAAATGATATAAGCAGAGGAAAAAATCTATTATAATATTGTATTGGCAATAATTATCTATTTATTTACAGCAAATCGTTTCTTTTGTATGTTTTAGTTTGTTTTATAATAGAAGCTATTTCTTATTTATTCATGTGTTACGCTTTTTTAATTAAATAATAGCTTATAGTTATACAATCAAGATTACGGTTAATATCAAGTCATCTTGCTTGATAGGCCGATAGCTATCGCCTTAGGTTTCAAGCCGATTGGTTCAGAATGCGGTTGGTGTGGCGTGTAACAAGTTCTCCGCATCAGCGCGCCGGCCTTCTGCCAACGCTATTGTCTTGCTCGTAAAACAGATCCGGAAACAACGTCTTAGGGGGGCTTCACTCCAAAGCTTAGATACGTTAGTGTCATTAAATTACTACTTTTCTTCTTATATATAAAAACCGGCCAATTGCGAGTTGGTTTCGTGCAAGTAGTGTTCCGTACCATTATACCAATATTTTACATGTTTACTTAGTTTTTTGTTATTTTTGTACGAAGTATTTCAAGTAAGCGCATTTCGCAATTAAGGCATCTATAACTCCTCAACTTACAAAGTTATATAAGTCGTTATAATTTTCCTTTAAAGTTCATCACATGGACTACCATCATAAATTTTTTCAGATTTTTAATCCAGCCGTTTAACTTTAAGGAAGCCCTATTTCTACGAAAAAAGCGCTTTAAACTTGAATATCTCCCTAAGTCAAAAAATCGTCTTTACAACCTCTCAATGTTTTGAAAAGCCCTATCTAACGATACCCAACACTAGACTACCAGACGTGAGACAAAAATCATCCCCACTTTACGTGTAGGGGAGGTACGTTTTCGTTATTTTATTTTAGCACTTTGTCGACGTGGTAATTACACATATCCATGCAAAGTTTCATCTTTCTAGCACTAACCGTTTGAACGGTAAGCCGAAGACGAACGGACAGACATGACGAAACCATAAGGGTTCCGAGACGTGACCTTCGGAACCCTAAAATGGATTGCAGTTTCTGTCTAGCTTAAACTCGAAAACGGCTGGACTGATTTAGCTAATTTTCTCTTAAAAATTAACTAATGATCTTAAATAATTTTGGAAGTTCAGTGAAGATTTAAACAGTGAGAAATGTTGTGATAATACTAAACTACTTTACTCTCAAATATTTATAGGTGCGTTTAGTTTACCTACCTATATAGTTGATTTCAGTTAGTGTTAGTAGGTATGGATATATCCATATCATAGTTGTAGGCGTAGGTTGTAGGTGTAGATGTTGGTGTAGGTTGTAGGTGTAGTTATTTATTTTGTATTCATAGTTAAGAAAGAACAACAAAATGTGGCGCGTAAAGAACTGCAGTCACCGTAAATGCGTGGTTTTAAATTTCAATTTTGCTTGCAGCTTTGACGAACATAGGTTTCTAACTATCTATATATTTTTATTCATAACCTCGACTTTTGTTAGCGAATGATCGTTCTGTACGTGTTACCTTCTTTATTACCTATTCTGTAGTCTTGGGCACCTCAACTGTAAACTTGTTTTCATTACTCCGACTTATTGGACGACTTCCAATATTTTTCGTCTGGCCGCGTCCGGGTGCACGGACGAGTGTTTTTATCGCCGTCGAAGAGAATATTTTCCGGTTCGATTTCTTATAATGTATCGCCGTGGAACTATTATTTCAGTTGAAAAGAACTATTCGAGAGTATAACATTCGTAATAAATAATTTTAAGTGTTCAGACTTTCCAATTCGCAATGTTATTGACTGAGTACGACAATATTCTTTTGAAGTTGTTCGAACTTTCAAAACGTTTAAAATTTTATTGGCGTCACATGATTTTTTGTATTGCTTGCAGCGTAATATAGTCTAGTCAACAAGTTCAAAAACGTGTTAAATAGAAATAAAGCTCCTAAAAATATGTGCGATAGCTCATTCGATTCGGAATGACGTCTAGAAAAATGTTTTTAAGGGTATATTAGCACATAAAAAATTGCGATTGTTATTAACAAAATAAGATAAAAAAAGGTATTTAGTTTTTCGTTAATAACTTTAAAAATAATAATATTTAAAAAATTATTAAAGTTTATTATTTTGTTAATTATTTTTTTTTAAATTAGCTAAAAATGAAATTTCTAAAAAATGTTATCAAAAACATTTTTTTTTTGGTAATATCTTATTATTGCTGTTTTCTCATCTAATATAGGTATTAATTAACATTGGGAAAAAAAATTACGTCATTTGTTAAGAAATTGTTTATAAACAAATTGACTATTTTGGGATTTAAAAAACAATTTTTTTTTACTATCTTATTGCATAGGTGAAATGATGTTTTAAAAAAAAAATCTTAAATAATTTTTTTATTGTTTATAATCTTTTTTGTACTGTATTTTACTTTCTTTCAGGATCTTTTTTCAAAATTCCTTAAATATCATTATTTTAAAAGATATTAACGAAAAACTAAATACCTTTTTTTTATCTTATTTTGTTAATAACAATCGCAATTTTTTATGTGCTAATATACCCTTAAAAAACATTTTTCTAGACGTCATTCCGAATCGAATGAGCTATCGCACATATTTTTAGGAGTTTTATTTCTATTTAACACGTTTTTGAACTTGTTGACTAGACTAATATGTAATATTTTGATTGATTTACATGATTGATTGTCGGTAAAACATGCGTATTACGTAATTAAAATATAATCTGCTGGTAATATTACATAAAGAACGGAGCTTTTAGCCAAGTGCCATCGCTAATTACGACGACGATGTTTGAAAACAAAAATGTATGGGATTTGAGATAAACAACGCTATTTGGCTTAATCATCGCTATACCACTAAACGATGCTTATGTCAAATCCCATTTTTGTTGTCAAACTTCGTCGTCGTAATTAGCGATGGCAACTTGGCCAAGGGCTCTGATCTAAGTAAAATCTATAATATAGATATATTAATAATACATAAAAGGAAAAGCGTACAATACACAAAGAAACTCCCAAAAAGAGTCACATTATAGTAATGGATGAAAATAACAAATCAACCTGAAAATGGGCACTAGACATCTACGCAGATGGACGATTTCCGCCAATCTCAATATTCCGGCGATGACTTTTATTGAGGGAAAATCGTTGTAGGTAGGTATATATAATGCGGCGGCCAGGGGAAACAGATCTCTATTGAATATAGCGTAATTTGCTGACGTGAATCAGTTATTACTTAGTTACAGTCATACATTAGAGCTCCGTGGCCTAGTGGGTAGACCGTTGGATTCGCATTCGAGATAGTGCAGGTTCGATTCCCAGGTTGTCGCGTGTACTAATGAGACTTTTTTTATACGAATAAATTCCTATTGATACGGAAATTATTTATTGGATGATTATTGGATGATTTATACAGTATTCACTGTATAGATCATCCATTAATGGATAAAAAGGTCTGAATTTCGGCTGTCTGTACTACTACCTGTTACGCCAGATACGCCGGATACGCCATAGGAGTGCGTTTCCGTTTCTTAAGGCCCAAAGGGTGTAAATCTTAATACACCTTATTCGCAGGTCCACTTCTGAGGATGCTCTGGGGTCGGGGCGAAACGCACGTCGAGTTTTTTTGGATGCGGGAGGTGTATGGGAGGAGGACTTTACGCATGCTTATGCATGCACTTACACATTTGCTTGCAGGTTGTGGATATTTTTTTACCAAACACCCCTCTTGAGCCTTTTTGACTCTCACTTACCTACTAGTCAAAAAACAAATAACTTTGACGCCATTATTCTAAGAGCCCGTCGTATCTCCGGTCGGCCCATTCGCGTCGAAGTATGCCTCCCATGTTTAACCAGTTTGTGACAAACAAATTTCATTTTCAAAGCAGTGCTGCAGCCGGTCTAATCATATACAAAGATATATCTAACTACGATCTTTTGCACATAAAAATTTCAAGTGACTCCGGAACTGTTAAGCTGTGAGCGAGCTGATGATGATTAATTATAGCTAAGAACACTCTCGATCATGCCAGTACTTAGACAAAAAAAAACGCATCTTAATCGGACCTTTTGTTTAGGTCCTAAACGAAACATTACATTTAACAACAATAACATATAACAACTTTAGGAGCTATGATGTCACGGACCGATACACAGACAGACAGACACGTCAAACCTATAACGCCCCTCTTTTTGCGTCGGGGGTTAAAGTGCACTAAGCAGATAAAGCACGTAAAAGCGGCATAAAAAGCAGCATATCACTTTTATGACGGGCAAGCACAATGAACCCGCACAATGCCGGCCAAGCCGCATCCGTCACAGTACACAATGGGAGACTCCTAGCCTAGTCGTTTAGTCGTTACTAATTAATTTGCCGTCTCTGCGAATGTCGCTGTGCCTTTGGATAGCTTACAGGTATTTTTAGGTTTTGGTTTTAAGCGTCGCAGATGTTATACAGAGTGTGTCGTCTCAAGATTAAGAGATTTTAACAGCAGGTAATGTAAAATTTTATTACCCCCCCATTTTAGTGTTCGCAAGTCGCAACCCTCGCGTTCTACAAGCAATTGAATATTTTATTTCTAGGTTACTTACGATGAATAAAACTAAATAACGAATTTTGTTTATGACCTACACTGAGTACACACATCAAAACTGTCTTATTGTATAGCTAATAATATTTACCAGATTATTGAATATATTTATTTTATAATTTTCTTAGAAAAAGAAATACTATTGAATCTCAGTAACACAGTCTTTTTTTATAAATATTTTTTAATTTACACCTTTTTATTATAACGGACAGAAATAACTCCTCAAGTAATAACGTGTTAGTAATAATAATAAGTAGTTTTAAAACTACGGTTTCTATAAGCCAACATAAGTAATAACTATGTGCAAAGTTACCGTTAAGAGTTATTTCTTTAAGCCGTCGCCGTCTCGCCACTGTCTAAGCACAATTAATAATCCAAACAAGAAAAAGTAATTAATATCTTAAGTGCGTGTACTTTGTGCGGATTGAACATTTGGCAAGTTCGCTTGGCGGCGAGCATGTTTTCGATGGGACTAATGGTAGAAAAATATGAGGCTCTTCGCGACAACGGCTTAGTTTAGAAAGTTGAAGTTTAAATAATAATCAGTGACAAAATTTGTAGCAAGTGCATGTAAATAAAGGCTTTAACAAAAAGATTTATGAAATTGACACAAATATGTACGATACGATTTATTAAATACTATTTTATATATCATAATAACGTAACGCACGGCACAGATGAATAAATAGTTACTACGTACGGTACAAGCACAGACAATCAAATACCGAACGATTTAATTAATTGAGCGCGTCAGGTTTTTTTTGAAATTATCCCGCGCTTGTAACCACTTACAACAATACAACGGATCATATTATCTTTGATTTAGATCCAATATCTTTCAGTTTTATGATGGATAAGCTATTAATTACAAGATTACCTAAAAATGGCAAGTTAAAAATGAATTGTAAGATTTGGTGGAAATACTCAGTTTGGTATTGTATCTTTAGATACATAATTATCATAATATTGTTAAAATCCTTTTCTAGGAATGTTAATACGCGATTCACGTCTAGTCCGTGAGTAATGTTGGCAAGGCCAAGACAGGTGGGAGACGGCGCCTTCCCGGCCCGGGCCAATAAATCTGGCATGGTATTTCGGACCGGTAGCCGATATGTGCCAGATTTATCCAAAAAAAATATAGAAAAAAGCCGTAATCGCCCGTTATCGCTGTTAATATTATAATAAAACATGTTATTGCATGAAATGTGTCTGTCAATAGATAGATATGGACAGAGTTGAACACTAGAACACCTATTTTAAGGAGTAATTCTATTGGATTGTCTAACTGCACGCTTTATCGTTTTAGCCCCAATTTCACCAACGTATTGAAACGACGTTTAACGCTGAGCTTCGGTTTAAGATCTCTCTGTCTCGTTCTAACATTGAATGAGAGAGAGAGAGAGAGAGAGATAAGATCTGAGTTTAGCGTATTTATAGAAAGCAGAAAGCTTTGATATGTTGCACACGCTTCGCTACAAAACGTGTGGTGAAGGAACAGAGATGATTTTCGCTACAAGCCACCCGAGGCATCGCCACCCCACGTCAAGTCATTACGCAGAATATTGTGGAATAAAACTACCGCAACTTTAACAACGCACGTAGAACAAAACTCAATCCACTGTCGTCGTTATTGTAAAGAGTGCGGTGCAAGGAGAAAAGTTCTCCTTGCACCGCATGGACACAAAAGTGTAAAATACTTTATCAAGATAATGGAAAATGTTACTAGGTATTATAACATTTTCAATTGTCTTGGTAAAGTTATTACAGTTACAGTAAAGATATTATATAAACAGATACACTAGTTTTTGTTTCATTCAAAAATATTATGTAATTATGATTTTACACGCGTTTAAAGTTCCGAGAATTTTCGAATCCCGCTAACAGAAGCGTGACGTCACGCTAAAACTCGGCCATACAGCCCGGAGTTCGCGCCGTACTACGGCCCGCTTAGTCGCAAGTTACCTTCAAGGCTTCTAGTTTAAAGTTAATCTTGGAAAGTAATTGAACTACGAAATAATTCTTTGAAGAGTATTTTATGATTTCCAAGGAGAATACAGAAATCTTGCATTTAAAATAAGTGAACATTCTATATTACGAAGTTGCGTAAGATTTTAATTAAAAGATTTTAATATTACTTGTTACAACTTTTACAGCTATCAGTTAATAATAAATAATCAGGGCTTAATTAAAAACAGTATTTTATTCGTTACCTTTATTTAGTTTCATCAAGGTATCCGATTTAACTTCAAATATATTTATAATTGTGCAATGGTGACAATAGCCCTCACAATGTGAAGCTAAAGGAATAATTTTACTTTCCTAGCAGTAGAAAATTTGGGACAAACTCACTGTAATGCTTCAACATTACAGTGAGTTTGTCCTGATATTCAGTGCAAATATTATTTGTCTTGAAACTAATATTATAGCTGGAGATATGGTATCAACTTTAGGGAAGGTATTTGAGACAAGCTGGCAACTTGCTGGTAAAACATTTTAAAAAAGTCGCGCGACGCCTGATACATGTGTCGTGGCGACGCGCCGTTAGCAGTCAAATTAAATAAAATCAGTAACTAAAAACATTGTGGTATATCCAGGCGTAATGAGGCCCTACGTTTGTGTATAATTTCAACGATTTTAGATCGCAATAGCCCTTCCCGTCGCCGCCACAATGGGAGAAGATCCCGCGCAGGTACCAGGTAACACTGTTGTCGTCGTGGGTCACTGGTATAGCCAGGCCGGTACCAGCGCGGCCGCTATCAGGACTTGTGCCTGAAAAATAAAATGAACTATAGTTGTTGGATGCCTGAGAAATATAGAACGTGGAAATGGAGAGCATGCATAGTTTTTTTTATTGGCTTTTCGAAAAGTACACAATAAGCTAGGAAATATTTTCGTTGCTATGACATATCTAGGATCAACCGTTGACGAAATACAGTTATCACAAAAGTGAGATCGTTGGAAAACATTAAAAACGCTCAATATAAAGAAATTATGCACGAGTGACGTCACTGCAGTTGCAAATGTGTTAAGATAAATAAAAAAATGATTTAATTACGATAAATACTGCGTTTATGTCTATCGTTGTTTTAACAAAAAACATAATATAAGGATTTGAACAGGAAGTTGAAAAGTAAGTTTTTAAATATAGCAAAAAATAATCGTCGTTTATTAGTCGCATTATTAAAATAAAACGTTGCATTTTATTTTAAGCAACTGATTACTGTAATTTTTGCATTTTTCGGTCCATATTTACGTTGCCTTTCAGAAAATATAAGAATTTTGTGTGATTTAACATAAATACATGTTGGGATATTGTGTACATTAAAAATTAAACACAAATCATATATAATATTATATCCCCCAGCAAAACTCCTAGTGCGGCATGAACATCTTTGCCACGGTTGACATCGATGACCTCTTGTCACGTTTTACTTCGAAAGGATAGCGGTGTTACGACACCCCTAAGGTCAAAAAAGTTGCTGGAACTTTTGCTGTGTTCATTCTGGTTAATGTTTTTTTGTATTCTCCTATCTTATCATACATAATTTGAAGAATGTACTGATTTAGAATAAAAATGCACATACGTCTACATTATTACTAAAACTTGCCCACAAATAAAATACTGTTTCCACAAGGAAAATAGTGAAGATTAGGTTTACCCAAAATATCTCCAGCACAGAAGTTGAACTCATTTAGCCATGATGCGTGACCAGGAACGTAAGCGCTGCAAGTTTCATCGCTATGCACTACACTATACAAGGGTTGTAAATTGTCCATGGTGGTACTATTCGATGAGAAACTCGCGACCTGGAATGAATACAGTCTGTTGTCTTATCCGAATGATATTATATTTTACCCAATTATTAGGCCACAATATTACGAAAAATATAATGACAATATGCATTACACACCCTCAGGAACTGGTGTTCCTGAGGGTGGCCTGGTGGCCATAACACGATAAATGGATATATTGGGAAATCGGGCTTAAAAATTGTGGATACCGACATTCCAGCTCATTTTTCGAATAATATTGTATAAAATAAAGTAACAAAATATATGATATTTGATTTATTTTTACTTGAGCAGATCAAACATAGGATGAAACTTCAATCAGTCTGTAGAATCTAAAAAAACTCACCACTGCTTGCTTTCCGAATAAAACTGTTTTATCGTATAATGGTCCCCAAATACAGATGGGCTGGATGTATTCTGTAAACTCTAGATGGTTTACGAACAGGATGGCGAGGTTAGAGGTGGCTCTGGACTTATCAATATCAAAACCAGGGTGAACTACCACTCTTTCTACCTGGAAATAAAATTAACCATTAAATGAAATTCAGAAAGTCAAATTGTCAGCTATATAATCTTAGTAATGCCTACTACGGACCACAACGATAAAACTGCATAGTTCGGTCACAGTAGACAAATATAGTATGTGTGCGTGCGCCGATTCGGGTGGTCTAGTATGAAGATGTAGTACTGTATACGTCTACTGTGACCGAACTGTGCAGTTTTAACGTTGTGGTGTGTAGCGGAAATTTTCCGATATTTAGGAATAGTATTACTGGTGGTAGCTACCTAGTAGGTGGTAGGTAGCTACTGGCTTAACTTTATGTGGTACCTAAACAATATGTTATGTAAGTACATGTTTTTGCATTTTATAAATCTCATACAATATTACAATATACAATTTACTGCCACAGTCCACTTACTGGTAGAGTTTGCCTTCCAATTTCATTCCAAGCGCTATAACTACTTATTCCAGCTTGCACTGATAGTCTGTTGGTAGCAATCATTTTATTATCATAGAAAACACAGTAACCACCTGAAAAATAATAATTAATGTATTATGATCATAATATTATATATTATTACGTGAAGCAAAAACTTCGAGTACAGTTTTAAGAGAATTCTGCGAATGGAAGAGTTTGAAATTTGGCACAGTTAAAGTTCATGTGGAGGAAGGTGTGTAAAAAGCTAATACACAAAATTAATAAAAATAAAGTTACACACACTACCTCACTCACACTACTAATAACAGTCATAGTTTTTTTTTTTTACCACACAATTATTGTCAATCTTTCTTTCACATTTCATAAATAAATTTTGATATTTTTATTGTAAAAGGCAAAAGAACCCTAAAAATGTTGAAACTTTAAAAAATAAAATATTTTGGGAATAGTGGAAAGTAAGATCTCTAACTGAGCGAGATGGTATGCTCGGTCAGGCCGATGTATATATAGCGTCGAGCTGTGAAAACTTCGATAGCGCGACTGAAGATGATGATATATATACTCGGTCAGGCCGAAGCCCGCTTGTATTGTGGCGCAAATTTTTAACCACAATATATTTAATATAAAAGAATTATGGGCGAATTTCGACCCCAGGGAACCTCTAGTAATTTCAATTAAGTCTGTAGATTGTGTTTTTTGTGCAATATCATAAGATATTTAATTAATCTAAAATACTAATTTTAACCGAACCATGGTGTCTGATGTTAGTTGTAACTACGGCCTAGAAACGGGCAGACGATCGCCTGATCAAGCCTAAGTAAGCGATTTCCGCCGCCCATAATATATACTTATAACATCAAGGAAGTTACAAGTGCCTTCCCGGGCATTTGAATCTCCAACTACCGCTTGCCCTAAGCGTTACTTCAAGCTGGTTTTCTATGACGTCTTGTTATTTTTCCGATTAAGCCAGCCCATTTTGGCCGGATCTTAGCTTTTCCAAATTTTACAATATGCGTACATGTGAATACAGCGGTACGAGATATAATGTTCCCGTTATATTGGTAAGCCACATTTTACAATATGCGTACATGTCAATACAGCGGTACGGGATATAATGTTCCCGTCATATTGGTAAGTCTTTATGTTATTCTTCTGCGGATCTTGCATCACAACCTGTGCAAACCATGGCCAGTCACTGGCCGTAGCAACAGCATCGTTTGTGATGACCTCGGAATACATGTGGGACCGTTTGCCACATTGGAAATTCTGAAATAAGTAAGAATAATTAGTTTTTGAGATTGAGGTCATGGATGAGATGATGATTATAATGTTAATAATGTTACAGGTGAAATTTTCAAGTGGGCATTGTAGGCAAACTCCGAAACTATAAGGAATAGCGAATAATGTTGTCATAGGAAGGAGTAGCGAGTCTGTTTTTTTAAAAAAACTGAAACTGCATGATTGGATTTTTGTTAAATCAATTTGACTAGCAAGGAATCGTAACAATAGATTTTGGAAAAAAATATACACCCTACATTCGGTATTATATCATTTGATAATGTTGCTAATGAGGTACAAACTCTGGAATGCAATGACATACGGTTAACTTAACACCTGTAAAATTCACTCTGTATAGCAGGTGTTGATACCAGAATGACGATTGTAATAACATGGACTTAGGTCTCTACCCAAAATGAGAAATTTATACAGTCACGTATTTGAGTGACAGTGGCTGGTTTCGATGAAAACAGCTCCATCCAGAAATCCAGCTATGTATGAGTTATATGTGCACAATACAAAAGAGCACTCTGAACTTTCTCCTCCTTTTACTCTCATAACTCACTGGGACGGATAACCGACATGATCAGATCTATCTCGCCACTTACGGCCCGTTTCAATAACCTATCTATCTATAACTATTTGTTAAAAATGTCGCCATTCAATAATTTTACGGTTTTTTGCGATGCAAGTTTGACGTTTCTATATTGGTAGATAGGTTATTGAAACGGGCTATTAGTCAGTGACTCATTGACGGTAAAATGTTATCTATGATTGTGAATAATTAGTTATGGTCTGTCAATGTAGTATCCCTAGATCATTAACCATTCCTAAAAATGACGACGTGTACCTAGCATACTAACCCCCTCACTAGTAATAATATTTATACAGCTTATAAGTAGGTAGGATCCCGAATCCCATCACCCTCCCCGTTTGTGATACCTTCTAAATTCACATTAAAAAAAATTCATATATAAATGATAGAAATGTGTACTATGCAACCGAATGTTGTTATTGTGACATTAATAAACTTACCTCGTTTTCCTCGCAAGAATCGTGATGCGCTTGCACTTGCACAATAACCAAAATTGAAAAAAATATTCCAAAATATTTAAACATATTATTTGCTATGTATTGTTAAAGTATAATACGAGTATGTGCTTAGTTTGACTGACAATTACTGACTGCAGAGTTTTATAAAAGTTACATACGTACCTGCTATCACTCAAGGGATAAATTTCTTTTTATAACTTTTGCTTATCAGTATTTCGTATACAGCAGGTGACAGGTCCAGTATATAGAAATAATATAATGATTATATTCTTTCTGTCCATGTTTAAGCCCAATATTTTTTTATGGGCAATTGGCTCACCAATCACCATGCATTCTGATCACTGCAACTCCTGACTCCCTGTAACTCGGGAATCGATAGCCTAATTCTCGTATTTAACTTAGAACTTCAATTTACTTTCAATGAATTATAAATTAATATTGTCTTCATATCATAAACTGATTTTTGAAGTTCGGACCAATTTTTATGAGAATATTATTTTGCTGTTTTACCATATCGAGACTGCATCGACACTGTATTATTGCAAGATTTAATGAGCAGAATCGACATAAACAAGTAAGATTCTCCAATCTTCTAAGGATACTGTAACACAATTTCCTTTGTATTCCTTACAGTATCCTTCTGTTAGCAGAGCAGGAGATGAAATGAGACAAAATTGTAATGACCAAAAGAGTAAAACTGAACTATATTTTTTAAATAATTTAAACCGACTACGTACTTAAATAATATAGCCGGGCTACTCTTACGTTTCTTTTGATACCTCATTCTTTGAAATCGGATCAGTAGCTTATGCGCTACGACGGAACAAACATACATACATACATATTATAGTACCATAACCATTACCCTTCATTTTAGCTTCCCCGTAGTCGGGTATAAAAGGTCCACGCGAGTAACATACAGAGTTTTGTTATGCCTACTTATCTATTATTTGTTGTTAGTTTGTGTCTTTTATTTAAAAAAAATATTCTACCATGATGCCCCGGTACCGGGCAAATTGGAAACGCTCATCTTTAGCACTGCTTCTATGATCATTGACGTTGATCGACGTACTTTCAATTACCAAATCTTGCTGCTTGTTTCTGTATTTTCGTCGATCTCTCCATCACTAGGACTTTGTACAAACAAATCGAACTATGTTTTTTTTAATGAAACGTACAATAGTTTATTGTAAACTAGATTTTACCCGCGGATCATAAAAAGAAGCCTACGTGTTAATCCAGAAACAATCACTCAAACGACTACCATACCAAATTTGATCGAAATCCGTTCAGTAGTTTTTGCATGAAAGAGTAACAAACATCCATCCATCCATCCATCCTTACAAACTTTCACATTTATAATAGTAGTAGGATGTAAAAGTGGTTCACGCTGTATCTTGAACTTTTAAACACATCGCAATTTTTGTTAAAAGAACTTCGGGTTATCACAATATTCTACTTTGTAAACAATAAATAATATTATCGTTTGGAATACCCACTTGCAATTTTGTTGTAAGTTCGTATTATTTTCCTTAGCAGCAAAGTCATTTCCAATATAACCATCAAGTCAATTCCCATATACGATTGTCGTACAATAACTTTAGCACAAACCGTTTGGACGGTAAGCGCGGTTTGGAAGGAACGGACGGACGGACATGGCGAAACTATAAATAAAAGAATAAATTAATTAAAAAACGTTTATTTGACAAATTAGGACCTTGGCCTTAATTCCGTAGTTCCGAGACGTGGACTACGAAACACTAATAACGTGATACAGATTCATTCAGCTTATATTATTTCAAGATACAAAATTGTGTTGTTTACAAAAATTTATTTAACTTAAAGCAAACAAATACTTTTCTGTGCCAAATACTGTCAAAATTGTGGCAAGCACTCGAGTACCCGCTATAAATTAAGGCTTTAACAACAAGGTTTATAAAATTGACACAAATATAATATTCTACACGATTCATTTTTCCCAATACAAACACGACTGTGTTGTGTCAAATACCGTGTCTGTGTCAAATACCGAACGTTTAATTAATTAATTGAGCGCATCAGTTTCTTGAAATTACCCCGCGCTTGTGGTCCAAAACAGTCATATCAAGACATCGAGTCATATGACTAACTTTGGTCCAATCTCCTTCTGTTTTATTATATATATAATCTATAGGTATATAACTTTTCTAGGAATGTTAATACGCAATTCGCGTCTAGTCCGTGAGTAATTTTGGCAAGTCCCAGACAGGTGGGAGACGGCGCCTTCCCGGCCCCGGGCCAATAAATCTGGCCTGGTATTTCGGACCGGTAGCCGATATGTGGCAGATTCGACCAAAAGATTTATAGAGTAAAACCCGTGATATCGCCCGTTATCACTGTTATTATAATAAATAATGTTATTGCATTAAATTTTACTGCAATTCAAAATATAATATTTAATTCTCAATCGTCCAATTACATTTAAAATTTGATTCATTTTTGTACCATTGGGACTGCACGCGACTCGTTATTTCTTGCGGCTTCGCCCCAGTACAGCGGTCAGTTGTAGATTCCAAATTTAATCCAAACATACCTAAACAAAGAGAAAAATATAACACAATAATAACGCTACCAATTTATATTAAGTCACATAATTACCGTGCAATAAAGAAACACATTAATTATCTCGATTTATTATTTTGTTTACGTTTATGTTAAATTGGATCTGAACGTATTACGTAGTATACAATAAACTCGAAGAAACCTATCTAAATATTACTGAACCACAATTCTTGTATTTAACTTAGACTCTAAATTAACTTTCAATGAATTATAAATGAATCGTCTTGAGATATATCATAAACTTATTAAGGAGTTTGAATGAATGAATGAATAAAATATTCCTTATTGTGAACACATATTTTACAATTTAACAACAACCTATATTATGAAACAATGTAGAATACAATGGCGGCCTTATTACTATTTAGTAATTTCTTCCAGGCAACCACGGGTAGAGCACAGTACTAATGTAAGATTAACGTGAATGTGCAAAATAAGTATCTGTTAACATATATATTTCAATAATGGCTTAATATATAAACAGATACATACATACAATAATAATATTATACATACATATTCTAAAATACATAAATAAGTAAGAACATAATATTATAACTAAATAAGTAATTAAGTAATTTGTGTTAATCATTAGCAATGGAAAGAAACACTTCCTTTCTTTGACCAATGCACAATGCCTTAAACCAACTGAGTGTTTTGTCACTTTTATGTTTGTTGGTAAAGCGTTCCAAAGTTTTATCTAGGTGATTTCAAAGGAAGAGCGATTTACGTTTTAGTAGACACGAATGGCGCTATGTGTCGTCAAAATTGAATCCTGTCGATCTACAATCGCGTGGCGTGTCAGCTGACATATTTGGAAGCTCATGTTTATGGTGGACCGGGCCACCTTTTCTGACATTAAACCCGACTAATTGGGCGCAACAAAATGAACGGATTCCTAATACACTCGATTTGATAAATAATTATTCAGTGTTCTCGAAGCTGCAACGAGCAACTGCCCTAATTCTTAGGTTTGTTTACAGTTGTCGCAATTCATCTAACAAACTAAGTGGCAAATTAAGTAACACTGAGATTAGTAGAGCTACCAGTATACTACTAGTATTTTTATTATTAAATGTTCACAAAATGAATCTTTTTCTGAAGAGCGACACTTATTGTCTTGTAACAAACAACTACCTCACAAAAACAAATTGCTTTCGCTTTCTCCCTTTATAGATCCCGAAGGTATTATCCGCATAGGGGGAAGGCTTGCTAACAGTAATTATGATTATAATATTAAACATCCAATTTTTTCACCGCAAGCACCGTCTCTGTCAATTAATATTTCAATCATTGCATCTTAAGCACATGCATGCAGGTCCACAATTGCTGTTGGCAATAGCGCGTCATAATTATTGGCCACTGGGTGGTATCAACTTGGCTAAAAGGACAATACACAGGTGCGTCAAGTGTTGTCGCCTAAAGGCTAAGACTATGGGGCGAGTTCTGCGTGTGCTGTCTGGAGGAGACGGCGTATCCAGGGTTGCTGACATCCACACTAGAAAGGGCGTTGTTCGACGCGCATTCAATACCATATGCCCTCTCCAGACTTCTAATGTTGAAGAGACTTCAACGGGGGGAGTATGTTAATGGCAATAACTCGCGCGACGCGCGCCACTCGGAGGACGGAGGAGGAGAAGATAGTGGCTTTGGGTGCCATCGGCCTCAGGCGGATATCGTCGGGTTGTTGCGCTAGCGCCGTGACTACCACTTTTCATACCAACTTACGACAAGTCGATACGCTATATTGTCGGGCCTAGAAATCTTATTATAATTACAAATTTAGAACTTCAATATACAGTTCATCTACAAATAACGTTTTTTAATAATCTTCACTCTATCGAAGAGAACGGGGAAACCCGTACATATGGTAAGACGTATTACGAGTGATGATTTCCAAAAGCAAATTTGGAACTGACCGTAAATCCTTGATTTCTTGAAACATAACGCATCGCAAGCGACATGTCACTTAGCGATGTCTTATGTCAAATCCTATACATTTTTGATTTTGAACTTCGCGGTCGAAATTATCGAATGCATCTTGACTAAATGCCCTGAGATGGTTTTCGCTACAATCAACTCCGACAACGACGTGGGGTGACGCATCGTCACCCCACGTCGAGCATTACTCATTACTCAGAACATTGTGGAATAAAACTCCCGCAACTTTCTGTCGATGTTTTTGTAAATAAACTTTTCTTCTTATACCTCATGAGGTATAAGAAGAAAAGTATCATTTGTGTCCATGGACACAAAGGAGTAAAACACTTAAATATTTAACAAGACAACAGCTACGTAAGATTTTAGAGATTTCAGGAAGAGAGTTTAGAGCGGACGGTCATTAATAAACAGATTTAGCGGGTGATGTTTAATTAAAACAGTGTAATTTTTTTTACCTTTATTTAATTTTATCAAGGTATCCATTATCCAATTTAACTTAGACGATATTATATAAAAACGAATTGTGCAATGGTCACAATAATAGCGTCCACAATTATGAGGAAAAAAATATTGTGAGTATTTTTTTTTTATTTACTTTCAGCCTCATAACATTTTGGAAAATCTTGTCAATGATAAACTTAAACACTACAAATTATGATCTTCAGTAAACACCTATATAAATATTTGTCTTGGCGCTTACGTTAAAAAAGCAGAGCCTTAGTCAAGATGCATTCGATAACTTCGAAAGCAAAGTTCGAAACCAAAATGTATGGAATTTGACACAAGGCATCGCAAGCGACATGTCACTTACACGATGACTTACGTGAAATTCCGTTCATTTTTGATTTCGAAATTCGTTGTCGAAATTATCGAGTACATCTAATTCTACACTAAAGGCTCTGCCTTTAGCCAAGTGTCCAGCATTACTATAGTATCTTCGCCGTATGTGACTTCTTTTTAATATTTAGAAGATTGTTGATGAACAAGTCTTTAAACGAAAAGATACATGTGGTGTGGTAACGGGTTACTCGCCACGTAAGTAGATAACATCAATAACCACCAACGTGGTGTTTTATCCAGCCGTAGTGTGGCGCTACGTCGGTGTACACAACGAAGTATTTGGGATCGCATAACTTCTTGCCGTACGGTATGACACATTTGGAGAGGATCCCGCGGAGGTACCAGCTGATTTTGCTGTCGACGTGGGTTACAGCCACAGCCAGGCCTCCACCGCTGTCGCCGTTCAGAGGGCTTGTGCCTGGGAAATGGAAATAACCATTTGTAAGATGTCTGAGAAATGTGAAACGTGGAACTTATTGTGTACATCAGCGAGGTGAGTGATGATGTGTTTAAGGTGACTTTTTTGCTTATCTAACGGCCGAAGACTGAAAAGCTAATCAAAATTAAGAGTCTTCCTATTCAATGGTTGCCGTTGTCTCTGATGGCCGAAATGACAAGGACGGCAAGCAATGACAACCGACCGCAATCAACGAAATCGGTGTGGGGAGCTGTTACTATTATTTATTTACAGCATATCACATGCTGTTTTTGCCATTCTGCTAAGCCAAAACAAACCTGACCGACCTGTGATTCAGTCCATAATTATAAGTACCATTTTTATGGTTCCGTAGTACTACGTGTAACCGTTATAGTTTCACTGTGTCCGTCCGTCCATCGTCCGTCCGTCCCTTGAAAGTTTATTTATTATTTTCACCTGTGTATGACACAATTAAGAAGATATAATGCTTACCTGAACTAGGCCCCTCTCCAGCACAGAATGTGAACTCATTCAGCAAACTTGAGTAAAGTTTCGGCGCGGACGCGATGCAGATTTCATCGCGCTGTACTACAGTGTACGATGACCTTAAACTGTCTGACATGATATTCTGTTCCGTCAGTCCGAATCCTGCCACCTGAAAGGAATATAGTATGTCAGATAGGGCAAGATTATCTGTTCCATGAGAGTTTAAAAGTGGCTCCAAATAGTTCGTGTGATATTACACACGGTGCTGCTCGCCAGTTATGTTAGCTTGTCATTACTCATTGCTATTTCACTAAATGCATAATAAGGGTGAACAACTAAAGTCTATGGGTCAGTCGGTTCGATTCCTGGCAAGGGAATTTGATTTATTAAAAATCTAATGATGCAGATTAATTACAATCTAGCTCGCAATTCCTTTCAGCACTTTTATAGTTTCAGATTTCGCCAGCAATGCCCAAGTAAATAATCACCATGTATTAGAAACTTTTACGATGAATGAACCACTCTGTTAAAATTCTAAAAACTCACCACTGCTTGCTGCCCGTATAAAATTCTTTTATCGTACAAAGGTCCCCAAATACATATGGGCTGGACGTATTCTGTAAACACTAGCTTGTTTACGAACAGGATGGTCAGGTCAGATGTGGCAAATTCTAAAACATAACTCGGGTGAAGCACCACCTTTTCTACCTGGAAATAAAATGTCCCCGAATTCTATAGCACTAAACTACTCAGCATCTGTTATAAAATAAATTACATTATGTTATTACGAAATTTTGATGTATATAATTTCACAACCTTTACTTTTCGTTAAACGCATAGTCCTGCTTGATTTACAACAGCTGCTTAATTTTTTGCTAATGTCCACTTACTGATAGAAATTGTCTGCCAATTTCATTTAAATCCCACAAATCACTTGTCCCAGCTTGTACTACTAATCTGTTTGTAGCAACCATTTTATTACCAATGAACACGCAGTGACCAGCTGAAAAACAGAACACCGATTTTAATTTATGCATACTATGTATATGTATTTTAAGGCCGTTTCTCTGTGGGTTGAATATCGCGCAGGTCGGACTCTATTACCTATTTATTGCGAAGCTACTTTATTTAGTCTAGATCGAAGCCTCAAACTATCCTACTACTGTTCGAGCTAGCACACCACGTACTTTACTGATTCGACAGAATTTCTTTGCATTGTGCGACTAAGTGGACGGTGTCGGACCCAGTCCGCATCAAGCAATCAAACCGCGCACTCATAATAATTATTCTAGCAATTAGCATTAGTGTGAATAAATATCAATATCGTATCAAGAACTTTTACTTATCAATCATCTATCAATATCAGCAAAAGGTGTAGTTGAGTAAGCAGCTCCTACAACTACTATCACAAATGTGAAAGTAGGGATGGATGGATGTATGGATATGGACGTTTGTTACTCTTTGATGCAAAAACTACTGAACGGATTTTGATGAAATTTGGTACGATAGTAGTTTAAGCTCGGGCTTAACATATGCTACTATTTATCCCGAAAGAGTACAGTGTTCCCGTGGGTTACTGTATTTACGCGTGCGTAGACGCGGGCAAAAGCTAGTCCATTCATATAACATATTATAGTAAAATAGTAAAACAAAGATTGTTGAGATTTTTATGCAAACGATGCGTATCTACTACGTAAAACGTACCAGTCAAAACTGCGGTGCGGGATACAATGTTCCCGCCACACTGGTACTTCGCGATCCCATTCTTCTGCAGATCCCGTATCAGGACCGCTGCATGCCAGGGCCAGTCGCCGGCCTTGGCGTCGGTTCGCACTGTGACGAGCTCGGAATGGTTGAGCGACCTTCTGCCGCATTGGAAGTAAGCATCGGACAGTCTGCCATCAGCCAGAGTTTTGTTCTGAAAACATTTTCAAAATCAGTTTAGATTTAAAATGTAACAAATATCTTTTTATGGTCTCGTACCCATAGGATAGAAACGGGACCCTATTACTAAGGCCGCTGCCTCGAATTTCGTGGTGAACAGTGCGGCGGCAGGCATTGACAGCAGCGGCAACTTGCGCAGGCGGGCGCCATAGGCACCGCTTGACAGAAATGCACTCCCGAGTCCTGACAAGCACTGACTATGGTGCCCGCCTGCGCGCGTCGCCAGCGCTGTCACCGCCCGCCGTCGAGCCGCTGCCGCTCCGCTCCCCGCGAGTTTTGAGGCACGGGCCTATGACTCCACTGTCCGTCTGTCAACAGGCAAATGTATAGCTCATGAACCGTGACAGCTAAAAAGTTGAAATTTTCACAGGTTGTGTATTTCTGTGGCCGCTATATCTACTACCAGAACCAAAATAAAATAAATATTTAAGTTGGGTTCACATACAAAAA
The DNA here is from genome assembly GCA_037179445.1 of Phengaris alcon alcon. Lineage (NCBI taxonomy): Eukaryota > Metazoa > Arthropoda > Insecta > Lepidoptera > Lycaenidae > Phengaris > Phengaris alcon. The sequence continues at coordinate 232,827 of JAYRCH010000099.1, forward strand.
TCGTGAGTTTTTTGCTATTTTGTTAACGGAACCTTTCATGCACAAGTCCGACTTGTACGTCTTGGCAGGTATTAAGTAACCTAGACCGGGGTGGGTATTTTGTGAAAAATATATTTTGTAACATTTCGACAGTGAAATTCTTGTAATTTTGTTTATGATCAGTGGTAATAATTTGATTCGAATAATATAATATACGTAAATTTTACTAGGCAATTAATAATAATTATACAAATACATAATTAAACTATACTCAGTTGATCCTTATTTCTTACCATGTTAGAAATAGCTGATAAGTAAGTAGTACAAAATAATTATAGGTGGATTGTATTAGGTCATTACATATGAAATTGGCGTTTTGTAAAGGAGGAACATAAAGTCAATTTTTTTTAAACATAATATATTTATTTAATCAAAGTATATATTATTGATATCTATGCAATTTGGCCATCTCATAGGTAGTTCATTGATTCCTTCACGAAAAAATTCATTCGGACAGGAATCAATAAAATCTTTTAAGGCGCTTTGGACTGCCCCACCGGAGTTGAATTTCTTCCCTTGCAAGAAGTTATCCAAATTTAAAAAAAATGGTAATCTATTGGAACAAGGTCCGGGGAGTACGGTGGATGTCTTAGACATTCCAATTGAAGCTCCTCTAATTTAGTAGCCGTCGGTTGTGCAGTGTGTGGTCTAGCGTTGGCCTGAAGCAGCAGTGGCCTAGAGCGAATGACCAACCTCGGTTATTTAGCAGCTAGCTTTCCATCACGATTTGCAGTTGCTGGCAATAGACATCTGCTGTAATCGTCTGGCCAGATTTAAGAACGCTGTAGTCAACGACATTGGCACTAGTCCACCAAACGCTCATACTTTTTTTAGTCAATTTTCCTTTGGGGCAGGCTTTGATGGTTCGCCAGGGTTCAGCCATTGCGATGAGCATTTCCTATTCGATTTAAAATCCCTTCATTATTGTGTCGGTTGATTTGCCGGTGTATTGTAACGCAGTAGTCGACGCGCGTTTGTCGGTTTGCTGCACTCAATTCATGAGATACCCACCTTTCTAGCTTTTTCAGCTTCACAATTTGCTTCAAGTGGATTAAACCGGTTTTATCACTAACACTGCAGCCTGCAGCTAACTCGGACGTGGTTTGTGATGGATCCGCTTCCAAAATAGCCTTCAATTCTTCATGGAGACCATAGTTGATAATGAAGGTCCACGGGGCTTGTTCTGCAGGTCGAAATTCCCAGAACTAAACGTTGGAACCAAAAATGCACTGTGTTATCTATTGCTACACCGCCGCCATACACATCATTAATCCTTCAAGCCGTTTCTGCAGCACTGGTGCCACGATGGAACTCGGACTCGAAAAAAAATACGATACTTCAAGTTTTTTTCTATTTTGTAAACAGAGTGACGCAAAGAAAGAACCAAAAGAGGAAAAAACAAATGAATTACGGTTTTCGAAAGACAAATGAGTTGCATGCATGAGTAAATAGCGGTACAAATTTGAAATTGGAATTCCTAACCAAAGAAGATATATTTGAGATCAAAGTGGTGTGGTACGACAAAACGCCAATTTCATATGTAAGGACTTAATACTATGTTTAATATACCTACAAATATGAATTTACCTAAGTGAAATCCATTCTTAATATATTCGGTACTTTACCTACCAAAAAATAGAAAACGTTAAATCACTATTATCATAATTACTAATAATATAATTGCGTGTTTATTAATGTTATAATTAGATGTGTCAATTCACTAACCTTGGTTTGTTCATCACATAGTTGTATGCTGTTGAGCGTTAATTTTGTGACCGTCGGTTTTTCTACGGTAACTGTTGAATTTATCGAAAAATACATAAAATATCGCAAAGGTAATTTTCCTATTGGTAACAAAATAAATTCACGCCATCTATTGTTAACAATTATTTTGCTCTCTTGCGAAACCTAAAAAGATCCGATTTGTTATAAATAATATGCATTTTATATGCTTTTTTGTTATGAATAAAATTATTCATGTTTAAAAATATGTAGGTACAGTTTTGTCGAAAAGTTACCTTTTAATCCTACTTCCTACTACTATTATAAATATGAAAGTTTGTGAGGATGGATGGATAGATGTATGGATGTTTGTTACTCTTTCACGCGAAAACTACTTAACAGATTTCAATGAAATTTGGTATGGTAGTAGTTTAGGCTCTGGATTGAATCATAGGCAATCATAGGATTGAATCAATGAATTTATCCCAAAAAAGCACGGTGTTCCCATGGGGTACTGTATCTTGGCGCGCCTAGCCGTGGGCAAGAGGTGGTTGTTATGCCCATGGTTTTTGCGACTAAAACTTGTGCTTTAGGATTTTTAAGTCCCAATGAACAAATTTACACGTATCCCATGACTGTTAAGGAGTGGGGACGGGGTCCCCACTATTTGTATTTATAATATTAGTAACGACTAGCTGTTGCCCACAGGACCACTATACATTTTCAGGTTAGAAGTTATCCTATGTTTTTATCCAGAGCTTAATCTATTACCATACAAAATTTCATCGAAATGTGTTCAGAAGTTTTGCGTGAAAGAGTAACAAACATCCATCCATCCTCACAAACTTTCAGATTTATAATAGTAGTAGGATTACGCATTATTTATGTAGCTCTAATACGCGTTTAACGTTAAACTCACAATCACAACTTACTCCGTAAAATATTATGGGATCCTTAAAGTTTATTGCGATTTGGGCGTCAATGAGATGAGGATACAGTCCCAAATTAACGGTTCCTTTCCACAGGATGTCCGTAACTTTGTCAAAATAAAGCACACCCAGGCCACACGGATCATACCGCGGTAGAGCTCGGCCTTGTAAAGACATGCCTTGCACTTGCACAGTAACGAAAAAAATATATATTCCGAAATATTTTAACATTTTTTTTGTGTTTCTAAAGCCACAGCAAATTTAACTGTGTATTACTGATTATAGTGAACACGTTACAGTTTGAACGTACTATTTTTTCTTATCGACAATTCGTATACAGCGTGTCCGAGTTTCAACTGTTTCGTTAATCGTACTTTTGCTGCTTTTAAATGAAAGTTTTGTATCCGTATTGGTGTCAATGAGTACAGTTTTAGTATTGCATAAATTAGTCATAACATTGGACAAAGGGGATTATCACAATTGTTGCGCCGATTACCTATTAAAACCGCTGAACAAATATTTCCTCACCCAATATTTGTTTGATAATAATTCATTATATTAGTCAGAAAAAATATTATTATTCATCTTAAATTCATAATTCTTATAGGTACATAAAATCTTTATATCTTTGAAAGTTTGTGAGGACGGATGGATGGATGAATAGATAAATGAATGTTACTTTTCATGCAAAAACTACTGAACGGATTTTGATGAAATTTGGTACTGTAGAAGTTTCAGATCTGGATTAAACTTCTTCCGTATATATTAAATACCGAAAAAGTACAGTGTAATTTGTTTTGACCGCACAGCCGCGGTCAAAACAAATTGTTAGAAATTGGTACATATTGTGTTAGCTTGTTTTTGTTTTTTTTGTCGATCACGGCTTTGTAAACGATTTAAGTCTACTAATAATACCTACCTACATTTTTATGTTATTAATTAAATATATTCAATTTCCATGGTAAATATTATACAGAAGGAGGTATATATTATACATGGTCGATTATACAGAGTGAAGCATACTTCACTCTGTATAATCGACCTTTTAGCACTTAGCACTGATTCTCAAAAGAACTTGATGTTATCATAATAATAGTTTATAGTTAGTAAAAAATCTGTCAATAACAATGTTAATGATTTATCGGTTAATAGTAGAATAATTATTACTTTGAATAAGCCCGGGAGATTACCACTTGTAATTTTAAGATTTCCATTATGGAAATTTAAATGTTTTCTAGTAAAATACGAGGTGCACCGCGCAATTGAGTATATATTTTTTTTAAATGAAACAGATATGAATACAGAGATACAGATATGAGAAGTAAGAAAAATCTTCCTCAACTACATTTCAAGTTTAAAAAGTATTCTCGTATTACAAGAGCTACACTTAGAATTTTTAAGCTAACTTTGGTTAGGTTAGGTGTTAGTATATATATTGTTCTCCTTGTTGAACATATTAGGACCAGTAGAATGTTCAGACCAGAATGTTAGCGAGTGAGGTGGACTGTATAATAATGAAGCTAAAATAAGGAACTGCGATAACTATTTACTACAAATTAAAGAAGAAATCAAAAGAATGGCAACTGTATTGAGTTCAGTGCGAATACTAAGGCAAAAGTATAAATACATTGTCATTTAAATAAACGTCAAATAAATTCAAAACAGTAAAAATCAAATTAGTATAAAAATTTATGGCTATCCAGCCAGTCGCCAACATACTCGCCCCCAGTGGGACACTAACCCTCGGTGGCGACTGGCTGGGTTTCCATAAGCACTAGCTTTCTGCTGGGTCGGCGTAGTGTACCTTCTTTCGTGAAGAGGTCTACTACGCGGGATAGGTTTCGAGGAACCTGCCCAGCGGCCATAAGCCACGCGGCAACGCGTGGTCCGCGAAGAGCACCACGTCTCCCTTCTTGAATTCTGGGCTGGCATGATTCCGTGGTGTCTTTTTTCTCAACGTGGCTAGATACTCCCGCAGCCACCGGGCCCAGAAGTGGTCCGCCGCCTGAGAACTTTTCGCCACTCGTGGCGTCGTAAGAAGTCGCGATCAGTGAGATTTTTATAATATAAAGAAATTGTTTATAAATTATATTATAAGGTTTAAAAAAAAATCTGATATAGGGATTAATAATTTTAAACTTTTAAATTGTATTTAAAAAAATATCTGTAGCGCACAATATCACAATATCCAAGCAACTCCTACCGCTTGAACCGCTAATGTGTTGGTAAAAATATAGTTCGGTTTTGTATTTCAATAAAATAATATAAGTTTATAAGCCGGTTATGAACGTAGATACTAATAATTGTGGCGCGTGAGGTTATTCAAAGCGTACGCTGAAAACATTCCGCGATCACACCGTGGTGTAATGAAATTAAGAATAACATGGTAAATTTTGTGGACTCATTGCAACTCCCTTTCTCCGACTAACTTATAGGAATTGTTCCACATTTCTATGAAATCCTACAGAATCTAAAAGATCGCTGAAAAGGAAGAATATAATAGATATTATTATTATAAGCACATAACATAAAATTGGCTAAAAGTATGCACTTCGATGTTGTTGTGAATGTTGTGGAGAATACAATGAAGTATATTTATTATTATTTAATTATTTATGTATTCAGTTTAACTTTTGAGTAATACAATCAAAAATAATTCAGTTAATTTGGTATTTAATATTTATATTATGTAACGATAAAACGTGAGTATATAAGTATTGCGTTACGAATATACTCAACTAGCTGTTGCCTACGACTCCGCTAGCATAAATAAGGTATCCCACAGGAACACTGTACTTTTTCGGTATAAGAATGCCTATGTTTTAATCCAGATCTTAAGCTACTTTCATACCAAATTTCATTAATATTCGTTCAGTAGTTTTTGCGTGAAAGAGTAAATAACAAAAAAAGTAAATGAAAAAAAATCATCCACCTCACAAACTTTCACATTTATAATTTTATTAGGATTGTAGAAATGCAAGCTTTGGTAATAAATAAATTTGAATTGCGAATTGAATCGCTAAATCTATTTATAATAATTGGTTAATAAATAAAAAACATATTTATTAAATTTTAATTTGTTGTCCTCAACCACGTCTTTCGGGAATTGTCATTTTTCATACATGGTGTGTGATTTTTATATAAAAACGGACAGTAGTCGCAACGTACGCATTGACTAGACTAGGCATAAACATATATTTTTTTACAACATATTATTATTGTCTTTAATTTTTACGTAATTAGTGAACGGTGTGAAAATGCCGCCGGTAATAAGTTTATTACCCCGCCACTAACGAACGGCCGCGGACGGGACGCAAATTGACAATAAATAACAAATGACCACACAAAGCTACCCCCTTTTATATAAATCTAACCGCGCCTTTATAATTACAATGTTTCTGATTTATATCGCTACTTCTCAGTTGCGCCAGGCGCTGGTGGTTATTTAATCAATCGCACTGGAAGAGACGGAGCTGAGAAACTAAAAAAATTAAAAAACCGTTAAATTTCAAAAAGGTCAGAAGAAACTATAAATACTTTACTAATCCTCGGTATAAACTTTTGAAAATATATACATTATACACTTTTGTGAACGGATGTTACAAGTAGAATCTTACGCATATGCAGTAATTTTTAATAGACTGAAATTTTGCTCAGAAAAGTATTTATGTTTTGTTTACTCTGTTAGGTTTACTATCATGAATTAGAGTTATCAACAACACCAATTAGTAGTTGTTAACTTGTAACAGTCGTCAGTTAAAGTGTATTAGAACGATATATTGAGGGCACTCTAACACATCAAGGGGCATTGGTCTCGGGGCTATAAAGATACTGGGAGATACAATTAATTAATGTTTCATTTGCTTTACAAGAAGTCTATGTTGCCAAAGTTGCACCAATTTAAAATAAATCGATCGTATATTAGTAAAATAGATAGTACCTGGGTAACGAGTTCCGATAAATTAAAAAATAAAATAAAAAAATATCACAAAACATATTTGTGATTTTTTTTTCACACCCACCACGTTCCGAATTTTCGAAAAAAGCAAAAATTGTAAATACATCCGCATACCAAACTGCCAATCGGACTAACAAAATATAGTCGAAATTATTGATTGTTGCATAACGAAAGAAAAGACATTTATACTGCTTAAAAATGCGCAGTTTATCAGGGATAAGACGTAGCTAGATCGATTTTTCTCCCCCAAAACTAGCTGCATAGGTACTAAATTTCATGATAATACTTGCAGCCGTTTTCGATAAACCGATTATAAATATACAAGATTGTCCCGTTAAAAGTATAAGTTAATAATTATGATAATGCCAGTCAGGCTCATTCACACCACCCATGCTCGCAGATCATACTAAACAAATCACAATCATTTCAAATTCACATAAAATAGACACATGGACCCAGAAGTCCCTACACGGGTGTCATAGTATGGATTTAACAAACACAAGATAGCGTCAAGTACGTAGTTAAAGAGCGTACCGATTCCAGAGACCGAAGGCTTTATGGTAGCAGTCCAGGATCAGGTCATAGACACAAAAAATACATCATCTGGGATGGCGGTGCAAGAGGCGATAAGTGCAGACACTACTACATACAACCAGAAGGTCGATTTTGCTTAATAAATCCTGCAATAATACAGTTACAATCCAGTCCCAACATGTTAAACCTCCAAAATGCTATTCTCATTAACGTTAAACCAACATCAAATCCGTTTTTATTGATCCAAACTGTAAAAATCAGTTTATAATATCAAGACGCTTAATTTATAATTCAATAAAAGTAAAATGAAAGTGTAAGTTGATTACGAGAATTGGGGTTCTGAAAACATTCAACACATCACCGGTGCTTGCTTATCCATCACGCAAACAGACTACAAACACAGACATGACCATTGACCGAGTAGCACCAATCCTACACCAGATACTCGCACTCAACCACAACCTCATAACAGACAAGTCACCTTACTACAAATACACACCACAAATCATTTTGGACTCATCTGACAGCTGACTACAAACTATACTGGGACAGGAGAATACAATATTTTATTGTGTGCGTACAAGTATACACTACAAAATAAAGACGTCATGTAAATTCTGCTCTCGGACACCGTCCGATGAACAGCTCCGCTCGCTAAGATCGTTGCCGTCGTCCCGCGCTCTCTATTTGCGCTCTCGCTCTATCCGTGTGTCATTGCTCACAATAGTGCACCACTGGAAGAAAGAAGACAGAAGACTCAAGAGTCAAGCTTCAAGAGGCAAGACTCAAGAGTGAAGAGGAAGGCGCCACCCAACCGCCTTTGCCGCCCGACCCGTGCCGTACCGTGTCTCGCGCCGCGCTGCGATCGCCGCCTACCGGACGATTCGTGCGACCGCTCGCATCGTCCGTCTCGCTCTTTAGTGCGAGCCTTCTGCTCGCACACCCGCCGCGAAGTTACCGCCGCGTTAGGACGAGCGTGCGACCGGTCGCATCGTCCGTCTCGTTCTTAGCGCGAGCCTTCTGCTCGCGCTCCGCCGCGTCTCGTTCGCGAACACTAGCGCCCTAGTGTTTAGCGCAACGTTAGTGAGTGAGTGAGTTCCAGCCGCCCTAGGAACAATTGTAAGTACCGTGACACGGTTAGGCACACTACACGAGGAGTTTTCCTCCCTACACACCTCCCCTCCCGGTCGCCGGGAGGGGCTGTATCCCCCAATATTAATTAGAGAGCAGAATTTCATTTCACAACCAGGATAAAACTTCCTAATTATGGCCGACGCCTTAATTAGGAAGTTCCTAGAGTTCTTGAAACTAGAAGTCCCAGATGTCGCGTCCAAGTGGGAACGCTTCGTGCGCTTGCACGAAGCTGACTCACCGGCGTCGCCCGATTGCGACGCCCCGCTAATTCCGGCCGAAACAGAGCCCTTATCATCTCCTTCAGAGATGTCTTGCTCAGAGCAAGAAACCGACCGTAGTGAACAAGGCGAGTTCACTACCGTCAGATACAAGAAGACGAAGAAGAGGAAGCGCCCAGAAGGCACCTCCTCTCCAGTCTTATCTTCCCCGACCAAATCGGTCCGCAAAAATAGGAAAACCGTGCAGGCTCATGGCTCCGCGACCCCCGTTACCTCAACGGCCCCTCTGGCCTCCCAGGCCCCTCTGGCCACCCAGGCTCCGCTGGCCTCCCAGGCCCTTCCGGCATCTCAGGCCTCCCTGGCCCCTCAGGCCTCCCAGGCCCCTCAGGCCTCCCAGGCCCCTCAGGCCTCCCAGGCCCCTCAGGCCTCCCAGGCTCCTCAGGCCGTCCGTACGCCAAAAATGCCTCCTCCTGTAATCATACAGGAGAAGGCCAAATGGAATATAATTTCTGCGGCAATAAACGAGCAAAAGCTTCGATACTCTTCCGCGCACACGACCCCCATAGGGATCAAAGTGCAGGTTAAATCGTCGGAGGACCACCGCCTCCTCACCGCGTTCTTACGCGCAAAGAACATAGGCTACCATACGTATGCCCTTGAAGACGAGCGCCTTCTGCGCGTCGTCATTACAGGAGTCGATAAGTGCCTCTCCACAAAAGAGGTACTCATGGACATCCAGTCCCAAGGTTTTCCCGCCTTAGAGGTACATCGCATGTACCACCCTATCAAAAAACACGAGTACAATATGGTACTAGTAACCCTCCGTCTTACACCAGAGGGCAAGGATATCTTCAATATCCGAGCCGTCTGTCATATTACGGGCATCCGCGTCGAGCCCCCCCGTAAAAGGGGCATCCCTGGCCAGTGCCACCGATGCCAACTTTACGGGCACTCGGCACGGAATTGCCAAGCTAGGCCGCGTTGCGTTAAGTGCCTCGGTGACCACGGCACCTCTGACTGTCTCCGTAAGAGCCCAGCTGAGGAGTCCGAACCCCCCAGCTGTGTTCTCTGTAAGTCTAAAGGACACCCCGCCAATTATAGAGGGTGCAAAAAAGCACCCAAAGTAAAAAAGCGTAGTGCACCGCAGACTAAAAGTGCCCCCCCCAAACAGAGATTCGTCGCTGCCCCCCTACCCTCCCAATCTGCATGGTTCAAGCCCGCGCAGAAACGTAGTTCGGAGCTAGCGGTTTTCCCCGCTCTCCCCAGTAAGGCCATACCCTCCGCGCCCGTAGCGCCTAAGGCCACGCCCCCTCCGACTCCCAGCTTCACTGCAGACCTCTCTTTCGTCCAGCAGTTTTTAAGCAACATCGGGCCTATTGACCCGATGGAGCTTTCTATTTTAGCGACAAAGCTAAAAGGTTCGGCCACAGACCGCATCCAAGCTTTGTCAGACCATCAGGTCTTGATCCGTCAGATCAAGGCCCTCTCCACAAACGATAATTAATGGAGCCCTCGGGAAGGACAAAGCCGCACTCGTTACGCGTAGTGTCGTTCAATACGAACGGCATTAGGAATAACATTAGCGAAATTCGCGATTTTGTAAGCAGCCAAAATGTCGATATTCTTCTAGTGCAGGAGACTTTCTTAAAACCTAGCATGAGGAGCCCTAAAATAGCTAACTACAAAATAGTCAGAAACGATAGAACTCGATCCCGACTCGGAGGTACTCTTATCTACTATAAAAAATCACTACATTGTATTCCACTAGAGCCACCGTCATTGTTAACTTTAGAAACATCTGTTTGCCATATTAGTATGTCCGGTCACGGACCCATTGTTATAGTAAGCGCGTACTTAGCGTGCAACAAAGAACTCCATTCAAGCGACCTACAGGCGCTATTCAATTTAGGTAACGCTGTCATCATTGCCGGCGACTTTAATTGCAAACACACCGAGTGGGGCAATGTTCATAACAATAGAAACGGCACCATCCTTTGTAATTTAACCGACACTTTAAATTTTGCACTATTAGCCCCCACCGACCCCACTCGCTATGACACCAATGAAAACATCAACGGTGTCATACGCGATCCTAGTACGATAGACATAGCCTTAGTTAAAAATGTTTCTCTCAATATCAATATTGAGACTCTCCACGAGCTTAACTCAGACCACAGACCGGTTATGATTACACTTGGTAGTCTTAACCCCAATAATTCTAGTACTAGGAAGATAATAGATTATAAATCACTAGCGGAGAACATTAAAGTCCTTCATTCTAGCCACTTAGACAAAATCCCCGATATTATAGATAGTAAAGAGACAGCCATAGAGGCCGCCTCCCACTTGACCGATCACCTGGTAGCGACCATAGAGAACTCATCTAGGGAGGTGCCAACGACCCCCAAGGGCCGTTGGCCCCTCCCTGAGGACATAAGGGAGTCCATCAGACTCCGAAATGCGGCTAAGCGCACATATGATCGCTACCCGTCGGAAGAGTGGAGGAAAGCCCTCCGTCACTACGAGAGGGAAGTTAAGTTTAAAATCAAACAGCACAAAGCCGAGAGTTGGGATCGACTTCTCAGTGATTTAGAACCGTCTCACGTGGCGTACTGGCCACTCGCGAAGGCCCTCAAAAACAACACGGAGAGCGACATGCCTCCGTTAGATAGACCTAACCGTCCTCCTGCATTCGAAGACATTGACAAGGCCGAGTGCCTAGCTGATAATTTCGAACAACAGTGCCGGCCGAGTACTCTCCCGATTGATCCCGTGCACCTTAGCTTAGTTAATAGCGAGGTCAACAGCCGACTCTCGAGGCCACCTGACGTAGACAGGGTGAGGATGGTGGACTCGGAGGAGGTCAGTGACATTATTAAGTGTATGAATGCCAAAAAGGCCCCAGGCCTCGACGGTATTTCAAACAAAACACTTAAAATGTTACCGTCCGAGCTAATTCAACTCCTAGTGAACATCTTTAACGCCCTCTTAGTAGGATGTTCATTTCCAGACATTTGGAAAGTAGCTATTGTCATAGGTATCCACAAACCGGGGAAACCCCGGAAGGTGCCTGGTAGCTACCGTCCAATAAGTCTCATTAGCTCCCTAGGTAAAGTCTACGAAAGAGTTATTAAAAGGCGCCTTAATGACGTCATAACCGACAAAAAACTCCTTCCAGACGAGCAGTTCGCCTTCCGCGAAATGCACAGCTGTCCCGCTCAAGTACACCGCTTAACGGAGTACATATTATCTAGCAAAAACGACAGGAAGACGACATGCGCCGTATTCTTTGACATTGCAAAAGCTTTTGATAAAATTTGGCATAACGGACTGTTATACAAACTCTATCAAATGGAAATACCCGATTATCTCGTCTTACTAATTAGTAACTTTTTAAAAAATCGTAAATTTCATTTCCGCGTAGAAGGCGCACTGTCGTCGCCAAGATATATGGAGGCGGGAGTACCGCAGGGCTCGGTCCTCTCGCCCTCCCTATATAACCTGTACACTAGTGACATCCCCAAACACGCTAAGGTGCAATTAGCTATGTTCGCGGACGACACAGCCCTTTATTATTCAAACACACGAGCCCGTACCGCGTCTAAAGTCCTCCAGGAGTCAGTTACCGCTCTCGGTAATTGGTTCTCCAAGTGGAGAATAGAAGTCAATCCCGATAAAAGTCACGCCATTCAATTCAATGGTAATAAATCAGCGGGGCGTAAGTGCCCCCGTAAAGTAATGAGCCCTATTAGCCTGCACGGCAACATTATCCCTGAGGTCTCTCAGGTCAAATATTTAGGCGTAGTACTAGGCAAGTCGATGACGTTTTCGAGTCACATCAGTAACACACTACGTAAAGCGAAATTTGTACTCTACAAATTATATCCGCTACTTAATTCGCGAAGCAAAATGTCCTTAAGACATAAGCTTACATTGTATAAGGTTTGCATCAGAACGATACTCACTTATGCGTGCGTCTCTTTCGCACAGATAAGCGAGTCTCAAATGGACCGCTTGCAAAGAGTCCAGAACCGGTTTCTACGCATGGCAACAGGCGCCCCCTGGTACATGCGTAACATCGACTTGCATAGGGACTGCGAACTAGTCACTATTAAAGCCTATATCAAGGAACTCGTAGAGAGATTCTTTGATAAAGGCAAAAACCACCCAAACCCCCTTATAAAAAAGGCACTGGACTACAACCACGACGCACTGACTTTCCGACACCCGCACAAACGGCCTAAGCATATCTTAGCCGATCCCGTTGACCCGATCACAAAATACGTAACGTACTGTGTACAGCTACGTAAACACAAATCACACGCACCCGCGACGCTAGCATCGCACCGGGGTCGACGCCGGCGCCTACCCCGAGGTCCCACATCCGACACGACAACACGTACAGACGTACAGACCGACCCTAACACGGGACCGGACCCGAACCCGAGTTCGAGTTCGCATCCCAGTAGTCTAGGTACACTCCTAAATAGTGTCCGCGACCGCGATATTGATATAGAGAGCTCTACCAATACCGCGAACCTCATCGACATTAGGACTTACGCGCGCGAGTCATCCCGACCGTACGCGGAAGGGGAGAGGGACGGCCCTCTCAGTACCGATATCGACCAAATCGAGAGCTCCTCTATCGCGATAACTCACACGCCGCTAGTCTCTGCTACCGCGCGCGAGCAACCTCACTCATCAGCGAGTGAGGAAGGGGTCGGACCCCTCAGCAGGAGAGACCCGCGTCTCCCCTGTCAAAATAATAGCTTCTAATCCGTAGCTGTCCCCAATATCCGGTTTGAACATCACCCGGGTGATGTTAGGGAGGGTCAAACCCTCCCATCGTCTACCACCAAACAAACTAGCCACCAGGCTAGTTATAGTCCGACTTAGCTACAGCGGTCTTAACCCGACCCTTAGCATAGACCCGTTCGAAAAAAAAAAAAAAAAAAAAAAATTAAGACGTCATGTCATTGATAAGCGAAAACAAATGCTTAGTCGAAATTATAGTCAAACCAACAAAAGAAATATTTCTAGACGTCGCGTTGCACCATCTCAAGAAAGTTTTGCCTTTGTCATATAGCATATAGCAAGATGTAAGAAAGTCGCCAGGATAATATGGACTAAGGTTTTAATCACACGTAGAGATTTACTTTTGCTGTATGAAAAAGGTTAACTTTTCATACTTAAATGACATTTCGTATTTGAAGGGTACTATTACGAGCAGTTCTTCAATAATTTTGTTTTATCCTACGACATTCAGTTTAAATAGGTAGTAAGTATATAATTTCATAATATACCACAGCTACAAACCCTTTAATTGAATGAGATCGAGGACATACTAAAGCTGTATAGCTTAACTTCTTTATCATTTCATAGTTTCCAGCATGGAGCTAATACAACATGGTTTCCAGCAATAGATCGAGTGATTCAAGATGAAGGTTTTTGTGTAGTTTAGTAGCTATTAGTTTATACTTTATAAAAATTTGCATCGAAATTAACACGTTAAGCGCGAGGCCATTTTCAGAAGACTTGCAGACAGTGCGTTTAAGACCTATAAGTACTCGTGACCGTGCTTAACTGCACATAGTGCTTATGAGACCTAAACTTAAACTAATACAGTATTCTCCGAGCGAAGTAACCACTCTTGAAATACTGTAGTGCCTGGGACAGTTGGTTTTTTAAATGGTGTATCAACCATACACCACCCAAGAACACACGGTATTCTCACAACACAGTCAGCCTAGTCCAGAGGAATGACTGGTCAATACGTCTGGGGCCAACCATGTGCGGGTTTCTTCACGATGTTTTCCTTCACCGTTGGAGCGACCGTATAATGTACTTGAGATCTGAAAAAGTCTCATTGGTACACGCCACAACCTGGGAATCGAACCTGCACTCTCTCGAAAGCGAATCAAATGGTCTACTTACTAGGCCGACGGAGCTCTTATGAGACCTAAACTATATCCTAAAAATTATTTTTTAAAGTAAGCATGACTAGTTCAAAAAATAACATAAAAGTTTTTATGAAATTTTTATGGATTATAGATCATCGATTACTCTATCTATTGCTTAACACGCAAATATGACAAATAGATTAAGAGAAAACACAGAAAAAATTAGGTATCTGTTATATCGCGCATCGTAAATTAAAATAGTCCTATTTGAGTAGTGACTAGTAAGGGAAAATTAAAATTAAATTTGTTATCGATAATCAAACTTTTATTGAAGTAGATACAATATAACTATTAATTAACGTAAATTAGTATTTACATAAAACAAGTGTTTTTCATTGAAGGCAACTAAACACTTTAATTGGTTGCATTGCATGCAATATGTCATTTATATTCGTTTAGTTTTCTTGTATGCCTGTACGCTATTCAGTGTAACGCGTTATTTCTTGTAGTTGTTTCTGTGCAACGTGTTTTTTCATCACCACGTTGAAAAATATGATCTCAACATCAATTTAATATACTTATAGGTAATTTAAATAATCACAATTGGTATTATAAATAAGTTATTTAGCGTAGCCTGACGCTATCGACACTTGAACGGCACTAAAATAGAGCGTGCGGCGCCGCGCCACATGCTCTTCACACCTTGCGATTGCGAGGCCTCCGATTTCGGAGGTATAAGAGATCTCTCTTTGCAATGAGTGTACATAATCACAACTTAGTGCGTTAGGGTCCTCTTAGTTCATCATTTTTTTTGTCTTTACCTTTTAATCAAATTTGAAATAAGAAGCGTGTAGGTATGTATATTTGACTCAGTCACACGCACAGAACACATAAAAAAATTACTCCCTCCCGCACAATCCTAAGCATCAGTTTACACCGAAACGAGACGATACGCGCATGGCAATTTAAATTAAACTTTATTCACTACACAAGAAGATACACGTTTAATTGTAAGATTTCGAGTGTCAAATTGCACCGCTCTGCATAGAGCGGCGGCGCCGCTTTAGCAATGAAACGTGTATCTTCGTGTGTTCCATTTTTAATCACAATTTTTAAAATATAGCGCTGTTTCGCGTATCGTCTTGTTTCAATTTGAGCTGACACTAACTTCAAAGGTGTGTTAATAAACAAAAATGAAAAAATGTTTCGTAGGGCGTCAGTCCTCGTAGAAATAGTATCAGTATTATGCGCTTGTCGCTCCTGCATAATTTCTTCAGTATAAAAAACGAGCACAGTGGCCCATAAAATTGTCTGAGCCAAAGAATCGTTTACCTGTTTATTATATTCACGATAACGAGTACGAAATTAAATTTAGTTGAAGAAAATACTGTGGAAACTAGAGCGAGTTTTCACAATAAATACGGTGTTGCTGGGTCGATTTCAATGGTACTAATAGTGAAGCGAATGGTAAATTAATAAGTGCAGGAATACACCAGAAAGGTATTGAATGCAATTTTAGTATTTACTAATAATTACTCTTAAATTGTACTTTCAACAAACACACGACTGATTCAAATCTTAAACCATGAAATATTGTGATGTGTAGTAACGAACGGATGACACGTCCATTTTAGTATAACCACATGTTTTTGAAAAAAATTGTTGCGTACTGCATTTTATCGCTACTTCAAAATTTAAAATACACTCGTGTGATTAAACCTAAAGGAAAATTTTACAAATACTTGCGATTGTTAAAAATATAACGTCACCCCTAACGTTACGCGAATGGTATGCTTTGATGTGCCCGACTCGGCTTACACTAAAAATGTGATTTTCATTATGGCACTAAGAAAATTCATACGTTTTTGTATTGCTGAATACTTTATTTTTATTTAATCACAAATTAATTCAACAACGGTATTAAATTAATATTCACAATCTTTTATAAAATTATATCTTTGATTGACATAATATAATTCACACATAACAATCTACTGGTGATATATTATTACAACAATAGAAACGAGTTGACATTTTTTTTTAACTGTGACGTTTTCTTAAGTAACCTAAAATAAGTACGACCACGTCATTCTTCAAACCTTTTTCATAAATCGTCTGTCATTTCTATAGAAAAACGACTGTTGTCGAGAACTATTAAGCAAATTAATTGTCGTGTAGTTAATGAGGGTTTTGAAATTCATGACATCTGACAGCTTTTTGACACGACAAGGATCGTCGTGCTACCAGGCGCCGCCTGGTGACAGAAAAAAGAATCGAAAATAATTCTTATTGACCGTTTTTGATACCAATTACGCCACCAGACAGTGTGAGTTGGGTTTACTTTTCCACATATATAAAGCATATCACACACTTATATACAGTTACAAATATTCACGTTCAAAGTTAAAGTTTGGTTGTACCCAAACGCTATGTATTTTCATCACTATTTTTGTAATAACTTTATAACAATTTATTTACTTTACGATCCAGGTTTTTGTTATTTACTTTACTAAACACTTTTTCCTATGTACTACAAAAATAATAATATTAAAATAGGCCACTGTTTTTAAGATATGATCAAAATAAACTTACGTTCAAAAACAACTGTTTGACACTGATGCTATGAAATTAACACTAATAATTGAAAATTATTTAGAAAACTAAATTTTCACTCTTAGAGTTTATTAAAAGTTTTAAGCATATCGTTCGTTTATGTGTTATATCACTGCGAGGGGCCGCTGTCCTTAACATGTACTGTATATTCTATAAATTAATAAGTAGTAATCGCTTTTTAAAAAACTAACTTTTACAAGAGAAATGATTAGAAATTCTTAAACTCCGAACAATAACTTTCTAATTAAACTGTTAATAGAATCGATGTTATTAATAAAACTGATTATAAAATCCCGTCAAGAAAAGTTAAAAGAGGTAGAAGATAATAGACAATTTCACGAAAGGACAGCTTTTTATACAGTGACACTTTTTAATAAGGTTTTAATAAATTATGCAAATTAAAACTCCCATCGACCGAGACGCCCGCCGGTAATGTTGCTAATGCTTTTCTTTTTTCCCTTTTCTTTAGTAAAATTTCACCTCATTCATATTTATGATTACTAGAGGTCGTCCTGTGGTCGAAATTCGACCATAATAATTCATATTTTAATTTTTAAGTTTAAACATTTTTTGCCTGTTAGATATGTCTATGGAATGTGAAAAAAAAAAAACTGTGTCAAGTGAACACCTAGGTACTCTTATTATACAAACGCATGGTAGTGTTACTGAGGTAGGTAGTGTGTGTAAATTTGATTTTATTAATTTTATGTATTAAAATACATACAGCGTTATTTAAAAAAATGTAAATTTTGACTGTGCTAAATTCATATTCCGTTCGCAAAATTCTCGTACAAATGTCAAAGTTTGTGCTTCTCGTTTTTTATATATTAGGTATGATTAAGATTATTCAAATCTTATTTAATAAAAACTGCTAAGAACAAATCACTGAATATAACTTAGATTAAGCAATACTTGTCTGCCATACGAGACGATTTACATTAATGATGAAGGTAATTTTTTTTATTTACATTACGTACTCTTATGGCCAAAATTAATAACGTGTCTAAAATTTTTGATTGATTTCAATCTTAGATTCTCAAACAAAACTTTACGTAAATTGACGTAAAGTCAATCCAAGGATCGTTAAAATGCATTGAAATCTTGATCTCATTTAGGTGAACTGAGATTACGATTGATTATTGATTTCGGGCGTGAGTAGGCTATGATGCAGATAAGGTACGAGAACTGCTTCAAACTTAGGTTCTTATTTTTAGGACATCTACTAAGCGGAGGTCCTGAACATTATTCTCATTTTTTTTTATTTTAAGGTTCGTAGTTTACGTCTCGGAACCCTTATGGTTTCGTCATGTCCGTCAGTCCGTCTGTCCGTCCTTCCGTCCGTCTTCGGCTTACCGTCCAAACGGTTAGTGCTAGAGAGATGAAACTTTGCATGGATATGTGTATTCACCACGTCGACTAAGTGCTAAAATAAAATAACGAAATATATTTCTTCTCGCCTACACGTTAAGTGGGTATGATTGTATAGGTATTTTAATCGTGTGGGGTATCATTGGATAGGTCTTTTAAAAACATGAAGAGGTCGCTAAGATGATTTTTTAATTTAGGTATCCGTTTGCGAGATGTCCAACTTTAAAGCGCATTTGTTTTAAAACTAGCAATAATTTCTCGCGGCTTCGTCTGCCTGAAATTAGGTTTTAAACTTTTATCCCCTATTTACCCACTTAGGGGCTGAATTTTAGAAAACGCTGAAATACATAATTCATTATTTTTTCCATACTCAATTCATACCAAATATCATGCAAATATGTCCAAGGAATAAAAAGTTTCATACAAACTTATCACTTATCTTATCCCCTTCGAAGTTGAACTTTGAAAAATCCTTCCGCAGTGGATACCTACGTCATATGAGGAATACGTGTGCAAATTTTCAAATTTCGAGCCTTAGCCTTTAGGCCTGTGCGTTGATATGCATCAGTCAATCAGATTTGCCTTTTATATACATAGATAGGGCGTGTGTCCCACCCCTCCATCCATGAGATAAAATTGAAATGAAAACTATAACTATATAATATTGGTATAATGGTACGGAACCCTACATGCGCGAGTCCGACTAGCACTTGACCGGTTTTTAACACCTGAGGTTGTAGAGCGTTGTGTGTCTATCTAAATATTACTTGAGTTGCATTTTAGAGGTGTAAGTTCGAACCTTGGTTGTGTCGTGTACCTATGAACGCTAATTAAACCTGCGTGTCTTAAGAGCGATAGCACACGGCGTATTTAAAACGAGTAGAGGACGCGCGTTTTACGGACGCATGCAAACGGCACCGTAGATTCTGATTGGTAACTTATGTAGAAACTCACTCGAACTCCGTTAAAAGCGCGTATTACGATATGTTGATATGATGAGATTATGATTAAAGCGCGTGTTAGTTATTACGCGCGTCAGTTGCGCGTCCTCTGCGCGTTTCAAATACGCCGTTTGCTATCGCTCTTATGATTTACAATATTTAACAAGAACTGCCAGCAGTAGGGTCGCTAATCCATGATGGTTAATCAACACTGTAAAATATCTCTATAATAGTTTTACAATAATTGGATTCATTTGCCCAAATCAAATAGGATCCTATCACCACAATGTTGGCGTAGCGACAGCTCTGACGTGCCTATGCTCCGCTAATTTTATGCGCAGTCATGCACCAGTGACAGTGCTTCAGTGGTTTACGCTTTCTCAGTGTATTATGAATTGTTCAAATGTGTAGATTGTATAACCTCGTCTGCCTAACCAAGTACTATTCTTTTAAAAAGTCGTTATTTTCTAAATAATTAAATAAGTCAGAGGTTTTCTAGTTACAGACAACTTTTGCTGGCCACCCTAATTAATATTAGGTATATTATGTATTATTTCAATTACTTACACATTATTATTATAAATAATATGTAAGTACTTGAAGTACTTACATATTATTTATAATAATAATGTGTAAATAGGTCTTTACCTATGAAATTGCCGTTCTGCAGTACTGGCCATTTCAAATCAAAATAATTTTTGTTTGGCTAAGAATTCTAATTTAAAATTAATTTTATTTAAAAAACATGGAATTCTTTTTCCAAAAGTAGTCATTTTTTTTTATTAGTGTTACATTTTCATCGCATTTCAATCTTTTTCGTCATCATGGATACGTTAAAATTCGAGTAATTATAGAATATGAGTACCGTCGTGGCAGCAACGCGGCAAAAGCGGCACGCAACATCAACGACGTTTACGGAGCTAACACTACAAACCAACGCACCACCTGTTATTGGTTTGCTCGCTTCCGTTCTGGAAATTTCGACCTGAAAAATGAACCTCGCGATCGTCCGAAGACTTTGGTCGACAATGACGAATTAAAGGCGATTGCGGAAGCTGATGATACACAATCTACGGCTGAATTAGCAGCAGCTTTCGACGTTAGCGTACAAAACAATATTGGTCTATTTGTGTCAAATTGACAAGGTAAAAAAGCTTGACAAATGGGTGCCCCACGAACTCAATGATCGCCAGCGCGAAGTACGCGTCGAGACGTGCCTTGCAGTTTGCACTGCTCAACAGACACACAAATGAAGGAATTTTGAACCGCATTGTTACCTGCGATGAAAAATGGATTCTGTTTGATAACGGCAAGCACTCAGCAAGTTGGTTGGATCCTGTTTCAGCACCTAAACAATGCCCTAAACGAAAACTTACCCCTAGAAAAGTGATGGTCACTGTTTGGTGGTCTAGCGCCGGTGTGATTCATCACAGCTTCTTACCAAACGGGGTGAGCATTACTGCAGATGTGTACTGTGAAGAACTGAACACAATGATGGTGAAGCTGGTCTGGCTGAGAAGGTCAATCGCTCGTCTCCGCTGCTCCTGCACGACAACGCGCGACCTCATACTGCACAGCAGTCGATCTCCAAGTTGTAAGAACTGGGGTTGGAAGCTCTCCGTCATCCGCCCTACTCACTAGACCTTGCGCCTACAGACTACTACTTTTTCCAGAATTTGGATAACTTTTTGGCGGGAAAAAAATTCAATACCCGAGAGGCAGTACAAAATGCCTTTGAAGAATTTGTTGCCTCCCGTCCAGCTGATTTCTTTAAGAACGGCATCAATAAACTGCCAATGCGTTGGCAAAGATGCATTGATTGCATGGGTGATTACTTCGATTAATGCAAATAAAAAATACATGTAAAAAAATTCGTTTAAATTTTTTCATACAAAACGGCAATTTCATAGGTAAAGACCTAATATGTGATGTTACGAAATATCTAATTTTCTAAACATCTTAAAACCACAAACCTTCAACTATAATTGTAAAAATAAGTGTATTTTTGGAGGCCTTCTTAGAATAAATATTACACAGTACCCGGGAGACCGAGCTTTGCTCGAAGTTCTAATAAAACTGTAACAATTAACAGATGGCGATAAAAAAAATATTTTAAAAATAATAGTCTGACCGGTACTCGACACCAATTTGCCAATAACGCAGTTAAACAAGTTACACGTAGCTGAGCTACAGCTGAGCGCTTTGACAATTGTTAAAAAGCGAAGTAACTCATATCTTATAACGCAACGGAAGAAAAAGACTATAAAAATATAAATATTAAAAATTCGCGTTTTCCTGGGATAAAACCTAGCCGCAAAACCCACTGCATACTAAATTTGATAGTAATAATTGTTAAAGCCGTTTCCGAGATTATGATTCTTAAAATATTATACAGATAGCCTAATGTTGGGTTAAATATTACATTGAGATAAAAATACATCCTGTATATAAGTATAAATAATCAGAATCTTGGGAACGGCTTCAAAAATTTCCATCAAATTTAACATGCAGTGGGTATAAGGTCACATGTTATACACGCTCCATGAATCTATTTTTGTTTTCATCCAGTATATTTACTAGAATTGCTCGTCTCAAGTATAGGATTTTTGTATTGTTCAATTAATTTTGTTTTTAAGCACGAGGTATATTTTATTTAGATTGTAAGATGTAAATTGATTTTTTTTTTTGTCGTATTTTGTTATCATTATCATCACTTATTTCATAGTTTGCTTCATTTCATCTCACTGTCGCAAAATAACAATGTATTTCATCTATCATTAGAACTCATTTTATGTATAAAATATTATGTGGAAACTAGCCATAAGTCCATGTAAAACGGTGCCTTGGAACTCAGAGTATAGGTCCCTGGAAAATCCATAAAATGTGTGGAGCTAGAGTCTTACAGCCGGCATGATCTTAACCCCAAACGATCAAAATCACGGTCTGTGTGACCATCACAAAATAAAAAATGGTAAGCAAAATAAAAGGTGATATATAGAACAATTAAAGTATGGAAACAAACATCCTAATATTATAACAATGCAACAACGGAAAGAATGAGCACGTGATTTGGCCAATCAAATTTTGACAACTAATTTTACAAGGTGATGATAATTTACATGAAAAAATAATGTGTTTTATTCAAACGTGATTTACCAAATATTCACAACACAGATATAAAAAAAACTCACCATAAAAACGGGATTAAGAAATATAACTACTACATATTGAGTCTATAGAAAATTTTATTCTAAAAGAGAAACGTCATTTGACGAAGTGCGTTAAATACCCTTCTCCGTCTTCTTTTTTTAAGCATTTGACAACTTATAATTTAAAGCGTAAAGAGAAAAAGTCCACAAATCAAAATAAAAGATATTATATTAATAATCAATATATTATGTAATATAATAATGCAATTCTACTGTATTTTAATTAGTATTCAAGGTTATTTTTTTTTAAGATTAAAGACCGAAGTAAATTTGATTTATGAACCAAATATTAAAGAAAGGCTAACGCCGTTTTAGTAAGGACGTGCGCCGATAGATGGGGCTAAATCCTCTGAATGACTAAAATAATTAAGCATACAAAACATAGATGACGCGAGTAACGCCGAAATAATTGATTTTA
Source organism: Phengaris alcon alcon (assembly GCA_037179445.1). Taxonomy (NCBI): domain Eukaryota; kingdom Metazoa; phylum Arthropoda; class Insecta; order Lepidoptera; family Lycaenidae; genus Phengaris; species Phengaris alcon. The sequence continues at coordinate 255,810 of JAYRCH010000099.1, forward strand.
CGGAGAGGAAATTTAAGTACGTTACAGTGTGACCGTGTGATATAGTGATATATATTTTTTTTTTCGATTCGATTTTACACCCATAGATTTTCATACCCAGGGCTTATATATGAAAATAGTTTCTTAAAGAGTGAACTCCAAAAACATTGTTTGTATTATGTTTATACTGTACCAAATGTTCTCCCGTTGGTGAATCAATAAATATATATGACGTATATCTTAGTGGTCCCAACTAGTACTGCAGAACAATAAAGATTTTTAATGTCTTTACAACCATGGTAATTTCCGCGTTGTGTGACTTAGCACGACTTCCGTAAAACAAATCATTATTGTAAAAAGTTTTTGGTCTAAGAAATTAGAATAATGTAATGTAAGTACAATAAGAGTTCCCTGTAAATTTACTATGTAATCGCATTTATGTGCGAGAAAATAATTTTACTGTCCCCTAAACACGATATTGACAGGAAAAAATAGCCTCTATGGCATATATAATAACGACTTTTTTGCGTCACAGTGAACCAATTTCAAGATACCGTGCCGTGCTAAAATTGCGATTGATTTGAAAATAATGACTATCAGTTTATGAACTGGTGTAATTTAGCGTAGAAGGGCGTCGTAGCGTCTCATTATTTTTCCTTTACCATAATGTCATTCCAAAGGGAATCTCAAATATTTTTGGAGGTCATAGAAAATTATGATATTGCCATTTATACTGAAATTTACGGACACCTTCCAAGATATTTAAAGATACTTTTATATTGTACAATTTGGTTGATTTACAATATTCATTGTATTTCAAAATACCTTTGAAATTTAATTAAAGTTGTAGTGGTTATAAGTTCCTGTTGTTACTATTATGGGGGTCGAAAAAGGCCACTTTTGGGTGTTTCATATATTTTTTTAACTCATATTTTGTGCGCCATTTTACGCATTTCTATTGAAAACTGTGAAAATTGATGATTTCTAATATGATGAAATCAGATGAATCATGTTACTGTTTCACGTTTTTTGTATGGAAAAATATATATAAAACATAGGTACTCGTAATATGAAACACATAAAGTGGCCTTTTTAGACCCCCTGATGCTACATTTACACGCTATTGCAGTGGCGGAGCGCAAGTCCGCCGAGTAGTCAGCCGCGTAATCTATTGTAACTAGCTTTTACCCGCGACTCCGCCCGCGTACATACAGTGTCCCACAGGAACACTGTACTTTTTCGGGATAAAATGTAGCCTATGTTTAAATCCAGAGCCTAAACTACTACCGTTCAGTAGTTTTTGCGTGAAAGAGTAACAAACACCCAGTCATCCTCACAAACTTGCACATTTATAATATTAGTAGGATAGTAGGATACAGAACAACGATACTTTGTTTTTATTGCGCTTAGCGCTACAGGAACCTTACCCTCTTTGAAATAATAAAAATCCAATATTTATGTCATTGTTCATTTGTTCTTATTTATATCAATATCATGAATATTATTATGAGGTTTATTTTTATGCATACAAGCCGGCAAATACAGGCTTTAGCCGGCAAGTAAATAACTTTGTTCCTAAGGCTTTGAATCTCTGCATGCCAAGCTGCTGGGTTAGCATATGCGGAGTAGGTTGTCACGGTCTCACGTCATCACCTACATTACGAAATGCTAACATGATGCTTTCCTTCCCACTAATCTCTGCTTGCCAAGCTGCTGGTGTAGCGTGTGCAGACGCCATAAGCGGTGGTTCTCAGTGTCACGTCATGACATTACGAAATGCTAACATCACGCTTCACCGCCCGGCACCTGGCGCCTAACATGTAAACTTCACATGAACTTTCCACATTTCGCCCAAATTAATACGGCTGATTGAACAAATTAGCCGGTGTGTTGTCAGTGGATTATGATTATTGAATTGTGATTGTTGATAGACGATTGGGCTACCCTATAAACGTTCCTAAAATATTTTTTATACTCTTACATTTGAATAATGTACGTACGTACATACAGGCAAACAGTACGTGCTAATTTTAAGTAAACAATTCTTGTAGTAAAACTTATCTTTATTTTTAAAAGAAGTAGGTGCTAGTGGCTTCATACGGGCAAATAATATTATAGTATTGTGTAGACGTACCTGTCTCTCGATTCTGCTAGTAAATCTTACAATAATAAAGTTTCGATGCAGTCTCGAAACTAGATATGCTAAAACAGTAAAAAAGAAACGGCGAACCAACGTCAAACGTTTCGATTGGTCCAAACTATTAAATTAGTTTATGATATCAGGGACAATTCTTTTATAATTTATTGACAGTAAATTGAAAGTCTAAGTTAAATACTAGAATTGGGGTTAAATTCTAATGTCACCTAACTACGGATTCGGTAATTTAGCATTCTACTGCTGATGTTTTTTTTTTTTTCGAAAAAATATTTTTTCATTTTTCTTCAACAAAATAATACAGTAAACTATTTTATTGCTTATCTAGATTAAGTTTAATACCGATAATTAGTGAAACTAACCCTTCATTTGAAATAGCTGTTTTGTATAGTGGAGAATCGACGAAACCTAACCGAGTTAAATAATCTTGATTTATGGGTACAGCGATATAATAAATAAAAAATTCCATGCTGGATTAAGATATTGTAACTAATTAGTCTCATGTTATTAACTGCGTGTGTACATACCGTTTCAGGGGTCTGGCCATATTGACTGCTTCAAATATCGGGGGTAAATAGTGTCGCTAATATACCTAACTACACGTGCAGTATCTAGGACATGTAACAACTTCATCAGCCGACATTAGGTACAGAGGTAGGTAAGAGTCGGTATAGGTATTGTGAGTACAGAATTTTCCATGCAAAACTCTTAAATTAAGAATGTGTTGCTGGGATTGTTGGTAGATATAAACATGTCCAATCCTTAACAAACCCTACAATTTTATTCATTGCTTTGCCACGCGTAGGGAAGTCAAATTCGTTCTTCAAGTTGTAATCTAGAAAATATTGACAAACTGTTAAGTGTCAGATAGCTTATTTGCATGCATTGTCTGTCGAACGATATAAAGTAAGGAGCGACAAAACTTCTGAATAAGCTATTCGACACTTATTTGAAGATATTGAAACAGGCCCTAGGTAATTTAGGTTGGGACTATATGCTCCGGAATCCGGAACGCCGGTGAAAATTCAGAGCACTGAAAATAGAACTCTGCGCTAATACCTACAATAGAGTTGAAAATGGAAGATTCGAGTGTCGATCTGTCATATATGACACTATATATGTATAACACTTATGTGTTCGATTTTCAACTCTATTTTATTACCGCAAAGTTCTATTTTCAATACTCAGCATTTTCTACGGCCTTCCGGATTCCGGAGCATATAGTCCCACTCCGGCCTTAAATGGAAAACCCCGGATTCGACTACATATTATTACCTTATTTCTATTATCGGTTATTTTTAGTGGACCACACAGGTATTGGGGAACTCTCAATGAACACTATGCCTTACAAGCACGCATTTGCGTGTCACCGAATTAAGTTTGTCAGTTTCTTGTTCCAGTAACAGTATTAGGCTCAAATTCTCAAAGTACTCACGCAATACTAGTTCCTAAGTGCACGTAATAAGGTTGGAATCGTCGCCATAATTGATTTCTTAAGTTGAAAACCTTTATCGCCGACTGTCACGAAACAATTCCAGGTGCGGAATGCTTTTACCAAAACATGGCACCCCTTCATGTTGAGAGTTTACGCATACGTAATATTTACATTCGTACCAAGCGTAGTAAAAAGGAGTAGTGTAAACTAAGGAACTCGGAACGATTTGATTTTTCTAAGGTTCAAAGGTTCAAAATTAAACAATTTTGCAATTATATCTTAGCTAAAAAATAAGTAGGTAAAAAATTATTGTGATCACAAAAAAAATATCGCATTTCTGCTCAATAGAAAACGGGCAAGATTATACTAACGACGCTATCATAATCTCGAATATATTTTCTCCGTTTAAAGGAAAGAACAGAAAAGTTTGATAAAATTCAGGAAAAACGGGTGTATACGTTAGCGATAACAAGCACACTTTTTATCAGTGTCAAAGCGTCGCTTGAATTCCTTTGAAGTGCCGCAATTCTCTTGTACGGCTCTCGTACGGGATACGCATACTTATCATCAAAATATTTCAATGTTTTATAAAATGTTTTCACCCGGGGCGAAATAAAATCGTGTAAACATTAATATTAAAAAAGGGAGGAGATACTATGTAATTCATTTTAGAAAATGTTGATTTTTTTTTATAATTTAGCACACAAAGAAGATGTCATTTGAAGCTAATTTTAATGAGATATTTTATTTATTTGAATACTATTAGACATACTGTTAGAATATCATATTACCTAGATGCTTTTTAGTAAGTGGTTAGCGCGTTGGCGCTCAAACCAGAGGTCGCGGGTTCGAATCCCGCCAGGGAACAAAAAAGTTTTATGTGCTCCTGGGTCGTGGATATGTATCTAGCTGTTCCAACACACGTTGTTCTGTCTTAACGATGTCTAAAGTTTCATCAGTCAAACTCTCCCTGAACTACCACAATCATTTCATGGCCATAATAAGCCAAATCGGTCAAGCCGTTTAACAAGACATTGGAATTATTGCAATACATTTTAATATTATTTTAAAAGATGTGTATTATTAAATAATAATAATCTGAAATATGTGTATAGTATTAAGTATTATATATAAGTATTTCCGTTGTCTGGTACCCGTAACAAGTTCTTCGAGAACTTATCACAGGACCAGATTGACGTGGTGCGAAAGCTACTATCTATGGACATAGATTATATAGATAATATTACAGAGCCTAGTTAGTTCGTAGTATTAAGACAGTACCTACTAACTACAACTAGGATAAATCCAGGATAGTTATTTTAATAGTCTAGTTTTGCGAATGAATTGTATTACTGTTTTAGTTATTTATCGAAAAACTTTTCACCTACCACAAACTTGACTATATTAATTATTAAAAATTATTTAATTTCTGTGTAATTGCATGGGAACGCAAATGCGATAAAAGTTTATAAAGAATAGTTGGAGAGTAGTCCACCAAAACGAGATTTCGGGGGAGGGATAATCTATCTTATACGGGATTTATGTATAAAGATAAGGCAACTATCCCATACATATCCTTCGTGTGATGTCACAAAATGAAGAGGTCTGCTAAAATCGCTTAAACTCTGAAAATATTATATGTTTTTTACATTTAAAAAAATGGTCAATGAAAACCCGAAGCGCCGGTTGGTTCGATAAATAAAGCACTTTACTTTGTGTACTTCAGAAAATGAGTGATTTCCAAAAGGTATAGCTATCCTAGTTTTCCAGCCACACCGCATACATCGGCTATTTAAGCTAAAATATAAATAAACACTGCTAATGTACTTTAACACATACTTTTCTTTTTAACTTATCCATTCCGTGACAACTGCTGTCAGGAAACCTAACAACTGGCCAAGAGTCCTGACAAATCCTGACATTTAGTAATTCTAAACTATTCGAGTCCTTAGTCATACGTGTTTACAGAGTGGAGGCAATGTACTATAACGACTTACTATAAAAACAGATTCATCTGTTCGTCTACATAATATAATTATATTCAGAGAAAAGGTTTTTTTGTTCGCATCGAATAGGGTCCGAAACGTTTGGCTTTTAGAGGGGGACTATAATATAGATAACTTTTTGGTTATCATGCTGTAAATTGTCAATTTGAGGCGTAAAAGCTTCATCTAGTGGCCCAGCATATAGATTTATTTTAATTGGAGTATAAAGTTATTTTCTTTTTCTATAGCTCAGCAGTTTCGTACTAGTTTTATGGAAAACAATGTTACTTGGGGTGTGAAATAGGGGTGTGAAATAGTTCCGTCTATGCTATTTATATTCATATAATAAGAAAAATTTGTTTTTCGTAACGTGAAAGCGACATCTATGATTTATCTGTTATTATATAGCGTTTCTAAATTAACTAGTTATTAATTTCATCACGTAATTGACCTCGCAAATAATAGATGTCGCTTTTCCGCAAACCGCCACTAGAGAAATATATTGAACAATAGGTTAGGTTATATTTAATCAATTATCTTTTATTCCCTGAGTTTGATTTATAATAATATTATTGATTTTTTTTGTTCCTATGTTCATAAAGTACAACTTACAATAAATACTTTTTGTAGCTTCGTATTTTAATTACCAGGCAGTAAATGTATGGCGACTTGCCAATCTCCTTTGGAGGTGGCCCAAAAAATATATTTTTAATGATTTTATTTTAGCACTTTGTCAACGTTGTCAACACATATCCATGCACGCAAAGTTTTATCTTTCTAGCACCAACCGTTTGGACCGTAAGCCGAAGACGGACGGACGGAAGGACACGACGAAACCATAAGGATATCGAGACGTGAACTACGAAACCCTTAAAATGAGAATTTTACTCCGCAACAAGCTGCCTGCAAACGGCAAGTTCTCTCGAACGAGAGAATTAAACATTAAAAAGTAATAAGTTTTGTCAACTTCACAGTTCACCCTCAAATTGAACGGAGATCGCAAAAAGACGACCTAATTGTGACCTTTCCGCAGCAAGTTTAAAGGACAAAGGTCGAAACATCATTATTATAGAGCGTATTTTAATTTCCTTTGAAGTTTCCTGCAGAGAAAAATTTGTTAAAAAGGAAACCTTCTGGCCTAGTATAGAAATTACTACTAAAAGTCTACTGGCACAAATTAGTTCTAGAGCAACTATAGAGAGGGCTATATAGAGGGCTATAATTAATTATAGCCTTGCCAGATATTATACACATTAGGAAATCTCGCAATGTTGCTGTAAATTCTGCGAAACTAAATTGAAATGTTATTAACGTCAAATCTTAGAGATATCAATATGGTATAACCAATCATAATATCCAAGCTTTTCGTAGTGTTGCTGCAATAACAATAAAGAGCCCTCAGTGCACATTTCTAGGGTTCCATACCCAAAGGATATAAACGGGACCCTGTAACTGAGACTTCGCTGTCTGACTGTCTATTTGTCGGTCCGTCCGTCTGTCACCAGGCTGTATGTATCTCCTTCCTATTTACCTATGCAATTACTTGGCTAAGGATTAAAAATCTCAGCTGCGGTCATGACAATAATTTGAGCAGAATTTATAATACCCGTCGATCTGCGATTGCCGCTGTCCCGGATTTACCGGAAAATTGTCCCAACGAGAGCTCAGTGAATGTGTCATACGGGGCTGCCGGCATTTGTCTGCGTCCCGTTCGTCCGCATTACCGTACAGGAGACGAGGGCTGCCCGTTTGCAATAAAATTATCGATTGTCGATAGATGTTGATATAGGTTGTTATAGAAATTCATCATACGCCGATGAAACATATTGCTACTCCTGATACATACATTTCGATTAGATATTATCGACTTCTAGCTCAGTTTGATTAAAATTCTTCTGGGCGCACAACTTCACCGGTCTTTCGTAGATTCAATATGTAGATACGAGTAGAAGACATCTACGTCATAATATGTATCAAAGAAATGAAAACAACAAATTAAAATAATTATTTAAAATATTTCGTACCTTGTTTGTTAACTTTCTATAATTTTTGTTAGTTTCTTAAAAAACTGAAACATCTATGTACTATACAATACAAGTGTCTAGTACCCCCAGGCAGGCGGGGTCATCACATAATCATCCACGCGATACAAGGCACTGTTTGAGCTAAGATACAATTTATGATTGTACCCAATCCTACTACTATTATAAATGTGAAAATGGATGGATGGATGGATGGATGGTTTGTTACTCTTTCACGAAAAAACTGCTGAATTTTGATGAAATTTAGTATGGTAGTAGTTAAAACTCTGGATTAACACGTAGGCTACTTTCTATCCCAAAAAAGTACAGTGTTCCTGTGGCATGCTGTGTTAACGTGGAGCCGCGGGCATAAGCTAGTAGTTCTATATTTCCGTATCAATAGGAATTAATCTAATTTACTTACTTAGGCCTTGTCATCTATTATTAGATGATTTATACAATAATCTCCGAGCGAAGTATCCACTCTTGTAATTCTGTAGTGCCTGGGACAGGTGGTTTTAAGTGTCGTATAGTTGCCCAAGAACATACTGCATTCTCGTAACACAGTCAGCCTAGTCCAGAGGATGAGGAGGAATGACTGGACTGAATCTGTCTGGGGCCAATCATGTGCGGGTTTCCTGATTCCTCACGATGTTTTCCTTCACCGTTAGAGCGTTCGAATAATGAACTTGAGATCTGAAAAAGTCTCATTGGTACACGCCACAACCTGGTAATCGAATCCGCACTGTCTCGAGTGCGAATCAAACGGTCTACACACGGCCACGGAGCGCTCTTAATTTACTTAGGTTGCTTTTAATAGAACAAAACAACATAATAGAACAGGTGGCATGTAGTATGAATAATTTTGATCTATGCGCGTTAGTATTATGGACTTAGGAAATCACTTAGATTACAGTTATAATTTATACAATATTTATTTATATATGTTATTTTATTGTATAAATTCAAACTGTAATCTAAGTGATTTCCTATATATATTATATAATATTTTGTAAACTGCATATTAATAACCAATTAGTTTGTATTGTTCTACAAATATTTGGTGCGTAACTTCGTGCTCATGAGTCGTGACTCGTGACGTCAAGTAGGCTTCTCTGTAAGTATTGCAATTTATCACGTTAAACTACTTAAGAACGAGCAATCCTCAATGTTCATGCCATACAACAAATCTTCGGAAAAGGAACTATTCCTACAATATTTCGTTTTACGTCCAATTTCCATACGCGGTGAGCGTGAAGAACTTAATGGAGCAAAAGATTGCTCAGTTTCGGCGGCCGGGGAGGTTTCCCAAAGTAGTTCCTTCTTAGGCCAGAAAGTTCAATTTGAATTCCCTCTCTCTGCTCGCCCCATAAAGTATTTCAGAATCAAATGTTCGATAAAATTTAAAGTAATATTTCTTTTCCCAAATTGGACGGTTCTGCGGAAAGTCTCGGGCTGTGAATTTGAACAATGTTTTCCGAAATTACATTTCTAGTTTCTGACATTCAATTTTAAATTGTTAATTAATCATTATGTAATTTTTTGCATTATATTAAGAAAACCAAGTCAAAATTTCCGCAAAACTGTCCATACACATTAGGGTCATATCACACCGCGACTGCGACGAAACGCGACATTAGGCGGCGCTGCATTTTTAAGATAGCTATTAAAAATTGTACTTTATTTACTACACAAAAAGATACGCGTTTCATATGACATCAGTCATACACCTGACATTATTTTGATCTCTTACAATGAAACGTGTATCTTCTTGTGTAATGTATAAAGTGTATAAAGTTTTGAATAGCTATCTTAAAAATGCAGCTCCATGTCACGTATCGTTTCGTTTCGTTGTGAGTTGACCCTTACTCGCAAACTTATAACATTCATGAGTTTTTCCGCCATCGCTTCCAACAAAAACTTCATCACTAACTGGCACTAAAACAATTTATCTCGTTGATTCCCCGAGACAGACAGACAATCGCCTTACATCCACCGAAATCAGTGCTTTAAGAATGTAGATAAATGCTTGTCGTCTTCTCTCCTGACACTTTCCCGGGTCACACTCGGAATAACGACCCAGTGAGCCTTTCAGCTTTGCCCATTTAGGTCGATTGGACCTTAAGGTTTTATGCATGTTACCCCGCGCTTAAAAGCTTTTTTCTCGTATGCTCGTTGTCATTCCTATTGTGTGTTGCAATACGCATTTTGCTACGACTAATGAGCCTATGTCTGAGTAATTAGTAATCGATGTTCAGAAAAGATGAATACGGCCGGTATACTTTTTAAAATTAGCAAGTTTAATTTGTTTAAGATTTTTCTGGAATCATTAGCAGCTTACATCGTTTCATCAAAATATAAGTGAACTGCTTACTTACGAGAAATCAATGTTTCCTGAACAACACAAACAGCCTGTATATTTTTTTTAGGAAAAGTTTAAAAAAGGCTCGAAGGCACTAGCCAAATTTTACTAAACATTTCACTTATATTGTAATGAAGCCATCAAAGGACAGTGATAAGATTATGTAACCTCTTTCACCAGCCTCATACCTGCGACTAAGACCTCGCTCACATATTTATATATCTCATTCATCCAAAGCCCGCGTTTAATTTAATGGTCGTCTGCGAGAATTTGGGATGTGCTGCATTAAAATAATAACGCACATAATACTGTTCCCTAAAATATACGGAAAATGTTATTTCGTCGAGAAGATTTTATTACAAAATAAAATTAGATGAGAAACTGTCTACCTGTTCTGCTGAGCTATTTGACTGGTTATAGTGGGTTTAGGGGTAAAAGCACTAGCTGACCTGTTTTGCCATAATATCTACATATATATATATACCTATCTAATATAAGTACTCAGGGCGTCATAGACTTGGGTGGGTTTAAAAAAACCGACAACCTATTCTCATACCTAACTAATGTAGTCTAGCCGTTCGGTAACAAACACTAGGACACTGGACATTTTTATGTACTTAGGGCTGATTTTTCAATCGTCAGATAACTCTTATACGAGGAATAAATAAATCTAAAGTCACATATTTATTCTTCAGTTAAGAGTTATCTGATGGTTGAAAAATCGGCCCTTAAAAGAAGAAAATTACAGTGAAAAATCTGTAATAACGACATTGCAGGCACCGATAGTTTAAGGTCGATGGTTATAGGTGAATGTCGTTATAACTGATATCAACAAGCTTATAATGTACCATGACAGAACTCAACAGGTCGTCGTAATTGCCGTTATAAATTATGTCGTTATTAAGGGTTTTCACTGTAGGTGTAATTATTAATTATACTTGAATACACTTGAATTGAGAGATCGTTTCTTACTTTATATCCTAAAAATATCTTATATTAAATAGCTCAAAAAATTCGGAATGTGGTGACTTCGAATCTCGGTGACAGAAATATTTTTGTGATTCTTTTTATTTTCGTAATTTATCAGAACTCCGAGCAATGCCCGGTTAATCAGGTACGAGTTAATACATTATAATGGTGTAGGAAACGGTGCCATTTTGTTTCCATAGGTAAACAAAATATTAAAACCTTCTTCCAAAGTAAAAATGCACAAAAAAGTATGAAATAAAATTTAAAACTTTAACTATTTCTTTAGTCAATCTTCCTAATTTTGAAGTCGGTACCAGCTCAAACAAAATCCTATAATATTTTATAGAACTCACGTTCAAATTTGCTGGTAAAGACTTCAAATTAGGAAGATTGAGTAGAGAAATAGTTAAAATTTTAGCCGAATTTGAAAGGGGAATGACTTAGAAAATAAGTTTTACTTACATACTTTCAATAAGGTCCGTACATACAGTCAATAAGAATTTTCGATTCTTTTTCTGTCACCAGGCGGCGTTTGGTAGCCCGACGGTCCTTGTCGTGTCAAAAAGCTGTCAGATATCACGAATTTAAAAACCCTCATTGGAACAAATTTGAAAGACAGGATAGTTTTCATACGTCCGACTTGATCCCATTCAATTTAATGGCTACGCAACCGAATTTGCAGGAAATAGCAAGTTTTATTATATTTTTATGATGAACCTACAACAACATAATGTTGTTTAGGGCCCCCGAACAACGTCGGGGGCACGCGATATTAGGGTACTTCAAATCCGCGCACGCCTCGATATGGTTAATCAATACAAGCTGTAAATTTATGTATACAATATTTTTTCACCGGAAATTTTGCCGTACCCTGGAACATAAAAATAAAAGTTCCTTTGACACAATGTATGCGCCCCTATACCGCCGAATACGTACGCAAATATTCCTGAGACTGGGACAATATGATCCGGAATCCGTAACGCCGGCGAAAATTCAGAGCAGAAAAATTAGAACTCTGGGCGAATACAATAATGGAGTTGAAAATCGAAAACAAGAGTGTCGAGTCAAATGTAGCCATTTATTGAATGTGATCAAGTCAGATATAGGTAAGAAGCTTATAATGGGTGAAAACTATCCTGTCTTTTTATTTGTTCCAATGAGGGTTTTTAAATTCGTGACATCTGACAGCTTTTTGACACGGGACCGCTGGGCTACCAAACGCCGCCTGGTGACAGAAAAAGAATCGAAAATTCTTATTGACCGTTTTTGATACCACTTACGTCACCAGATGACGCTTTGCGTGCGTAGGATCTGCCCCCTAGCGGCAGAAAAAATATCAAACACCCTCATTAAAAATATGTTACAGTGCCAAAGTTTCATCAATATTAGTTTCGTAGTTTTGGAGTTTATCCGAAACAAAAATGTTAAATTACTATCAAGCTATACGATACTATATAATATATTATACTATATTATATTTCAACTTCTTGAAGATTTTTTGTACATTCATAATAAATATAATTCAAGATATCAGTCACAACATAGCAATCTCAATCATGTGCTTAATATAAATAAACAAAATTAAAAATATTAAGTAACCGAAAAAAACGTGAATTGTCAAGCAGTGAGTGAGGTGATGATGATGAGTTGTAGCTAAGAAAACTCTCGATCTTGTTAGCTTTCAAACAAAAATCAGATCAAAGTCGGTTTATCTGTTTAGGCGCTACGATGCCACGGACAGGCACACAGACATACATTTAAAACTTATAACACCCCTCTTATTGCGTCGGGGGTTAAAAAATCAAAATCATTAAGAAACAAAATTAACACTTCCCAAAACTTAGATACGAGTACATGCAAACTCGGTCAAATTCACAGCGACCCTCTTAAACGAACCTCGCCAAAAAAAACTTTAGCAATAAAACGTATCTCGCAAAAACGTGCGTACAAAATATCGCTTCATTTCCCCTACGCTCCGAGTGAAAGAGATAACAAGAGGTTTTTCGATAAGAAGGCCTCGAAAAGCTTCAAAAGTGTATTAGCCGGCCCTTTCTTCCGGGGATTTCTAAAGTTATTTAATCCACCTAACCTTTTCAGTGCAAAAATTATTTGGCACCTTCTACACGTTTCGGTTTGGGTGAACATTGAATGTGAGTTTTGGAGATATTATTTACACTGACTTGTTCTAAATTAAATCAGATATATAATGAAAAACATTCGAATTACAGCCTGAAGTGTTTTGTTTGCTCTTTGCTTCTCTTTTTTTAAATGTGTACCTGATTGCAGTTTTATCATATAATAACTGATAATGTATATGTCATTATATAAAGTAGCATTCGCAGCATACTAATACGTTAGTATAATGAATATAATCATTCTATAATTTTACATTCATTAACGATTGAATACATTTTCGAGGCTAGAACAGTTTTATAACAATGTTGAATTTGGGTCATATAATTGACCGCATATCTAATAATTATTAATATAATAATATGAATATGTGGAAACAATTGGTGCGGAAAATCATAAATTCGTTAATAGATTAAAATATGTGTGACTGACTAGTTTAAAATGCAGCTCGCGTGCGTTTCAATAAACCTATGGTGATTGAAATGACATTAAAGTTTTTAATGCATCATTGTTTGTAGAATGAATATAATACAATGAATACTTCATCATGATCATCGTGAGCACTGCGGTAAAATTCTAGTGATTTCTCAATAACTTAAAGCAAAAGGCGAACTCTGTGACTCAGTGGTTAGCGTGGCCCTCAAGCCAAGCCGGAAGTCGTGGGTTCGAATCCCGCCGAGGGAACAAAAAGTTTTCTGTGTTCCTGGGTCATGGATGTGAATTGAATATGTGAATGTTTATTATAATAAAAATCTTATACATGTTATTTATAGTATAAAAGTATTAAACATACTACCAGTTGTCTGGTACTTGTAACACAAGTTTTTTACTTAGCACTGGAACAGAACCACAATTCTCGTATTCCATGTATAGTTTCATTTTACTTTGATTGTATTAGAAGTGAAGCGACTTGTTATCGTAAACTGATTTTGTGACGTTTGGACCAATCAGGAGGCGTTAGACGATGCTTTAACGTTTACGCGAACACAACACGCTAAAACTGTCAAACCCGGTTTGACAGTTTTAGCGTGTCGGCACTTGATTGTAATTGTATTATTGCAGGTTTTATTTAGCAGAATTGACCCTCAGATTGACTTGGTGTAAAGCGTCCTAAAATATTATTATATTATTATTATTATTGCAAGACATACTGCACTGTGTACACTGAAGCTGAAGGCTTGTGGCCCAGTAAAATAAACAGTTGCATTTACTTTAGTTGCTATAAAAATTGAATTAAACGAAAAGTATTAGCGCAAAGCTGTAGATCACTACAACGCGATGAGGCTCCCTACAAAGTCCACAGGACTGGAAACGTTAACAGAAAATCGGGTAGGTACAAATAAAATAATGTCACAAAATATCAGTTGAGTAGAAGCCAATGATCGAGACGCTTACATTTTTACCATTCTTGCTGTCAAACTACTACCATATCATAAAAATCCGTTCAGTGGTTTTTGCGTGAAAGAGTAACAAACATCCATTCACTCATCTTCACAAACTTTCACATTTATAATAGTAGTTGGATATCTAATACCCATTTAAGTTTATATTAGAGATCTCACAAAATATAAGTAGGTATGGCTATTTTATATAAAAAAATTAAAACTTTAGTAGGTTAATTATAAATAAGCTCAAAAGACAATAAACACTACATGCAAAAAGTTCATTTGAAAAAGTATATAGGTAAGTATATGCAAATTATTGAATCCAAACTGAAAATAGGTTTCAAATGTAAAGAAATCGAAAATGAATATCAATATCTTTATTCAAACTGGTAAGAAAATTAATTTGGACATTGGATTTGCGATTTACTTTTATAAAGTTAAGTAAATTGTTGACTTGCAAAAGATAGAATATTTTATTTGCTTGTACCTATACATTATTATAGACTATTATTCTATATTATAATTATATTATTATTATTTATTATTATTACTTTATTCTATAATATAATAATGTATTCTTTTTCTCTCTGGATGGTTTTCTTAATTCAGAAAACTACTATTCTATTCTAATATCTATTGATCATATTTTTTTTATTTAGAATAATATCCACATCTACAATGAAATATTATCTGACCAATAATAGTTATTGGTATATATAAAAATATAATTTAAATAAGGCTATCATGGTCTTGTTGCTAATTGTTGTGCCTTTCTTTAATTTCTGTTTCTTTATTTCTACATCCATAATAACATTATGTTCCAAAATAATAATTTTTACGAACTCGTGGCATGTACAGTCGCTCACAGGACCGGTGTACCAGTTTTTGACCTTATCAATGGCAATGAGGTTCAAAAGTGAGAGACCAGATCTGTCAGCGACTTACAGCGAGAGCGACAGTATATTGCTTCAAAGTTAACGCTAAACCAAATTAATAAAGGCTTATATCTGCCAACAAAACGTGAAACTTCAGAATATTTAATTTAAGCCTACGCTTAAATCAACCTCTCCGCAGTTTGAAATGTGATAAAACAGGTTCAAGAAGTTTAATAAGTAACAGTTTCGGAGTTTGCACAACTTCCCATCTCCAGTTCGTGGGCAATTAACTTTAGTGTTGAATATAATTAGTTATACACTTTGGTTTGACATTTTAGAGACGAGTTTTCACCTCAATGCCGCTGGTAGACACGCGCTTTATCAGCTCGAAAGGGCTATTTCGTAGCGATAGCGATAGTATCTGAAGCCATTGTGAGCTATTTCCTTAAATACCTGAAGCTGAATTAGAATAGAAAGCACTTGTAGACAAAATTCTGTGACCGTAAAAAGCGCATATCGACAAAGATTTTGCCTGTAACTCAATTATCCGGATATGAATACTCATGGTACAGTATTTTCAAGTAAAATAGTAGGTAAGAGGTAAGTGCTTCTGTCATCAATGTATCCACTAAAAAGTCCCCTATATTTTTGATTGCATGTTGCAACTAAATCTTACAATTGGAGGTTCTCAAATGTTGAAAATGACCAAAATACATATTACGGGTATTTGCACTAGTCTTGTCGGTGTTTATGTCAAAGCAATTTAGTCGTTATCTCCGCATACATACAAAGTTCAGGAGCCCTCATTAATGATGATGTAGTCCGGTGAGTCTAAGCTTAATGGCAAAACTTTAGAAGGGAGCTGGGAAAGTAGCACGCGGCAAATTATGCTTAGTCATCGTGGATTGATGGACGGACTCATCTTGAGCAACGTTTCTGAGTGTTAATAAGGTTAATAAATATAATAATGAATCTTTTGCTCGGTTTGTGTTACGCGGGTTCGACTTCCACAGGTAATGAAAAGCGTGATTTTTTTCTTTAACTGCTTAAATTCAGTAACTGCATTAAAATCTACATTAGATTTCAGAACATTAAATATATCCTCTAGCAATTCATTATTCAAGGTAACTTTGCGACATTATTTTATTAGTTAGACAAGATAATGTTATTATTATCCCTACAAAATTTTTTAAGGTTGACTTTTTCAAAGTTTAATAAAATTGATGTACTTATGTCAAAGCACCTATCACGTGACTAGCATTGCGCACCTCTTTGAAATGGAACGATTATGCTACAAAATGTCAAAAAGCAAAAGCACGTAGTCGTAGGGGCGGCGACCGCGGCTTGTAAAGGGGTGCGGGGCGCAGGGGAGCGTGCTCGACAGTTTCTCGCCGACTGCCGCGCCGCGAGGACGCATTGTGATGAGCAGCTCATTTTGACGCGATATGGCCTCGTCCACGAACGGCAACATCGTCGTCGAGTGGTTGCGTTCGCTCCACCTGGGCCAATATTCGGAGAGTTTTATAGACAACGGCTACGATGACTTAGAAATATGTAAACAGGTCGGGGAACCCGATTTGGACGCCATCGGCGTCTTAAACCCTGCACATCGTCAGAGGCTGCTGCACTCCGTGAGATCCTTGAGAGAGGAGGGTGCAGCGGCCGTATATTTTACATTAGAAGAAGCAGCCGCCGCTTCGTGCAGGTGCGAAGAGGAAGTGCGTAAGGAGCAGGCGACTGCAACAGTTGAACCGGCGAAATATGCCGACGAATACGAAGAAGGCAAGGCAGAGCTGGTGAAGATTCCACGGATACAGCTGAAGAGGTTGCTGCGTGAACGTCTTGCTCAGGATGGCATCCGTCTAAGTCTCCAGCCCTACTCCACAACGGTCAGTGTTTATTTATAAATGTGGCAGTGCTTCTTGCGGAACTCGTGATTTGTGTGTGCAAAATTTACGAAGAATGTGCTGAGTGCGATCACATAAAAAGTTTCGATTCTGATTCGAGGTACCGCGTAGAGGCACTGCCCGCGCCTTGTTTCTTTCGAACGAGTATGTATGTGGTTCCTTGGCCGCTCCAGGCGGATTTCTCGGACGTGTTGCTATAAAGTTTGTTGCGTGCGTGATTTCCCTGGAGATGAGAAGTTTTGCCCGCCTTTCCTGTCGTGAGAAGATTGTAATCGCGTGCCTCCCGGCATCGAATTGAGTTTAACGATAAATTCCGATGCTTGTGTTATGTTTCAGAGACGATAATTACACGAACGTTTTAGACTCCAAAACAATGACAATTAGATGCAAAGTTTTTGAGTAATAATAATCTTTTTTTAGGAAAAATATATGCAAAAAATATTTGTGAATAAATAACCTAACCAAGAGCATCAATCATGTCAGGACATGTCTCAGGAGGGTTCCGTTGTTTTTTCAAATTAGTTCAAAAGTTATTGTCCGATTTCACCCAAAATAATTTTCATTATGTATATAGCATGACCTATCAGCGTGGAAAATTGCAAGTTTCTAACGCCTATAATTTAGAAATGCCATGATTTTTTTTTTTATAATGTTTACCTTGAAAATTGTTACCATTATAAAAAAAAACATGTAACTAGGTATGAAACCTACCTTTATCTAAAAATACCTATTCAACGAACCAACACGATGGGTTGGAGCGAAAAAAATATTTTCATCCCCCCTTCACATGTATGGATGGCGTTACACTTAAAATATAAAATTATAATTATTTTATGATGATAATATATATATCCATACGGAAACTACAATTGTACCAAATTTCATTCATTTATTATTTATTACAAGAGTTAGGAGAGCGGACAGACAGGCAGGCAGCTGGCAGACAGACAGATAGACGGACAGACAGACAGAGCGAAAGTATAAGGGTTCCTTGTAGTACTACGAAATCGTACAAACTTTTTTTTTCATTTTCTAAATAAAATTTAACACGTACTACATTATGTTGTCAAAAGTTTGCTACGAAAACTTTTTATGTGTCGAATAAATCATTGAAAGTCCTAATATAGAGCTTTAAGGTGGTATGATAATTAAAACAATTATTATTTCATTGGTTATTAAATGGGCGGAATATTTAGCAAGTGGAACCGCCTTTACATCGCTTAACATGCCTGCAATGGACCCACCACTTTATAATCTAAGCATTCTCCGAATATTTATTATCTGATATCTTATCACGTTCAAATAATAGATGACGAAGTTAAAATGACTCAGTGACTTGGTTATGAAACTGATGAATTTGTTGCATTCAAGGCCTGTTTCACAATCTTCTAATAAGTGTTATTAGGAAGCTTATTTGGAAGTTTGTCGCTGCTTACTTTATATTGAGCGACAGAGACAAAATATGCAAATAAGCTATTGACACTTATCTTAATAGGCTCTTAACTTCGAACGTTCAACTGTAAAAACCGAGAAAACTTTGTATTTTTTTTATCACCCAAATGCTTATTTTTTGATGATACATCTTACACAAACATTTTTGAATCAAAATGTTGACTTAATGATGGTGATCATGTTAGTTATCGAGCAAACCTTTCATATAGGTATTTGATATAACAATTGGGAACTATGTACATGAGAATTACTTAGCAAGATTCCATGTCAATTTTCACATCTTTGTGTTCTGTTGGAATACAATACATTTCTCATCATTATTTCTACACATGCTAAAGAAACTGGGACCTAAATATAATTAAATATTAGCATTAAACAATAATGTACTTGACTAATTACTATAAACTATGAAAAGGGAATAGAATTTGAAAAATTCCTCATGGGTAATTCTTTTGTCTTCCGGGAGCTTCTTAATTCTTATTCAATTATAAAACACGTTACGTCGCATCGCGGTGCTAAAAGATTAAGATCAAAATGTGATTACATAGCGGTCTCTTTGATAGAGTAAAATGTGAGTGTCAGGTTTCTGTTGATGTTTCAAATTCAAACTGGCCTGCCTCTCTGCCCAATTAGGTAATTGGTACAAAATTGAATTTCTTTAATGTCTATCATCATGCAAATTAAAAAAAAAAAAGAAAGCTTCCTCCACTTTTCCGTCTATTTGTAAATTATCGTTATTTTTAGTTGACCTTGTACAATTTGCTACTAAGATTATTCATTACTAACAATTCCATTTATCATAGGTACCGTTATACAATATGATATTGTATCGACCTCACCTATTTCAACTGTTATTCTACGAAAAAATAAATTATAAATGCCTAAGAAAGCACATTTTTGGATACTGTTTTCTTTAATGATTACGGTGTCAATAATTTTCTGTTTTCAAGTTATTAAGATGTTGGTAGATAATTATTTTAACAATGCTCAGGCTGAACAAGCTTCTTTGAATTATCGTTTCTTTATTATTTTATATCTGTATTGAAGCGAAGGCGTGGAGTAATCACCGGCTTTTTTCCGGTTTAAGGCTGGAAAAGAACCTGCTCAGAATATTTACCAATAAGCATCGAACATAAAAATTGGTCCCCGCAATTTTAGAGCCTAAAACCGTTTATCATTGTTTGCATATTATTATTTTATATTTGTAAAATACCTATTTAGGTTTTCTACGTTATTTTATTAAAAGGAAATAATTAAATGATGCCCGTAAAATATCTGCAGAAGAAAATGGCTCTTTGAAATTGATCTGACCCAAAATGGCTTAAGAATTTTGCAAGAATAACTAAATTACTTGAATAGTAGATTTTTGATGAAGTGCATCTTTAAGTTGCTACAAAGTTTGAGAACGAAGGCCAGGTACAGTTTAAACTTAAGATAGATCTTAATCTGCAATTCCTTAAGAAGTCTTATTCTGGACTGACTTTGCATAGAGACTTAAGTTTTAGGAAACTTAGGATCGTGAAACCACAACTTTATCTGAAATAGAAATGTGAACTTTAACTGTAAGTTTTAAAAAGTCATCAAGTAATTTAACATTGTTCAATAAATTAGTATAACTATATAGAAAAAATGGAACTGCAGGTGTGGTGAGTGGTGACCAATTTAGGCATAAAAGGCGATTAAAAATCGTAAATTCACATTCGATTCATGAAAATAAAACAATAATGAAACACTATAAAATATTGAGGTATTAATCAAGTACCTTCGATATCTACCTGGCCACAGTTCCGTATATCAGCTTTATTTTTTTCCAGTAGATCATTCGTGAAGCGATTACTGCCGGAATTGTACACAATAGCACTCACAAATTTCATCGGCGGTATCAATATCGCAGTTCCGACTATTAGACCAATATTTATTTCGTGTTGACGTCCATTGTATGGAGCATCCGCTCAGTGCAATAATTTTTATTAAATGCAGCTTTTTGGGTAAAGTCAAGCGTGAAAGCTCCGACAAATTGAAATCATGATATATATATTATATACACATCCTTTTATTTTGTATCAACAAAACAAAATAGATATTGGATTTACCATTTACCTAACTTATAACATTTTGAAGACGCTACATAATTATGAAATTCTGAATTGGTTTGCGCGCTTAATTTAGCAGGCAGAATATTGAAGCGGACCCCGTTTCTGAATTTGACCTCCGAGAAGTAATTATGGCCAGATCTTTCAAGATAACTTCATTAAAATTCGAAGCATAGTGAAATAAAGCATGAAAAAAATAAATAACTAATCATCCCATCATCAAAAACATTATGCAAATCATCGGTATTTAATCGATTTTTGGGTTACCCTTTATAAACTTTGACTAGATATTTTTTTAATTCGTAACGATAAGTTTATCTCATATTTCCCACTTGTAATAGTCAGATCAATGGACCATTTTTAGAAAACTGTGACCTGATAATGTTTGCGAAAAAACATGTTTTCGGGCTGTTACATCGCTTTGTACTTCGATCGGTACCCCATTATGATGTATCACTTCCTTTACGTTGCTAATTCTCTATCAGAGGGGTTTGGGTCGGATGTTTCGGATTACGTATATTGATATTAACCCACTCCGATCGAGTTTCAATCTCATTGCTTTTTACATAATGTTGATTAATTTTATACATAAATAATCAAGTTAAATAAAAAAGTTAAATAAAGAATTAAGCTTAAAGATTTACACACTTTTAATGGAATTACTTTATGGATATCACTTTAAATACAACAGTTGACGTTTAGATATTGGTTTCTTATTTTTAAATAAATACTAAACCACTTGATCGTATGATATAGTTCAACACTAACTTATGCAAACACAGATGAAACCTGTTACTGTAACTACATTAAAATGCAATTTCCGAAGATAACATCTTCTGTTTTATCGAAAACATCTGCTAGTAATTAAATATTATCAGCTTTGATATACTAATTTAAATTCTGGATATAAATTTCTCCTAAACACATAAACCGGATTGTTAAAATTGTTCATGAATGATACCTCAAGGCGCAAGCCACTATGAATATTTAATTTAAAACTATAGGTACCTGTTTTACATATTCGCATGTTGGAGAATAGACCGTATACCTACTTAATAATATTATTTATAATAATATAATATTTGGACGCTTCACACCACGTCAATCTGGCCCCGTGCTCCGAAGTAGCACGGGTAAAGTATCCGAAGAACTTGTGTTACGGGTACCAGAAAACAGGAAGTATATTAATTAATACTTTTGTACTATACATATACTTAAGATTTTTATTATATTATACACATATTTAATACACACCCATGACCCAGGAACACAGAAAAACTTATTGTTCCTTCGGCGGGATTCGAACCCGCGACCCCCGCTTGAGCACCAACGCGCTGAACTACTGAGCCACAGAGGTTGTCTAATAATATTATTATTAAGTAATTATATATTTTTATTATTATATAATTTTATACTATTATTATAATATTATTTATATTAAAGGATTGACAACGATAAAAAAATCAATATATTAAAATAATATTATTGTTACTTTAATTTATGATTTAACATTAAATCATTCAGAAAAATGTATCAATGTAATAAAAATAACAGCGCGTCTATTGTACAAACTTCGAAAGTATAAAAGACACTTTAACGGTATGAAAATGAATTCACTGTTGAATAGACAATAATTTCAAAGTAAAAACCACTTTGAATTGATAGGATAGGAGCTTTATGCAAATAAGATAAACTACTCAAAGGTCAGGTGATGTTTAGCATCCAATTGAATCAGACAAGAGGTTGGTCACGTTACTACAATTCGTGAGCTACTTTTGTAGTTGCTTTTTGGTCAACACGCGAACATGACAATATAATTGCTATGAATTTCTAACATTACAATATATAATAAAAATATATATGAATGCAAATTATCCAGATTTATGACATTGGAATAGGTATTTATCTTATATAAGGATATAGGTATTTATATATGAGTCTAAATATAACTAAAATAATTAAATATATGAGTTGATAATATCTGGAGACATTTCGTAACACTAGTTTTTTTAAACGCAAACTCAAACTTCCACGGTAATGCCGTTTACCACAGTAATTCTAATATTTTTAGTTTGGAGAATATATCAAGTGCTTTAGTGCATTCATATTTAAGTGTAACATTATCTAACTGTGCAGAAGCTGTGCAGCCGGTATTTCTAAAGTCCAATTTTATGGCAAATCAGAAACTACTGCTCAGTAGTTACTAGTTACCTACATAACATTTTTACAGCTTTCAATTACACCATTGTAGCTAAATGGATTTCATTAAATGTAACCGCACTTTTATGTTGTGTATCATGTGTTTCAATTAAAGTTTTATTTTATGTCCGGTTCTATTTTAACAGTCGGTTAAATATATATATTAGTTCAACTCCTGTGTATTCCGCGAGGTCTAATATTAGCCGGGTCGGGTTTTTCTACCTGTTTTATCGCTTTGTTGTTTATGTATGTGTGCGAAGTCACGCAGTGCGGTGCTCTTTGCCATTCGAATGCCGTTTCGTGTTTTATGCGAGTCTCGCAATTTATATGAGTGTAGGAATCTAGTATGCACGGAATGTTTCTTTTTTTCAATAGGTTTTACTTTGTTTTTAACATTAACGAGATGTCAGTGCTCTTCGTTTGTATAGAAAATAATCTGAAAAATGTATAATTAACTGCAAAGCATTATGTATGATGTTGGCTATTTTAAATATAGGGTTGATCAAACGGTTTATCTACATAATTACAAAACTACTACTAACTACAACAGTACAATAAGGACAATTGTTATATCTATCGAATTGAATAATCTGATTGAAATATTCAATTCGATAGATGTAACAATCGTGTATTTATGTAGGTAGTTTCTTTTGTTAGAAACCTAGACTTTGAAACACAAATATCCTCGAGCTTAGTACCTTATAATATTCCCCCAAGTTCAACATCATTGGTAACGTTAGCGAATTTAAATATTGGATGAGATTCCCGAAGGTTATGACAACATTGTTTGAATTGGAAGTTTGGCAGGTGCAGGAGAGAGTTTGTGCCGAATGTTTGTCTGTTTGTTCAAGCTATACAGACAGGTCTTAAGTCAGCAAACTATCGTATCCGGCCGCCCGGTAAGATTAGTATCAAATAACTTGGAAACAGTCACCAATGCATTAAATAGTTACAAAGCACAGGTACCTTAGGTAAAGAGTTCTGAATAATAGTACCTATTATTATAATTAAAAAATCAAATTTATGGCCCGTTGGTCGTATGCAGTTCACGAATCTAATTCGTGTTTTTTTTTCTTTTTATCAAAATCCTAATCACATCGAAACTTAAAAAGTTTAACTAAACTAGAGGACTAGAGGAGGAGAAATCCGCCTATAAAACCTATATTTTTATAACCCGACCCACATAAATTATATAGCCTATATTATTTTTAAAAAATATTAGATTTTTGCACACCTTCCACCACATAAAATTTAAATGTGTTAAATATCACACTCCTCCGTTCGCAAAATTCTCGTAGAACTGTTCTGAAAGTTTTTGCTTCACGTAATAAAATCTATCGCGGCAAACTACGAGTAGAACAATAATCATGACTATGATAATGAAACGGATAATATCTACTGTAATAATAATTAATTGGTGAAAATTAGAGAACGGTATAAGTAATTTTGCCAAATTAGAAATAAAACCCTAATTTAAATAGTGCAATCAGCGTTTCAGACACAAATGGCAAGCAAATGTCTCCAATTCAGCGTAAAAGACAATCAAAACACGTCGTCCATGGAATTCTATTAGTGTGTGTAATTGCCAACAAAGTGTAGATTTCTAGATATTTACCGGTTATTGTTTCTCTTAACCTGATAATTGTATCAAATAACCATGCGGTAGGTATTGCTTATCGAGTAACTTGTTCAATGTACTTTTTGAATAGAATTGTGAATTTTCTATTCTAATTTCTAAGCATAGATAGGCATTAAGTAGGAAGTTATCTAATTGTTTTGGTTTAGACTTTAGATTATATTTCGTGTGTGTAGTTCTTGACAACTTCAATTAGTAATTAATAGCATCAAACATTTTGCGTAGGTTGTAGTGTGTACTTAGAATCATTTGTTATTTTTATGAGACTGTGTCGTAGGTAGCACCTACTGATTTTCACCCGGCTTTGAAGTGTGTTTGTATAGGCTTACTAAGAAACAAGAGTTTATACATGGTTTACACCAACAAGTACCATAGGGCTGTCACATAAAATAATAATAATATTAAAATATTGTTTTGTTTTTAAAATACTATCGATTCTTTTTAATGATTATGTTATTACGATACTAAGTACTATTGCTCTTTTGGACTTTGACAAACTTCAGTTTACGTAAATGAAGTTGCAATCAGCGTCTAGGGATTTACATTGAAACTAAAATAATAAAAAACTTAGGCCTTTTCATCCGTTATTGGATGATTTATACAGTATTCTCCGAGCGAAGTAACCACTCTTGAAATACTATAGTGCCTGGGACAATTTTTAAATGTCTTATGGTTGCCCAAGCACATACGGAATTCTCACAACACAGTCAGTCTAGTCCATAGGAATGTTTCCAAGAATTTTCCTTTGCACTAGGACGCCTCAAAATATTTAAAAACAAAGGAAGTGACCGCAACGACTGCAGATGTGGTTGAACTACGTGTTTACACGTGTGTATGTGTGCGTGCGATTGATTCAATGACGCCGCTAAGCGATTTTCTACATTTTATAGTAAATCTGGGGGCACGGTAGTGCCCCCGCCAAGACGAGCCAAGCGAAGCACAAGGGCACTACCAGACCGTCTTTTCTCGAAGCGTTTCTTCGATTTATTGAACCCTCATAACTTGGGTTTGGATTGAACCAGATAAATGATATTTTTAGGATATGTTCCCAGTACTTAACATGTAAAGTTATGATTGCATAGGATTTATACTTAAGATTTTATTGATATCTAAAAACCCCTGATTTCATCACTGAATCCCTGATGATCAACAATATTATATGGTACTCCCGGATGTCCTAGAAAGCTGAAATTTGGTACGCAAGCTTAGTACGCAAGTATTAGTACACAACTAACATAATTATTGTCAAAATTGGAACTTTTATCCTCCAACCCTTAAACTAGGTGATGAAAGTTTGTATGAGACTTCCATTAATTTTGACGCTAAAGGTCTAAAATTGTTGTAGGGATCCGTATTATAAATAATAACAATAAAATGTAATAAATTAACCATGTAACCCTTTATTAACAACAAAAAACACAATAAGTATTTTTAAACTTTATCGAAATATTTTCATGTACTTTATCTTAAATAGCAGTGTGCAAACGTTCCTTTAATAATTTGAATTTTACCTTTATGTATAATTCTCCGTTGAAATTACTATAGAATACTAGATAAATAATTATTTCAATATTACGTCAATAATTAGTTTCCAATCCAAGCGATGAACGACGACATAACTGACATAGTTCATAATATACGCGATAGATTGTGCTTTTTAACAAAACTTAAAAAATATTATGATTGAAAATTGAAAATTGAATTGAAATCAAAATGATTATTAATTAATTGAAGTTAATAACAATGTCAAAAAACAACATGTAATATTAGGCCATAAAACACCCATGTAATACCCAACAATAAGTAACACCCACGATGATCGTTTAGTATCATTGAATGCGCTTGCTTCATTCCTACGCTGCATAGTAGTTGCTTCCACAATGGTGACTAAGGTGTAGAGTTTGTGAAGTTAGTCTTATAGAGTTAGGGCGTGTAGAGTTAGAAGCTTGGTTTTACATGAGATCTGATAACTTTTTGACAGTGCGAGTCATATAGTATCGCCTTAGCAATTTTTTAACATGAATATGTTTTTGGTGGGATACTTAAGTTAAATATCATTTCTAATAGGATTACATGGAGCAATTTAGTTGAAGCAGCCCTGCCGCGCAGCCATCCGATAAGTTTAGTAAATTGTTTACTTCGACAGTTATGAATACCTTCACTTATCTTCCAGGATGCGGTCAACTTTCTCTTTGGAGATTTTATTTTTTATTTTCTTTCTTCATTAATATACCTATGGTCAGTTCGAAAACAATCGGTTTGTAAGTGGTCAATGAATATACGCTAGTTTTTAGGGTTTCGTACCCAAAGTCTAAAACGGGACCATTTACTAAGACATTCTGTCCGTCTTTAATCAAATCAAATCAAATCAATCATTTCACAGATGATGTTTGTTGCCGCTATAACAACAAATACTAAAAACAGAATGAAATTATTATTTAAGTGCATGCAATCCCATACAACAAACGTAATTTTTAGCCGTTCGTGCACGAGTTCGAGTCGTACTTGGCCGGTTTTTATGTATCTTAATAGTGATAATATGTTTACTTATTTTGTAGAAAGGCCAAATGTTATCGCCTTATGCTATTTCTTATTTTATTACAAAACGCAAGCAATGGACTCTTTATACACACATTATCTTAGAATAGATACTATTCTTACTCTTGTAGCGACAAAACTAGGAATACATGAATCCTAAATCGTTTCTTATGGTAGAAAAAAGGGAATAATTTAGTTTCCCAAAAATACTTACAATAAATTTAAATAAAAACCGGCCAAGTTCGAGTTAGACTCCCGCACGAAGGGTTTCGTACAAAACGGCTAAAATCACGTTTGTTGTATGAGAGTCCGACTTAAATGTATTTAGTATTTGCTGTTATAGCGGCAACAGAAATACATCATCTGTGAAAATTTCAACTTAGACAGTTGAAGTTGATTAGCTATACCTGTTAAGGAGGTGCAATCTGCACACTTGGGGAGTCCAATTAAAGGTGTGCTCGCTAATATTGTTTATTAACTCCCTCTTTAATGCACTTACATTAAAATATATAGGGAGGTGATACACATACTACAGAGATACAGCCTGGTGAAAGACAGACGGATAGACAGACAGCGAAATCATAGGGTACGGATCCCTACCAGGAACCACCTCTCTCGTATGCCATTCAACCTTCATCTTATTTTTTTTATAAAATATTATAATTGAACACGTGTATGCTTGCCTTGAACCATAAAGTAGTTCCAAAAAGACATGAGAACTTCACATTGGAAAAGAAAGGGAAATCCACGGCGACCAATGATAAAATTAAGTTAGATGTAGGAGTGATTGCAGCCCGATTCTGGATTACAGCCCGCGTCATATGTCGCGTATCTGCAGGAGGTGGGGGTAATACAGCGATAATTTAACTAATTTAAACGAATATTTATATAAAATATGATTTCACAACTTATCGATTAACTCCACTTCTCCGCAGATCTGAATAAAGGATATAAATACATAGGAATATGAATAAAAATAATTACGGGAAATTAAATGTGAATGAAAATTGCATAATCTATTAGTACCTTTTTGGTATGTGGTTGCCACTTTTTTTAAACAGCTGGTGAAAAACTCCCAATGTCTTTGGCCTTCATGTATTATTCATGTGGAATTTACTAGTGACTTAGTGAGTCCCGAAAGTCCGAAGTTTTATTTATAAGAGTTCTCAATCAAACACACAAGGGTCTTCCAAGAAAGTGGGCCTTAAAATAAACTGTGGGGGCTTTTGTTTTGGCTTCCTAGGTGGCGACTGGCAGTTATCCGGTGTTTTGTTAATTAAACAACAAACATCTTTGATATCGGAAAAATACATTGTATTGAACTGATTTATATTAGGTTCGTTATAGGTATGTACGGTCGCCGACAGATCTGGGGTATCACTTTTCGACCTTATTACTCAGCAATAAGACTCAAAATTCGTACACCGGATCTGTCCGCTACTGTACGTGAGTGAATTCCGTTTCGTTACGTTCTGTCGGAATTTGTCGGTATTGGTCAGGACTTATAAGTTACCTATATAAAATATTATACAAGCTGTCACGAAAATTTTTCCAGAAAAATCCTTGCCTGAACTGATACGATTATTTTAAGACCAAAATTAGCCAAATCATAAATGGAGACATTCTAATTGTATTCCATTTTTCACCGACCTCCAAAAAAAGAAGGCCGGTATGCATTCAGCTGTATACCTTCTTGTCTTGTCTTGCCATGAATACTGAAACAAAGAAAAAAATCTATTGCAAATAACATTTATTACTTTTACAGTGTGTTAGTTTAATACATAAATATAAAACAATTTTAAATATAAAAAGCTTATTCGAAGTGGTCTCCATTGGCTGCAATACAGTCCTTTAAACGTTGAGGCGAGTTATCAATAGAAGCACGCACTCTTTCCATGGGAAAATTCTTCACTGCCAATCGTATGGATTGTTTTAGGGACCCCAAATGATCATGGCGTTTAGAGCAAGCCGTACTCTTTAAAACTGACCATAATTCATAATCCAGTGGATTAAGATCGGGACTAGACGATGGCCAGTCTTCAGCTCTGATGAAGTCCGAAACGTTCATTTCCAACCAAGACTGCTTATACGGAGCTTTATGACCCGGCGCCGAGTCTTGCTGGAAGGACCATTTTTGGTTATTGAACATGGTGTTGTTAAGGGGCTTCACTACCTTCTTATGAATGGTATTTTGATACACTTGTGCCGATGTGTTGATACTTTTTTCACAAAAGTATGGCTCAGTCACTCCTTCATAGCTAATACCCCACCAAACTATCACTGAAGTCGGATAGTGCCCACGTTGCACTCTGTCGACTAATTGGGAAGCTTCCTTAGAGCTTTGAGCATAAATACGGTCATTTTGTTTGTTAAAATGTTGCTCAATTGTAAAAAAAATCTCATCTGTGAACAAAATTTTTCTGTGACCTCCCTTTGTGTACCGCTTCAGTAGTTGTTTCGATTTTACCACCCTATTCTTTTTTAAATTATCAGTTAAGAAATGACCAGTATGTCTCTTATAGGCTGCAAGTCCTAAGTCATCTTTTAAAATACGCGACACGATTCTAGGTGCTATCTTCATCTCCCGAGATAAAATCTTTTGCTTTCGGACAGGATTTCTTCGAATTATTTCCTTTACTGCTTTAACGACCTTTTTCGTACGAACACTACATGGACGGCCAGATCTTTTTCTGTCACAAACAGAGGAGGTCTCATTGTACATATTAATAGCCTAGCATTGTACATATTAATGTACAAACATTTTACTAATACCATGCGTATGGAGAGTTTTAAAAATTGCATTTGGCTCCATACCTACTTTGTGTAATGCAATCACAGCGATTCGGTTCTCTTTATCACCCCACTCCATTTTAATATCGCAAAATATTGTACAATGTATTGGCGCCAAAATCAGAAAACACAATGAACAATCATATAAAAATGACAGATTCCAAATTCAAATGTAATATTTTGTTTATTTTTAATTGTGACAGTATTTATGGCCAGACTAAGTATATATATTTTTGTATGTTCAACGTTAATTCCGCCGTCTATGGCCAATTTTCAAAATTTGATGTAAAGGTATAATCCCAAGTTGGTCCCGTTTTCACCAAAGTGGTGACATGATGATGGGATCCATGAGCAATCTAAGGAAGTCCTCGAAATTTATATGTACACATATGGTGATTTCGACTAGCCGTAGTCTAAGCATATGCTACCAAAAAGTAAGATTTTGCACCATGGTATACCCTGGATACAAAAGTACTGAACTAACTCCTGAGTCATAATAGATACATGTTTGGGGATTCCGGCGATGTTTAAATAACTTCAAGCATATGCCATCATACCACTTATATTAATCATCATCATAATCATTACCATCTTCACAAGAAACACCAATATATTATTATGATGACATAGGTACTCGCTACTCATCAGAGTTTTGTGCACTGAATCAATGTGTTCATAATAATATAGATTATAGATGATAAATTTAATTAAAAAGAGAAAAAAAAATATTTTTTAAAATGCACAAATAAGTATGAAATAAAATTTTTTTTTCTAAATAATTCCACTTTACAATTCGGCTAAAATTTTAACTATTTCTCTACTCAATCTTAATAAACGATCTATAAAATATTATAGGTACCGATTTCAAAATTAGGAAGATTAAGTAGAGAAATAGTTAAAATTTTAGCCGAATTTCAAAGTGGAATTATTTACAAAATAAGTTTTATTTCATACTTATTTGTGCATTTTTACTTTGGAAGTCGGTTTTATTTTTTGTTTAATTATATTTGTATATTATAATGAAATAATTTATAATATTAGTGACAAGCATGGTGAAATGTTTTTATTTACATAATATTAAAAAAAATCTATGATCGGGCTGTTGTAGACGTGTTGACTTTAATCAAACATGCGAAAAATGTTAAAACTCCCGAAAACTTTTTACGCAGCGAATTGGCCAGCGCGGAGACCGTTGCAAATTGGTAACAATAGCGGAATTAATATACGCTGGAAATTTTTCATTTGCGCGCGTTTCACACTTCGTGTTAGCTCGTGGCACAAACATTCAACAAAGTTCGCTGGATTTGTTGGTTTAATTGATGGTGCAAATTATAGGATAGGCTAATTACGAACTAAATATTGTTAGAACTTGCCGAGGTATTGTAATTTGCAGGTACAAATTCTTTCAATATGAAGCTTTTTTGAAGATTTATCATTTTTGTAATGTAATTGTTGCTATACTGTTATTTTCTGATTTATAGCTTATTAGCTTTTGGCCGCAGCTCCTCCCGCAGCTTCTCCCGCGTAAGCGTAGTAGGTATCCCACGGGAACAATCTACTTTTTCGGGTTAGAAAGTTGCGTATAGCCAGAGCTGAAACTACTACTATACAAAATTTAAATGAAATCCGTTCAGCAGTTTTTGCGTGAAAGAGTAACAAACATCCATCCATCCTTTCTACTTAAGAAACTTTCACATTTATAAAAGTAGATATATGTTAATAATTTAATATTATCAAGTAGATGTAATATAATACTATTAGGTAGATGCATATACAGGATCACTTATGTTTTCAACTTTATGTTTGCCAATTATACATCCTCATCAAACTACATCCAGTTTTAAATATTTATAAAAAGTCTTATAACTTCACAATGGAAACTATAAACTATAAACTATAATAGCAAACATGTAACGTTCGTTGGGGAACCGTTATGACTTATGCCGTTTTTGTAAAAAAAACAGAAGTATAAAAAAGCGACAAAAATTAACAAAATAATGTTCACTTATGAATTAAAATTCTTATTCTCAGACTGATGTGAACACAATCACAAGAAACTGATTATCAGCAAAGTCGTGGGAAACATAACCATTGTCTTTTAGGTAGCCTACCTAATCTACATTGATTAGACGAGTGGAAGTTACATCGAGGTGGGTGAATGAAACGGGTTTCCGGTATGGACAATGAAATATGTGCTTCAATCTTATTAGCATAAAAGACGCATTCCTTTACCTATATATATAGTTCTTTTACAAAATATTACCTAGCTTAGGTATCTAGGTACCAAAAAAGAGGAAATTGCGTGCTTCTGTGAATCATTTCTTTGTTTAATAGGTAAGTACCTACTAACTTGTCAAGATATTTTAATTTTATACATATTACATATTATATTACATTTTCCACATCTAACCAATCATTGATGAGAATCAGCGTCTAAAATCAAGGCAAAAAACTTTACAAACCTTTTTAAAAATTTAAAACAAATCTTTTTTTTTGCTCTTATTTTTATCTTAAAGTCGACGTAACACTAAAGGGGAAGGTGAAGATTTTGCTCAAGTTTGCCTCAAGTACTACTTACGCCCAAGTAATGCACGAATATAAGCGGTATTCAGGTGTCTTATTTTACTTACAAACTATTTTACTACAAGATAAGAGAAGTACAAAGTAAGCGGTGACAAAACTTCAGGATTCGACAACCTCTGTATGGTTCAGCACGTTGGTGCTCAAGCCGGGGGTCGCGGGTTCGAATCCCGCCGAAGGAACAAAAAGTTATTCTGTGTTCCTGGGTCATAGATGTGTATTAAATATCTGTATAATATATTAAAAGTCTTAAATATATTCTGTACAGTATAAAAGTATTAAATATATTTCCCGTTTTCTGGTACCCGTAACACAAGTTCTTCGGATACTTAGCACGGGGCCAGATTGACGTGGTATGAAGCGTCTATAGATATTTATCATTTATTATAAGCTATCGTCACTTATTAGGCGATTGTGAATCGGGCCTTAAAATACCTTTTCTTATCTTTAACGAATCATAAATATGGCAACCGTTAAGTTCAAGATAGTAAGTTTGTTTCGAATGGAAAAGACAATGCTTTGTATATAAATCTTGTTCCGAATAGTTCTCAGTAGTCAAAACTCAAATCCCAATTGTTATTACATTTCGTACAAAAAGCCGTATTATAGCTGTAAACTTACACAGACATGCGACTTACAACAGCATTGTTAAAAACAAATAACAGATTTATACCAATGTCCCGTCCGAAAAAGTCACGAATTTTAAGCATTTTACGTTTATGTCGCGCCAGGGAATAAGGTTAGCGAGCCGATTAATCCTGCTCCGGTCCAATTTAGCATTGAAGCGAGTTCACATTTCCTCCCGTAATAAGCGTAAAGCGCATATTATTTTCATATTAACTCGATTGGTCCAGGCCACTGTAAAAAATAATGAATGCCCAATCGATAAATAATGATAGCTTTCCGGCCACAATCTTCGAACCCTACCTGTTTTAAATTGCCCTTAAATTCCATAAACTATGGTTTGGCTGCACTCGACGGAATCAGAAACTGTTAATTTTAATGCATTTATAAATGTAAAAATGTATAAGTATGAAATTATTATTTTCATTATGGAAGTCTGATGTCGAAATTCAATTAAAATTTAAAGAAATTATAAAGATATTATAAATAACCTAACCAAGATAGTGTCAGGACACGGCTTAAAGATTTTTATTAATACACTTTAAAAGTTGTAGTCCGATTTCGCTCATAATAATTTTCCTTAAATATTCCGTATGTATCTGTATCTGGTATGACCTATCAGCATGGAAAGTTACTAGTTTCTGCCTGTTATAGTTAAGAAATGCCGGGAGGGGGGACCAACTTGTAAGGCTGAGATTATAACATGATCCTAAATACGGAGAGCCCGCGAAAATTCAGAGCACTGTAAATATAACTCTGTGATAATACAATAGAGTTGAAAATCGAAGTGTCGTGTGTCAAGTCAAATGTCAATATCAAATCTGACAACTCGACTCATGCGTTTGATTTTAACTTTATTGTAGGTATTAGTCCAGATTTCTATTTTAAATGCTCTGAATTTTCTACTGCCTTCCGGAATCCGGATCATATTATAGTCCCAGCCTAAGGCCTAAACAAATTACTGTCTGTCTGTCTGTCCGCGCTTCTAGCTCCTGTAATTATGAATATAAATGGATGAAATTTGGTATAGTTAAAGACGGTGTTAAGATCTCAGTTTTGGCATCATACAATTATAATAATTTTACATTTTAGGGGTGGCTCTCCATACATGTGAAGTGGGGATGAAATATATTTATTAGTTCTACCACATCTTGTGGACTGTCATTAAATAGCTCTTTTAAAATAAAGGCAAGGTTTCATACATGACTTTTTTACAAAGTCAACCATTTTCGAATAATCAGCCTCCAAAGTAGTTTATAAGTTGCCCCCCCTGGCATTTCTAAACGTTGCCTCAAACACCTGCTCTAAATTTACTAGTAGCTCTCCATCCATTACTACGGAAAATTTGTTTTCTAATTTCAAACTGCTATGCATTAGACAATAGTTCAAGGTATAGGTACATATAGTTTAATTTGTATTACGTTACATTTAAATAATAGGTAACTTAAGTTTAACGTGAGTTTTTAGTTTCTCGGTTAGTAATAAAAGTTAATGTGGGTTGGTAGTGGCTAGTTTTTGTGTCAATCGGCGCCTCATCGGTGTCTCACAGCGGGCGCCTGGGACCGGGGTACTTGCTCGTTCCACTAATATATTACTTCCAGTAATGTGTTGCCTCGAATTCAATTTGTTTCCCACTTTTTTAGGCTTTACTCAATTAGTTGATGCATCCTTTATGTGTTTTTTATGTAAATACCTCCACAACACTTTGTGTAACAATTTAAGACAGTGTAATTTAAATAATTAGTAGTACACATTATCTACCGACCGTTTAGTATTAAATTACAAAAAGTGCCTACTAAATTATGTCTACGAGTGTCGTACGCAGGCTACGAGTGTATTACACAGGCTATGAGTGTAGTACGCAGGCTACGAGTGTATTACATAGGCTACGAGTGTCGTACGCAGGCTACGAGTAAGGCATGTTTAGATGGTGATAAAACATGAATAAAAGCAGAAAATAAGGAATATTTTATGTATAGCTTTTGCCCGCGGCTCCGCCAGCGTAAATACAGTATCCCACGGGAATACAGTACACACAGGCTACATTTATCCCAAAAAAGTACAGACTTTTTCGGGATAAATGTAGCCTATGCTTTAATCCAGAGGCCAGAGCTACTTACTACTGTACTCATTACAAATTTCATTGAAATCTGTCCGTGAAAGAGTAACAAACATCCATGCATCCACCATCCACCTTCACAAAATTTCATATATAAAATACTAGCTGTTGCCCGCGACTCCGCCTGCGTAAATACAGTATCCCACTGGAACACTGTACTTTTTTGGGGTAAAAAGTAGCCTATGTTTTAATCCAGAGCCCTAAACTACTACCATACCATCCTTATAAACTTTCACATTTATAATAGTAGTCGGAGTAGGTTTATAACCCTAAGATTTATAACCCTAATTACGAAGCAAATAGATCAGAATTTGTCAGTCTCCGATGTTCCTTCCGACGGCTATCGAAATATAACTTTCTTCAATTTCCTTTGAATTTGATTAAAACGAAATTGGAAGAATCTTGATTGAGAAGTTTCGTTGGTTATTGAATTTATAAAATTAAATTGAACCGTTATAATTACAATTAGGTCGTCCGCCAACGAACCACGATTAAGGCGATTGTGATGGAACTGTCGGTACAAAAATTACTGGGGAAATAATAGGTTTTGGAGATCTTCACGACTGACTGATTAAGTTTATTTAATGGGTATAAAAATGGTTTTCAGCTTTTCTGTTGATCGTTTTTTTAGGTGGTAGCAATCAGTACCCACAGAATACTGGAACTGTAACGATAGTTACATTAAGTGACGCCCAAGTCAACAGTATCAACAGTGATAGCCAGTGAATAGGAGGGCTTTTAATTTTGATCAGCATTTCAGTATTAGGTTAGTCTGTAACATAAAGGGCCTGGTTCACAATCGACTAATAAGAAACAAATAGTTTATGCGAAAATTTTGACTCTGTCGCTCAGTACAAAGTAAACAGCATCAAAACTTCCGGTTAAGCTATTCGTCATTCGTTAAGCGATTGTAAAACAGGCCCTAAAAATTATGCTGCCATCAGAAACAAGGTTACCAGAAAAAACATTTCGACGAAACTAGACGAACCTTAAGCTAAGCAACATTTTATTAGAGTATTTTATGTGTGATCTAACCCATGACATACCATAAAATCGCTAATAAACCCAGTGAGTCACAGGATAAAAATATAATCTTGTACAGTCGGGAACAAAATAACAGGGACAATGCATTCAGTTACGTTTTGGTCAACAAAAAGGCTTAACACAGCGAAGGTTTTTTTGTCCACGACCCCGCTAAATTAAACAGGGTGGATTTCGTCTTTTTATATTGCGCTCCATGTAAGCATTGGTGAAATGAAAATAGCAGATGCTTTTAGAAAAGTGGCTAACTATGCAGTTTTAAACAAGACGCCGAGTTTTTAACGCTTTAAACGACGTACGTGAGCAGAATTTCCTCCTTTGTGAGTTAATATTTTATCGTTTTTTATTTCATATGAAATTGCTGTCTACTTATGAAATGCGCGATCTTCCTTAATTTTCATTCAAGTTGGCGTGATGAGGGAAAGGTAATCTTTTGAATATGACTACGTTTTGAGCGAGCTGAATTTATTCACAATGGAAAGAATATTGTTGGTAGTTTATTTGAATAACAAGAAGAACGTTGTGTCCCGGTTTTATGTTAGCAATTTCAACACCTTATTTTTCCCATTTTATTCAAAAAATAATATAGTCAATTCTTAAATTATGAATCATCAGTTTATGGCCGGATCGTAATTTATTCGAGCGCTTTTTACAGCTTTCTGTGTTTTTTGTTCTTTTCGTCGATTCTTTAAAATATCTGCCTTTTTTACCCGACTGCGCCAGGAGGGTTATATGTACATTTCTTTATCATGCTCTAAAGCCTTGTCAAACTCAAATGAGTTTGAGAGGTATCATTGGATTCGTCATGAGAGTGACACTGGGTACATTAAAATGACAGTCGGGTATTTGTTTTTTTTTATATTGAGGTTATCTTTTCCATATTTAGTACCTCTTAAACCAAATAATATTAAAGTCTAATTTGTTCTATCATTTCCACTAATCGAAGGTGATGGTGAAAATGTTTGCATAGTAACTT
The DNA here is from genome assembly GCA_037179445.1 of Phengaris alcon alcon. Taxonomy (NCBI): domain Eukaryota; kingdom Metazoa; phylum Arthropoda; class Insecta; order Lepidoptera; family Lycaenidae; genus Phengaris; species Phengaris alcon. Next base: position 293,064 of record JAYRCH010000099.1, read on the forward strand.
GATAGTTTACATAAAGATTTCGAGATGTTTATTATTTGATGAAGTAATTGCAGGTACAAATTTCTGTGTAACTCCAAATATTTGTGTGACCACACATGTACATTTAACGATCCATTCAGCTGTTTCTATGTAAGCTTGTAGCAACTACAAGTTTACATAGAAACAGCTGAATGGATTTGAATAAAATTTTGTTATAACTTATATAATATCCGCGGAATGTACGGTTTTTCTTTTTGAGTTAGCGCAGACGCGACCAACATCTATTTTCTTGTAAAATATAAATGTACAGTGATAGAAATCGTCAATTGTACATGTGTGGTCACACAAGTATTTGGAGTTACACAGAAATTTGTACCTGCACACATCCACATTTACTTAACAACTATTGCATTGTCATATCTTATAAGATTCGTAAGATATGTTAATGATATGGTAAACCCATCACTTAAAATAGGCAACGTATAAAAGGTCTATCACCTCAAGGATAATTTGACCTGTTAAATTCTGACCAAGTGACCACCATCTTTATTGTAGTCGGGTATGGGTTTAATCAACGTTCCAGGCCCACCATCGCCTGGGGACCAAACCAATCTGTCGGCTTTCTTAGTTGTTTGCGAACATAATTCTACTGGAAAATTACTAAGGATTAAGTTGGCCCCAATTAGTTAATCGTTATCTAGTCATTGCGAACTTATTTTTATACTTTTTTTTAATATCTAACCAACTAAAATTACATTTGTACCATCTCGTTGGAGTCTTTAACTTATAATGTTTTTCTACTGCGTACAATGTACATAAATAACAAAATAAATAAATAAAGTTTTGAATAATTAAAATGGTTGTGGTATTTTGTCAATAATATTATGCATACTACTTTGAAATAATTAAGTTACCCACAATTCAAAAATGCTACTTAAAAATTTAAAATTAGTCGAGGCCCTCTACATCACAGACGGTCGAATACTGAAACGATAGTTAAATTAAGTGACGCTCAAGTCACATGCTGTCCTTGTCATTTCGGCTAGCAAGTCAGCGTCAGCCTCTGAACAGGAAGATTCTTAATTTTGATTAGCGTTTCAGTAGGTATTCGGCCGAGAGTGTCTCTGTTCAATATAATAACATTAAGGACAGTATGCGGCTTGAGGTTGAGAGCCGCTTACGTTTAATAGCGTTTCAGTGTTCGGACACAATTAAAAATGCTGAATAAATTCGGCGATACACATCATGAGATTTTTGAAAGGATAAAATAGCTGTTTCAAATTATACTTACCAAAAGGTAATTAAAGTTGGCATTTAGTCCAGACCTTCATATGTCCCATAATACCGTAACTTTTGAACAACAAAACTCATTAGTCGCCGCTTTTGTGGGCTAACCTGCGAGTTGCAGCTCGGACTAGTACTGTGGCCACAGTTCTCACAGAACAAATAACACTCAGCTCTAACAGCTTTAAGCATTATCAACAATTCATTTATTATTATTTCAGACTAGGTGTAAGCTGTCCCGACACACGTTGTTCTGTCTGTTCTGTCTTAACTATGAAAAATAAATAAATAACCAACCTAAAAATATTTATAATTAACTTCCCGGAAATACGGAAAAATTCTGAGTGGCATGGAGTCGAAATTAAGTTTTATTTTGAAACTTAATTGTACAGAAAAAAACATTACATATTTGTAATTATTTTGTGTCCGTCATAAATTTAATATGACTAGAGGTCGTATAGCAGTCGAAAACGTTCATTATTTATATTTCAATTTTAAGTAGGTATTTATTAGGTTTCTTTTGACTCTTAAATACGAAATAAAATATGTAAATGTTGTATATTGAATGAGAAAGACATAATACTGAAAAACGTCAACATGTGAAAGAAATACTATGATTATGATTGTATCGAACCAAGCTAGTGTGATATAACTCACACTCATGTGTGTATATTTTGATTTAGGTAATTCTATTATAAAAAAAAACATTAGCTTTTTCCCACATAAACTTTAACTGTGCCAAATCTCAAACTCCATTTGCTTAACTTTCGTCAAAAGGGTTTAGCAGTTTTCGCTTCACGTATATATAAATATAACTTCGCTATTCTAAATGAACATACATTTTTGTTTATTTAAATTAATTGCTCCTTCCTTATTTCATATAATAAATCAAAGTCAGCAAAACTATTTGCATATCTTTGTATCTAGCTAGTTAGAAATGACACTTAGCTGTTAGTCTGTTGTGTATCTTCATTTGTTTAAATTTGTAGAGAGTGAATCTAGAAGTATCAAAACATTACTTAGTATCTACGACGAAGTAAGTAGTGTCTTGGGCATTCCCAACTCGAAAGGCAAAGAAAATCAATAAATTGCCGACTAGCTTATAACTTTGGGTTCTCTGCCATTAAGGGTATCAACTACCCAACTGTTACTCTAAAGATACCTCAAGAGATGTGTAGTGTACACACCGCGACGATACGCGACGCGGCGCTGCATTTTTAAAGATAGCCATTCAAGATTGAACTTGACTCACTACACAAAAAGATTTCATAACTGCGCATGCGCTCGGCAGCTCTGTTCAAATTGACATTCGAACTCTTACAATGAAACATGTGATAAATAAAGTTCAATTGTGAATAGCAAAGTTGCAAACCTTAAAAATGCAGCGCCGCGTCGCGTATGGTTTCATTTGGGTGTGAATTGAACCTTACACTTAATTATTACACTTAACTCCACAATAGACAATGTTGCACATTTATTACTAAACATTTTCCGCCGCTTCAAGTTTTCAGAAAACTCAAAACTCTTCAAAACTCAAAGCGAAAAATGTTATGTCGATACTTGATAGGTACCTCCTACCTCCATAATTTGCACAACACACCCTTTATAACTCAGAGATTTGTAATTAAGAAGTTTTGAGTTATTCGCAGTGCCATAAAGCTGTGGATTCACGCAAGTTTCACTATAAAGGCCGTAACCCTCGACTTTGAAAACTTCCCCCCTGGGGAATTTTTAATTATGTCATTAACTGGCCTGCGTGGCTAACTGATTAACAAGTTTATCGCGAGGTATTTATCGGATTATAAGGTACGAGGTCGTATAAGTTAGAAACTTACGTAATACGGGGTAGCCGTTTCAACGCTCGCATACGGCGCGCTAAGATAAAATAAACGGCTAAAGTTGAGAATATATTTCTTTATAAAAGTAGCTAGTTCATATCTAAACAAGTTTTAAGCCTTTGGAGAGCTTTTTATCATTTGTGATAAGAGTTTCTACTGTATCGTTTATAAAGGATTTTATATTCCCATGTTTCTGTAAAGAAGTTCATTCACCTTATAAACATTCAAATGAGTGTTATAAACATAATATAAGTGCAAAGATACGATAGAGTGCTGATTAATCGACGCCGCAGTTAAACGGATTTCGAATGACATTTGACAAATATTATATCTGTAAACAAAAATCTATTGTCATCTTGCTATGAAATCATAAAATAAGTATGTACTCCGTTTTAAGAAAATTATGCGAATGGAGGAGTATGAAATTCGGCATAGTTAAAGTTCAAATAGAGAAGGATGAACTGGAATAATAATTTTTAATAATGCTTTGAAATACATTAAATTAGTAAAAATTACGTTACACACGCTACCTCAGATTAATAACTCCCATTACCAGCTACCACACATTTGTATAATAACAGTAGGTGTTGCTTTGACACTCGTTTGTCAGTCTGTCTTTTACATTCCATAGACAACATTGGGACGGATAACCGACACGACTGGCGAGTGATCAGGAGCAGGTCCGACTTTTACATGCCCATCCGACGCATGGGTCATCTTTCTTGTCAGACAATCAGGTCAGCAACAATACAATCAGGATCAGTCTGCGTTGTCCGAACCAAACTTGAAACAACATATCTTGTTGTTCCAATGCGGGAATCGAACCCACGACCGCCGAGTTGGGTCCAAACGCTAAACGACTAGATCACGGAGGTTGTTAAATTGACTTCTCATATTATCGAGAGGCCCGAACCTCAGCAGGACATTAGTGGTCGGTGATGATGATGAATTCAGAAACCTTCCTCATTAACTTGAACAATTACGAATTAAAAGTAACTTTATAACAATTACCTTAACATATGCCGACCGGGTGAAACACCACCTGCCTGCGCGAAATTTAATACAACTTTATTTATTCTTCATAAAATTGCAACTCGGTCTTCAGTGCGTAGCTCAACTTTATTTATTCTTCATAAAAAATATGCAACTCGATAAGTGATAAGTTCTTATCAGATGATCTCATTACGGTCTTCAGTGCGTAGCTCTTAAAGGGTCAGCTCACACCGAGCCTAGACGCGGCGCAGCATTTTCAAACCCCGACGTAAAAAGAGGGGTGTTATAAGTTTGACGTGTCTGTCTGTACGTCTCTGTGTCTATCCGGGGCATCGTAGATCCTAAACGAAAGGTCCTATTAAAGCTGACGTGACCGAGAGTGTTTTTAGCTATAATTCATTATCATCAGTTCGCTCACTGCTTGACAATTCGGGAGTTACATAATTTAGATAGAGATTTAAAAATTGAACTTTATTTACTACACAAAAATATGCACGTTTCATTGCAAGAGCGGCGCGGCGTTGCGCTGCACAGGGCGGTGCAGCTCGAAATTCGACCTCATGCAATGAAACGTGTATCTTCTTGTGTAGTGAATAAAGTTCGGTTTTGTATCGCTATCATGAAAACGCCGCGCCGCGTCGCGTCTTGTTATAAATTTCGTAAGCACTTACGATAATTATTACACATCAAATAGGTAGGTATGTTATGCACCTACTTAGTGCCTGCTTGAATGGAACTTCGGCGGAGTTGTAATCTTAATATTATTATCCCAACTTTATTAGTTTATTCAACAAAAAAAAAACCAATAAACAGGGTTGTATTTTGTAACAATGTTTTAATCCATTAAAATACCTAATTGTATTATAAATTTCTAATTCTAAAACAACATTTGTGGCTCGTTTAATAAAATAAACTTAAAGAGACTTTAAGTGCTCCTTGATTGCTAAGCTGTCGCGGTAAATTGCCAATCTAACCGGGCACATTTAGTTCTAACTAAATCGAATTTAATTATAATACATACTTATTAATCTGCTTCTATCTTTTTAGTTCTCTGGCAAACGACGACCTTTTATTTGCTAAATGGAAAGGCAAGAATGTGCCTATCGATTATTATTATTAAGTAGCTGGTGCACGCAACGTACTACTCGTTTGCGTACTAATATAAACGGAAACTGAACTGAACCCTAAATTAAAAGTAGCCTTAGTTACTCCTTATAATATCAGCTGTCGGCCACTGAAAAGTCCGGTCAAAATCGGTCCAGCCGTTTTAGAGATTGGCCGGAACAAACACATATACATACATATTATGTCTGTATGACGGATACACAGATAAAATTTAAAAAATAATTTTTATGTAGGTACCAAACGTTTATTTACAAATCTGTTAATTTGAAATTGCAAACGGACACTTCAATTTTATTTAGGTATTTGTATGTATATATTTAAATAATAGTTAGTACCAGGGTAACCGAGCCTTGCTTGGATCTCTAGTAAATTAAAAAAAAAAAGAATCACAAAAATACATATTTTACCGGGGTACGAACTTCGAACCCAGCATATTCCGAATTTCCGAACTAAGCCAAAATATTCATAAGCAAACCAATCGTCTAATCGGACTGACATAACATAGTCGAAATTTTGGATTATATTGTTGCATGGCGAAAGAAAAAAATATATGTAGCTTAAAAATGTGTAGTTTCCCAAGGATAAGACCTAGCTAGCAGTGTGTATTACCGCTGATGACATAATATGGAGCCGAACGTGGCCGTTCACAATGGGACTTATCCAAAAACTTCGTGTCCCTGAAAGAGCTATGGAGAGGGCTATGCTCGGAGTCTCTCTACATGATAGAATCAAAAATGAGGAAATCCGTAGCAGAACTAAAGTTACCGAGTCCAGCGCATTGGCAAGTTAAAGTGGCAATGGGCTGGATATATAGCCCGTAGAACCGATGCCCGCTGGGACCGAAAGGTTCTCGAGTGGAGACCACAAACTGGACGTCGTTCTAAATAGCCATATTTTTAAAATGGCTGCCGGGAAATCTTCTGTCAAAAATGATCACATTTTCAAGTAAATGAACGTAAAGAAACTATTTATTTGTCTTGGACCGCCATGATGTGGAGTAGTTGACATTATTGTAAGACTATTTGACATTGAAATATGAAAACGTTTCTACTTTAGCTGTCAAAACAGGCAATTTTGTGAGCTCACGCTCGGGTAGAAAAGAAATGTTGTTTCTCATAACGACGATGCATCGACCTTGCTTCCTTAAAATAAGAACTATTTTGCTCCGAATGGTATTAATATTTCTTCAATCTGCCATTTCGTCGATTCTTCGGTGTTTCTAGGGTGCGCATGCTAAGCATACTGAGAAAAGTCTAAGGGAGTCGGTGGATACAGGCCGCGAACGACCGGTCGCACTAGTAATTTATGGGGGAGGCCTATGTTCTGCAGTAGACATCACCAGGCTGAAACGACTACGAAATCTTTCTCTTCCAAATCTCCCGGAATACAAATTTCATGGTAATACTTGTAGCCGTTTAGACATTACGATTATATATGTATACCTATACAAGACTGTCTCGTTTAAAGTATAACATAATATATCATTGTCATTTACTACCATTCGATTTGTATGAGCTGCTGTGTGGTATGTACCTAAGTTTGAGTATACCTTTTAACAAAATACTCACGATAAAAGTTTAAAAGAAAAATACCAAGTAAACTGAAATGGTTCGTAGCTACCGGGAAGTAATGTAATTCAAAGTTATCTAAGAGTGTTCCGGACTTGGACTAACAAGCTTTAGATTGTGCTGTCACTGATCATGTCTATCTTAGATTCAGGTTAAGATATAACCTCATTAAAGTGTCCATTTTCTACAAATATCGGATTAAGTTTTTGTCAGTACTCCCTTGGGAACTTACTAACTGCTACATACTGCGTTTAGTTGATATTTCAGTTATACCACTATTGTCGTAAATAATATAACTTACTAGCTTTTGCCCGCGGCTCCACTTGCATAAATATAGTATCCCACGATAACACTGTACTCTTCCGGGATAAAAAAAAATGCCTATGTGTTAATCAAGAGCTTAATATACTGCCATTCTAAATATAATAAAAATCAGTTTCGTAGTTTTTGCGTGAAAGAGAAACACACATCCATCCATCCATCCTGACATACTTTCACATGGTTTATAATAGTAGTAGGATAGTAAGGAAGCGTTTGAGAAATTTGTTGTTTTACAACGGCCGAGTGCGTACTGACATTCATTTAGAAATGTAGCAAGTAAAATAAACCTTATTGCCATCCATTAAGATTCATACATAATAGAAAAACACGTATACATTTTGAGGAGACTTTTTATGCTTTTTCCAAAGCAATTTTTAAAACCGTTGAATTATTTTTTGACAAGAACAAGGTGGTATCCGCTATCATTGGGTATTTTTAAACAAACAAAACAAGCTACGTAAGAGCAGAAAAGTCATCCTATGCCTACACGACCTCGAATTGTAAATGTTGCTTGGAGAGGTTTCGGAAAACTGTTTTTACTATAGCTACTAAAAATCATATTTTTTAATAAATTTAACAGATAAAGAAGTACTCTACTTGTGTCAATTGTTAATTTTGTAGCATTTGGTTTCATTTTCGCCAAATCGTCTAAAAACATTTTTTTTTCACAGACATTTTATGTCAAATTCGCAAACGCATCCTTAATCTCTTGTTTCATAAATCTATTTTTCTGCAGTGATCTATAACTACCATTCTAACTTTCTCTAAACTCAAGCACGAAAAATTGACAGCAACGTATTTGTAACGTTGTCGAATGAAATTTGTATGTGTATCTTTCACAGACAGAGCGCCTGTACAATTTTAATACCATAATGTTACGAATACCTACATAGATGTCAATTGTTCGTTCTTGGGCTATAGTTCAGTTGTTTTCTTAACCGACTTCCAAAAAAAGGAGGCGGTTATATAACGTTCAGCTGTATATATATATATATATATATATATATATATATATATATATATATATATTATGTATATATATATTATTTTTTTGTGTGTTTGCTCCGCCGTCTGTGGATCGATTTTCAAAATTCTTTTTTGGATGTACAGGGTATAATCCCAAATTTGTCCTTTTGACATCAAAGTGGTAATCTGATGATGGGATCCATGAGGAATAGGGGGAACTCCTCGAAATTTATATGGACACATATGGTGATTTCGACTTTTTCTGAAGTAGTCAAAGCATATGTATACCCCGGATCTTTGGATACAATTTTGGATTTGAGTACCGAACAGAACTCCTGGCTCCTTATAGATTTCGTTGTTTAAAGAACTGTAAGCATATGCCATTAAGTGACTTACAGTAATCATCATCATCATCTTATATACAATACCTAATGGAAGCTTGGCGCGTATTCTATTATACCTACTTTCGATAGTTTATTTTTAAAGTTTTTAAAATGTGTTTATAATAATACAACAAAAAGGGAAAAATTATTATTTTGAAACAAAAAATTAAACCGAATTCCAAAGTGTTTAAAATATAACTCAAATTAAAACAACGTAAAAAACAAAAAAGTATTAAATAAATCTTATTTTCTAACTAATTCCTCTTTTAAATTCGGCTAAAATTTTAACTATTTATCTACACAATCTTCATAATTTTGAAGTCCAAGGTAGCATTCAACTTAAACGCGAGCTCTATAAAATAATGATTTATCAGGACATTGTTTGCGCTGGTACCGACTTCAAAATTATGAAGATTGTGTCTCTAAATAGTTAAAATTTTAGCCGAATTTAAAAGGGGAATTATTTAGAAAATAAGATTTATTTCCATACTTTTTTGTGTATTTTTACTTTATTTTTATTCGAGTCACACTATCTGATATCGTATGCGGTTACATAACAAAACGCCTACAGCCTTAATATTAAACAACAAAGCAGAAAAATAATGCGATGTATATTAAGATACTGTATGGATATGTACATTGTACATTCGCCGACAAAATAGGTGTACCACTTTTGGACTTTATTGCCATAGTTATAAGATCGAAATGTGGTGCATCGGGTCTGTCGGCGGCCGTGCCTACAAGGAAAAGAATACTTTCGTTTTCACACAGTCTAACAGATTCAATATCCTCGAATGAGTCGGGGGTGGAAAATCGTTAATCATCCCTTTGTTGGATTTTTGTTACGATCTAACTCGTTGCTCGTTTGACCGACATTTTTTTCCTTTGAACTAAAGTGCCGCTCGGTCTTGACGGTTTGTTTTTATAGGATAACGACTGTTCTATTTGACGTTACGATTTACGTTTTGATTTTCGAATGCGTTTCCATTCCAAAATGTTTTTGTTTCATCTTATTATGCATAACAGTTAGGTACTTAATTATTTCAATGAAATTCAGTGCAAATGATTCTAGCATAATCTAACCTAACTGTATTAAATTGAAAACGAAAATAAAATATCTTAAGAAATTAACAAACACATACATACCTAATTACTGACAAATAACCCCATTAGAAGGCCATTCAGAAATACTTTAGGTATAATAATAGCTCCCCACGCCGATTTCAGTGACGGTGGCCGGTTTCATTGAAACTAGGCCAGCTACGCAGGTGTTATTTTATAGTGCCCAGGTGTATGCGCAGTACACAAGAGCACTCGATCCTTTACTCTCGTAACCCAGTGGGATGGATAACCGACACGACTGGCGAGAGATCAGGCGCAGGTCCGTCTTTTTACATGCACATCCATGGATCTACATGGATTTACATGGATCATCTCTCTTGTCAGACAGTAAGTTGATCAGTCTGCATTATCCTAACTCCTAACCAAACTTGGAAACAACATTTTTTTGTTGTTCCAATGCGGGAATCGAACCCACGACCTCCGAGTCGAGAGCCAAGCTCGAACCACTAGACCACTGTATTTCAAAGCAGCGCAAGCACTTTTAAGTGTAAAAACAGATCCAACGAGCTAATCAGAACTATAAGCCGACTATCCCGATTCCCGGTCGTAGGTGATCTGCCCCGGTCGGTTTACACGGCATTGTCGAGCTGAAATCAACGTCGAACAAATACTACCGCCCCAATACGCCCCCGCACTAAATCTGCCCGAAATGCCGCTTTCAGTGATAAGCGACAGCGATTTTAGAATTCGCCTGTGGGTTATGACAAATCGTATGTTAAAACGTGTAGTATTCAAGTATTACAGCGTTATTGCAGTGAGATTTAAGTAATAGGAACGGAAAATTCTGAGAGAGTTAGTAAAATATGTATTTATGCTCCTTTTGTAGCAAGACCGGAGGTCGAATTTTGAGTCTTCTGGTTGAGTTGTCAGTGCTAGAGAGTCGCAGTCGGAACTGTTGCAGTGAAGTCCCAGTGAGTCGGAACTGTGAAGCTGCTGCACGGGCCCCAGCGAGTCGGAGGGCTGCCGTGCGGGGCCGATGCGTGTGCGTCACGATTGCTCCGCCCTTTATCTAAACAGAAAGAAATTTCGCCAAAAAAATTTTGTATATACCTGCTTATTGTTCAGGTAGGTAATTAAGGGTGTGGGAATCTGGTGGCAAGGCAAAAAGGGAGATCTCGAGATGGTATTAATAATTGCTCGGTCAGGCCGCTTGTATGCATTTCGAATGTTGTATATATTATACCGCCGATCTTAGACAACTTCGATAGCGCGATTCAGGATTGTGGCGTTAATTGGTGCGCCACAAGCGCTTAAATTCAATTCATTTTAATTATTGATCGCCAAAAACAAGTTAACAATACATTTTTTATTATGCATATTTCATACGTTCATTTACCTATTTAAGATTAATTTTATCTGTTCGTGTGGACTTTTTATAACTTATTTCGCAGTGCTCAAACCAATATCGCTAAGTTCTCTCACATAGACCACACGAAGTCAACATAACTGTGTCAACAGAGTAGAGATAATTCGGATGCTGGATGAGGAATGCGCTCTTATCGGCAGGTTTGAGATCGGTCCCTTTGATGAACGTGTAGCGGGTGTTCTATTGACTCACAAAAACACTGTCCAAATTCAATGGATGGTAAGCGTTGAATGTTGTTTTGTTATGTAAAAAAATATGAGCTTTCTTTTTATTAAATTAGACTAGACCTTAAGTACAAATACCTACATTCTCATATTTAAAGTTTGTATAGATAGTCCAACTCATTTGTGAGCGCGGTGCTATGTGTGGGTAACATATTATAACGTACGTTTGACGTACGTACGGCCGCGTCACTGCCACACAAATTAAAAATGCAAATACCTACAAGCAAACGAAGTACCGCGTGCACTTATGAGTTAAAACTTTGTTTAAACTATACAACAGTTACTTTTTAAATTTTTTGGGTTACTACATACCTACCGTTGGAGCATATGGTTGAATAGCAAATTATAATGCCTTAAAAAGCCAATAATGGGGCCAGGTAGGCTGTTTACATATTCCGATATCCGGTAACCCCCTGTCAAAAAAAAATCCATTCATGGACTTGACGGTTGTTTCGATATGATCACCGAAAAAAAAAACAAAAGGCTTTTTTTAGTTTTGTGAAATGCGAGTGCCTATAGATAACACAGTTCATTTTACCTACTTGACATATAAATACAACCAATATTTTCATTAAAATAAAGAAGAAAGAAATTTTAAATTCGCAATGCTAATGCCGGTTAGTAAAAAGTTTCGGTGGAGATTTTCCTTAATCCCAGAACAGACAACTAACCAGCAAATGCTAACTTACACTTATTTTCTTTTTCTGCTCGAGTTCTCTAGAGAACTTAAAAGTGAATTCAATACGATTTTCTAGCTTAAACCCATACAAATGTCTAGCTTTATACAGGATTTGGGTCAGTATATTTTGGACGTACATTTATACATTCCTGTTAGAGAATAGAGGAAATAGGAATGTCATACAAAAGGCTGTGGTAGACTAAAAAGCAAATTGTAGATACTCGTTACAGTTGATTAAATTCAATTGATTAATTCTTCATATAAAAAACTTTGGTGAAAAATGGTGGAACAGACAGTCCGTTTTGGGTGGTGAATGGTGATGATACGACGTAACAAGAAAATATTTATTCACATCTGCCAGGCATATTTTTGGCCCCCGACGAAAACAAAAGAGTGTTATACTAAGTTTTACGTGTCTGTCTGTGGCATGGTAGGTCATTTGAAAGATGACATGATCGAGAGTGTTCTTGACTACTTGACGATTCGGGAGTTACTTAAAATTTGTAATTTTGTTTATTACCTTTTACAAAATGCGCAAAAGTCGAACGCCGATAGCATAAAACAAAAGTGTGCCGTGGCAAAGTGTTCCCAATTATAAAATCGCTTTTGCCGGCCATATTGTAAAATGGGTGTTACGAATATTCCGCAGCAGTTTTAAAAAAGTAAATTGATAGGTAAAATCCGAATCCCGACATATTAAAGGTTTTCATCAACATTATTCCTGAACGTTACCGTGGGCGGTTTAAATGCAAGGATGGGCTTAAAATGTGATGTTATGTAACAAAAAAATTGTACCTTCCCCAATTTTAGTTATATGTGTGGGGTCTTCGTCTCCTGTATAATATTCTTACATAGATGTCTCAGACATTATAATATTATGTCACTTATACACCATTTTCATTAATTTGTTTGTAGAATGTTTTTATATTATATTTTTATTTTCTAAAGTTTGTTTTAATTGATATACTTACTACTATATATTATACATATTTTTTAAAATTTAAAACCAGTAAAGTTGGGTACCATTTACTTATGTATTCTAGAAATTGAAAAAAATAAACAAACAGTTCTATCCCATTATTGTCACTTTTTGTCACTGAAGTGATTTACACGTTATGAATATCGGTTTTTGATTGCCTTAAAATAAAAATAATGCCACAAACAAAACATATTTCAAATCTACGTCAATTTATGCTTAACAAAATGTAACGTTTGTGACGTTACGAATTGATTCTTATTATTTGTACCCGAGGATTCATTTTCCGTTGCGTTACAAAAGGGTGTAAACGCAGGTAGGAAAGATCCTACTCACGCGATACGAATATAAACATGCCATAGAATGTTCAGCCGCAAACTCCATATTTTCTAATAGACGAACCTCCATACTAACGCGCTAAACTTTATGAAATACTGACTGAAGTAACAACAATAATTTTATTACGACGACATTTAAAGCCTTGCTGGTTAACTTTGCGGTATTATACATCCTTATGACAAACATTTATAACTAAAATTCAATTTTACTGTACAAAATATGGAAGCTAAATACTTACATGGATTTTTAATGTTTCTTTACACAATATTATTAATTAAAATACATTTAAACAATAATTATTACTTCTATATTTTAACTTCATAAATTGTATAAGCTTTATTCACAAAGCATTAAGAATTTTTAAAATTCAAAGCAATATAGGTAAGTACTTACCTGAAGATACAATGAGTTCTAATACAAAAGTTGCCCGCGGATTCGCCCGCGTGAAATTAGCTTTTAAACTTTCATGCCCTATTTTACCCCCTTGGAAGTTGGATTTTCCAAAATCCTTCCTTAGTGGATGCCTACGTCATATGAGCAATACGTGTGCAAAATTTCAAATTTCTAGCCTTAAGGGTTGGCCTGTGCTTTGATACATCAGTCAATCAGCTTTGCCTTTTATATATATACAATATGTCAGTTAGATATCAATATTATTATAATACTAAGAAATGATGACATCGGTTACCCTGCTTATGAATTAGGTTCCTTGATAATATATCATGTGCTTGCGACAATGAATATGAAATATGAAATGACATAATATTACATGTATAATGTATATTCTATGATATTGTGATGGTGACAAAATATAACAAAAGTATATAGTTTCCTTCACTGGCGTATAGCCGTAATATAGCTCGCAGAGCTGTAACCGATAATAGTAGAAACATGGCACAGTTGTTTTGATTTATAACGTAGACGCACACTAAGAAAGAATTTTGTAAAATTCCACCTTTAAAGGGGTGAAAAAGTGGGTAAAAGTTTGTATGGAAAATCTTTAAATTTGCACCGACTTAGATGAAAATTGAGATTCTAGATCTAAAATACATTAAATTAAATACGTGGTTCAGGGTTTATTAGAATTGATTCAAATAACGGTTGAAAGTTTGTATGAAAAATTATTAAAAACTGTCTCTATTTCCATTAAATTTAATATTCGAGGTAAGAAATACAAATATTTTATAGTTTTTCAAATACCCACCTTCCTACCTACCACCAAAAGGGGTGAAATGGGGGTCCAAAGTTTGCATAGAAATATCAACAACTGAATGGATGGCGTCATAATCCGTTAGGATAGAAATCCGTTGAAATAGGATTTTTCTAAATACATTCCCCACGGGTTTGCAATGAGGATCCACGTGGACGAAGGCGCGCGCAGAATCTAGTTTTGTATATTGTAGTATGTGTTAATAATTCATACGTTATTTCTTTGAGATACGAGTAAGTTATTACACTCGTATTAAAGCTAACTTGCAACATAATATTATGTACTTGTTTAAGGTATTTTATAGCCTCACTACCTACTATCTACCCTACTTTAATAGAATTGAAACTTATAAGCGAAATGTGACTTTACAATTCAATTTTCCAAGTTCTTTATTTTAGTTGAGTTCTAAGCTAAAAGTTCAATTTTGTAACCGAAGTACGTTTATTCGTTCAGTTTGGAACCAGCTTCGATAACTTTTACTGGGAATCGATTGTTACTGGAAAACGCACGAAAACAATTGCCATTTGGCACGTACATTGATTGGTTTAGTTGCGATGTAATCGTATTTTAAATGTTTCACTATAATCGGTGCAGTATTGAAATTGTTGTTTACAAATCGTACAGGAGAAATAATTGCTTCGTAAGGCTTTTATTAGCTATTTTAAAAACCCTTTACTACATACATTTACCGCGTACTTTGAATTTATCATGCTGATAATAACAGAGCAGAAATACCCATCATTTTTAGAATGTTTCCTCGCCATGTATGTATATTTTATATTTGAATGGCTTTTCCCCGTAGCTCCGCCCGCGTTAATACAGTATCCCACGGGAACACTGGCCTTTTTCGGGATATAAAGTAGCGTATGTGTTAAGCCAGAGCATAAACTACTACCATACCAACTTTAATCGAAATCCATTCAGTAGTTTTTG
Organism: Phengaris alcon alcon; assembly: GCA_037179445.1. NCBI lineage: Eukaryota > Metazoa > Arthropoda > Insecta > Lepidoptera > Lycaenidae > Phengaris > Phengaris alcon. The sequence goes on from JAYRCH010000099.1 coordinate 308,370, forward strand.
TGTGATAGAGTAACAAACATCCATCTATCCATCCATCCATCCATCCTCACAAACTTGCACATTTATAATAGTACACTAGTAAAATAAGATAATATAGAGGCAGATTATCTTTCAGGTTGGTAATTGTATGCGGAGGCTTAAAAACTTATATTTTTAAATGTTTAATTAATAACATTGAGCTTTCTGGCTCCAGTGTAGCACAAGTCGCCTTAGCAAATTTCTTTATCAAACTTCTATATGAAATGCCTATATAATGCCAGCATAGGCTAATCTTTTCTTTTGTTACAGGTAAACAATAAGTTCTTTAGTTGAATAAAATGGGCCTACTTATTGCCGAACAAAAAGGCTTTCGACGAGCAGACGCGTGATAAGTATTTTTTTATTTTCTCAATTTCTTTTGGATCCTTCGTTGTTTTTAAATTGCCCTGGTTAGTTAATTTTTTATTCTTTACAGAAATTGAAGTGGAATAAAGTGCCTCTCGATATTTCTGAAATAAACCTACTAATAATTTTATTGTTTACGCCTGAAACGTGTTTAAGGACAACCTTTGTCGTGGGTTCTCAAAGATTTTTTAATTTTTTCTCTGTGGATATTTTGTGTAGATATTAAATACTATTAAATTGTTTGCTATTGGACTGATAAAATTTTTAGAAAATTCAACTGAAACATTCATAAGCTTGATTTTGACACAATATTCGAGACGTCAAGGGCCAGCCGTCTTCTTTAAAACTTTCGTAACGCATCAGTGTTCGTGCCTTCGAAAACCGTGGACATGGCACGTGAACGCGTTCGAGAAACGTTTCTCGTACGTAAACTTCCATCGTGTCAACCAGGTGCAGGGGGTGTCGAGCAAACATTAGATACTATGACTTGTGCTCGATATTTCTTACATAACCTTTATTTTTGTATCTATTTATGGACTTTTAGTACGCTATGGATGGATTTTTAGTAGGTTGTATTCGTAGTACGCCAGGGGTAGCAGGGGTCACGCTGGGTCACGTAAAAGGGTGAAGGCTCGTCACATTGTTTATTCAGCCTCTGCGGGCCTAATGCACATCGATCGCCGGGTTGATGTTAACTCCGAGTTTTGTGAATGTACGATTCCGATTGCCCCTATATCCTCCATTTTGTGACAGAGTTAATGTTTTTTTTTATTTATTTAGAGGCTGGTATTTATTCAACTCTATTTAATGTTAGATTATAGTGCGCTGTAGATTCTAATTGCTAAAGTATGAAAGCGTTTCTTTTTTTACAAAAGTGTAAATATATTTTTGAAGTGAAAACTTCTTTAGCGGCGCTGTGTACTTTTTTTGGAATGGGTAAAAATTTCTAAACTCGCGTCAGGACACGTGACCTGATCGAAAATTCGTAAGACGGATGTAGAGAGGACAGGCGGCGCAGGGCGCTTGCGCGAATGTTCGTGTGACACTGATGGTGACAGCTGATGACTCGACCGTCAGCGTAGTGGCCACACTGCTGTGTATTCGTAAGAGATAAACTTTTTAATGTATAATAATTGTAATAGTTCTGAAGTGTTAAATTTTTAATGTAATATAAATTGTCATGTTTGTGTACGATAGAGCAATAAATGAATATTGTATTCCACCACATAAATAATAGTACTTTTATACTGATAATGAAAGCAATTCGTACAAAATTATTCTCTAACCATTCCAAAATATCAAAAATGCACAACGTTAATATTCAAGTTTTCACTTCTGCCGGCACTCCCGGAGTGCAACCCGTCGTTTTTTTTTTATCTATTATATTATATTAAAATATTATATTATATTATATTAAAATTTTTTTTTTCACTTTAATACATAAAAATCACTTCGATATCGTTCACAAATAGTGTTCAAATTTTTTTGTAATTCTGTTGGAAAAAGGATTTTATCGGATTACGGCGCGGAGCGACGAAATATAAGAATTTTTGTTTATTCCGACCGCAGCGGAGTTATGTTTGCTCGATTCTAAACTATTCGTGGAAAAACTAAAGCCAAATCTGGCGTCATCCGGCCTCGAACAAACCAAAACAAAGTTTGTTTTCAATTTAATTTTCAGCGACAATAAACAACCAATTACAGCCTACCGCAGCACGAGACGTCCCGGGGGCGGACGCTCTGTACTGGGAACTTCTGCTCGTCGGTCAAATAAACGGTCAAATGTACCACTGTTCCATGTTGCGTAACTACATACATATTACGGTAGGTATGAAAATATATATATTTTCATACCTGCTAGTCCTAGTAGGTATGAAAATGGATTAGATAGGTATTAGGTAGTCAACGTGGAACTATTTACAAAGTGTAAAGTTACAAGTAGTAAACAGAGTGTAAATTCTGAAATATTTTTACCTTTAAAACTTTAAGCCCCGATTTCACCGAATTTCTACTTAGGTGCTTTATGCTAAGCCCGTAGCATAGCGTGGTGAAATACTAAGTGGTACCTAACCTACTAGACTCGACTGTCCAGCACTTCAACAGAACAGAAAAGGTACCTTGGACCTTGGACAGAACAATTACTCCACCACAGAGGAAATTCCACACCAATCACATCGTTCAGTTTATAGGCAGCATAGTCCTGGGGCAGGTACTATAAACCGAAGGAGTCACAATATATCCAGGGTTGCAGTGACGTCAGGGCTCGATTTTGACCTGCCTTCGACAGTTATAAAAAAAATGTGGTACCTTGGTACTAGAGTTAAAAGCATTTGTGATTAAACGTAATAATTAAAAAAAAACTATAAAAACGACTCTTTCAATTTTCTCTAAATTTTAATTTATTTGTGTTAAAATAATATGTCCCTAGTAAATTTTGCGGGCAAATGGGTAGTAGTAAATACAATAGCTTTTGAAATAATCAGGATGTAATTTAAAGTTGGTGATTATATTTTGCCCCGAGACAACTACTAATCGTACATAATATTACGTAGGTAGTAGTAACCTTCCTCCCTTCATTAATTTAAATTCTCCTTTATGTAATTGTAGTACATTTGTCGTACCTGCGACAAAATGTATTCGGAATGGTTTAGCTGAATTCTATTCTATATATAATTGTTTTTTTCAGTCAGTGTCTTAACTTTCAGGAGTGAATATAATATATAAAGAATATAAGCAACTATTAGTAAAAGTTGCTTATATTTAAGAATATATTCACTCCTGAAAGTTTGGAAACTAACTGAAATGAATGTATTAATATTCTTTTGATTTTGCTTAGTTTTGATCAAAATATTTTCAAATAAACAAACAAAAAACTGACCACAAGATGTAGGTAGAATTTGTAAAATTATGAAAACACGAAGCAAAAATGTAATTTCATGAAATGTTACCCTATATTTGTTCAATGAAATATTTGCTATTACGTATGTAAAAATATGAACGTATTCGTGGCGTGTTTGCTCTGAGGGTAGCTGCCCTGTGCATAGAATTCTGTGAATAGGAACGTTTACATTTCAAATATAGGTTACTTTTGCCTTCGTCGCGCTCTGTGTTTCACTTTTATATCTTGTCTTTTGCTTTACGACTAGTGAATAGAAAAATGTGCAACGTAACTTTTTTATCACATGGGAAATGTATGTTTGTAAGGTTCTGTAGTAATTACAAGGATCCCTTAAAGTTTCGCTCTGTCCGTCCGTTCTACATTGCTAGCTTCGTAGGCTGTAATTGTTATTAATTTGTTCGTTGTGACCGCTCGCCGATCGTGCACCTCGTCTAACTGTGCCCCTTAAGATAAAATACATAAGGCATTAATAATCACGAAGAGTCGAATATGGATAAAAGCTGAATATATAAGACAGGACGAAAGATAAAAGAGAGACTACTAATTATGTTCCGTATAAATAATAGCCACGGAGAAAAATGATTGATGATTCTTGGTAAATATCAAACGTGGTAAAACCAATCAGTTTTTCCTTTTCTAGACGTCTTATCTCTATCGCTGAGACAGGCCAGTGTTGCTGTAATTTTACTATCATTACTCCACTCCTTGATAGGGCAATTTATTTCTGTCACAACAATGCAAGTTCAGGCAAAACCGGCCACGTTAAAATTGCAAATAGAATATAAATAAATCAGATAAGTAAAGAATGTGGATACTTCCATTTCGTTTGATTTGCATAAAATAATCGTTTAAGTTATCATTATCTAAAATATATCACTGTTCAAAGTATTATTGTACACGTTGATGAAGATAAGTTTTAATAACCTTTGTTTTATCTCTTCGATTAGGTAACCGAATAGTAATTTATATTGTAGTCCCTGGTTTACTAGAATTTTGATTACAATTTGATAGTTTCGAGCCTTTGATATAGGCCTATCGGGCCTTTGATTACCAATTTCCATTTTTACCGTTAACAGAACATATTTCGCTAAATCATACTATTTTAACATTTCTTTTGCAACATAAAAGGTAGTTTTGCTATTAACAATTAAGACACTGAAGCCGTGAGTAACATTTAAGAAAGTTACTTTTGCATAACATAAAACTCGAGAGGCACTAAAGCGCTCATCAACATAACCTCATGTAAAGTTCCCTTAGATGTGGCGAGGTAATGCAGACAAACTTCACAAACTTGTGTAAGGGGTCTTCAAAAGCTATTTCTAACATTAAAATATGCTGTTAACCCTTGTAATTTTAAACAGCTCGCGTCTTCTAATATTAATAAAACGACCCCTCGGTAACTTTTAATCCCTTTGATCTTATGTATTGTTCTCTTGACCGTTTCGTTCAATTTGTTTGCAACAACTGTACCCATGGGTGAAGTATTTTATTCAGAAACGTCAGCAATTCCAGAGGAATATTTCGTTTTTATCATTAAGCGTGCTGCAATTTGTCTTAATATTTAATTGTTTATGATTATATGGGCGCGGATTTACTACGAAATTTAAAGTTTTGTTTCTATTTCGTATTCTACAATAGTGAAAATAATCTAGACACATTTTTCTTAATGTAGTAAAATATACGCTTATTTTTGAAAAACAGCAATCATTTTAAACCGATTTAAAAGCGCAAAAACGAATAAACAATTTCCAGATTTATAAACGAACTTTCCCATGACTCGTATAAATTGCTTTTAATATTCATTAAATAATAAATAGGGTTTCGTTAATGAAAAAATGAAAAGAAAAGACCATAAATCTGCAACTTTCTTTTCTCATTTAAATGTTCCTGTCTGCATCCGTCTCAGGCTACCTTCGTCAGCAATCCTTTTGAGATTAAGACGTCTAATCGTATTCTTTGCGTCCCTCAGCGATAAAGGGGACTTGCGGCACGATAAAGTGCCTTCTCAAAAGACTTCTTCAAAACTCATTCCCCTAACTATTTGTAAGGTGCATATTTTACATTTTCTGATTGAGGCTTTGTCCGAAATGTGTTGATAGACTTTCATTTACATAAATGTTGGGGTTCTAAATATTTTGCGAGCTTGTTTCGTTTGTGCTTTATTAGCTTACTCTAATAGACTCTTAAGCTTCACTTTGTTGAGTTTTGGTTTAATAATCGGGACTTCAGTCAACAGTCATTATTGTATGGTTGCATAGATAAAAAAATGTTGACAAACAATAAAAATAACTATAATAATAGCTCCCCACACCCATATCGGTGACGGTGGCCGGTTTCATTGAAACCAGGCCTAGCTAAACAGGAGTTATTTTATACTGCCCAAGTGTGTGCGAAGTACACAAGATCACTCTCTCCTCCTTTACTCTCGAAACCAGTGGGACGGACAGAACGACACGACTGGCGAGAGATCAGCGCAGGTCCGACTTTTTACATGCTCATCCGACGCATGGATCATCTTTCTTGTCAGACAATCAGGTGATCAGCCTGCATTGTCCTAACCAAACTTGGAACCAACATTTTTGTTGTTCCAATGCGGGAATAGAACCCACGACCTCCGAGTCGAGAGCCAAGCTCTAATCAGTAGACCACGGAGGCTGTTAAAAAATAAATACTTGGTATATAAACATAGGGATCTGGTAAGCTTACACACCGCGCAGAATCTACTATTTCAGAAACTGTATCCACTCGATCAGATTAGTCGGAAAACAAGAAAATTAACGCATTCAATTCTTGCGAACGCTTCACAAGCTAGAACCCGATACGATAGCCACCTACGTCGAATGCCTTTTTACTTTTATTCGACTGAGCTCGGACAAAAAGCAATCTATGAATCGGCCGACGCTAACCACAAATTCTTTTTCCATTAAGCTGAAAAATCACACCTTAACTATTACGGGACAGGGTTTAAAATGTGTTTATCGGATGGGACATGTAGGATGGTATTCGTAATACGATATTGGCGACCATGAAAGGCAGTGTCGATGAGCTTCGTGTATAAGATTACGGACTCTTTGCGGTCTGTGGACTGTGGAGACGCCATGAGTTGCGGTGACGGAGCTTCTCACGGTACGGATCTCTAGTTTCTATTTAATTGTGTGCGGTCATATTATATTATATTATTGCAAAAATGTATGCATACCTACTTTATCCTATATAATATCTAAAGTCCTAAGTTAAGATTGCTCTACTGAGCCTCACTAGTCGGACGACCATACCCATAACTCATAATATAATGGGCTAGACGACTGATATGTACCTCAGAACTTAAATATCAGTAACTTCTCAGAACAAACAGTATACTAAAAATGAATATTTTCATATGTACAGCGATTTCTATACGAAAATTCGCAAGTCTCGTGTAAACGCTCCATACAAAAGTCGTTTATAACTGTGACGCCACTATTGGGTAAAAATTTATGAAATATAAGGCTGCAAGAACATATTTGAAATATCTCAGAAATTTGTGCGTTTAAGTTCATACTGAATATAAAAATATATGTAATATAATAATATATATATTATTAATATAATATGCACTCGTATAGTACCTGGGCGACCGAGCTTTGCTCGGTTATTACTATTTATTGTAATTGTATTGTAATATGGTGAAACTAGAAAGCATAAATCTTATTCACGTAATCAGTATAGGTAAATGTTAGACATATTTATGAAAAATATATATTGTTATCTCAAACATTAACTACATTTTTTTAAACTTGTCTAAAAACAATCAAAATTAAAAAATTATGTATAAACTTGAACATATAAAAAAATCACAAGTAAGTCACCGAGCGGGATTCGAACCCGTAACACTCGTTTCTTGCCGTCCGCGTCTTAACCAGCTGGACCACACGGACAGTGGCCGGCAAGACAAAATTAGCGACCAAATTCTGCGTGGACAGAAAAACGCATGAAAACTAGAAAACCACGCGTTTTCCCAAACATATGACTAATCTTGATCGATTGTTTACCCCCGAAAACCCCCATATACCAAATTTCAGCGAAATCATTAGAGCCGTTTCCGAGATCACAGAAACATAATATAAATAAATATACAATAATTGCTCGTTTAAAGGTCTAAGATTTCATAATAAATTATTTGAAAATGACGTAAGTAAACTAATGAGGTTATTACAATTTAGCAAAAAGATTGTTTTATTTTTTAGATGTTTCTAATTACTAAACTACTTTTGAAATGTTCTATATTTTAACGTTTATTAAGTAGTAATACCTAAATATTTCTGCTTATATAGATTAAACTAAATATTTTACATGTAGTCGTCTCCCAATTACTTGACAGGTTCCATAAAATGTAGAACTAAAGTATACAACTCCCTAGGCTGGGAATCGAAAAAGTTTTTACAATGAAAACATTATTAATGCAATTTTTATGAGAAAAGTTTTATTACAATTCTTTTGTTAGCGTAACATGAACTGCAAAAACTGGTGTGTATGAAAATAAAATATCAAAATTTCTCGCTCTGTGTATTGTCGAAGGTTTTAAATCAGCCAATAAAGATTGTAAGCAATTTACTCTCGTAGTCCCAAATGTCTTGGAATTTATTCGTTCCCCAAAGCAGTGCATCACCAAAGAGTTTCCACTGCTGCCCGCACAGTGGGCGGAACTCACCATTGTGACAAAATAATGTCTCTACACTATAACCTTCTATAGAGTGGAAGCGAATATACGCCGTGTTAAAGGGTACAAAACGGCGAAATTCGCATCCAGATCTAAACAGATGGTACCCAGCGATACCGCTGAATAATCAACGCTCGAAACGTCTGGAAAAGGAAGATACGGTGATGTTATATGAATAACAAAACAACAGCGATATATACCTGTTTACTTCCTAATTCTCGCGACCAACAATGTGTTATAAATTATACAGAGGACTTCTATTATATTTTTTAAATATAGCTCAGGGCTTGTATAATTAGGTTCTTCAGTATTCATTAAATAATTAAAATTAATCCCCGGCGTATCCTGTTTTATTTTTGATCGGAGTTATTTTCTCGCAGCAATTTACCGTTTATATTGTTTCGAAAAAGTATCTCATAAACGCTTATCGCCTTTGTTTATGAAACGAATATATATATATATATATTTGTTCAACGATAATTCCGCCGTCTGTGGACCGATTTTCAGTTTCACTTTTTTTTATGTAAAGGGTATAATCTCAAGTTGGTCCCGTTTGCACCAAAGTGACCTGATGATGCGATCCATGAAGAATGGAGGGAACTCTTCGAAATTTATATGGACACATATACTGATTTTGACTCTTTCCGAAGTATCCCAAGCGTATGCTACCAAAAGTAAGCTTTGGTAAGGTATATAATATAATACTTTAAGATTGAACTCACGTTCAAATTTTCTGGTTTATTTCATACTTTTTTGTGCATTTTACTTTGAAAGTCGGTTTTAATTTTTTGTTTGAAAATAATATTTTTTCTCTTTTTAGTTAAATTTATTATCTATATCATTATGAACACATTGAAATCGGTGTACAAAACTCTGATGAGTAGTGAGTACCTATGTCATCATAATAATAGGTTGGTGTTTCTTGTGAAGATGGTGGTGATGCTGATGATGATTACTGTAAGTGGTATGATGACATATGCTTGCAGTTCTTTAAACAACGCCGGAGTCCCCAAACATATATCTATAAGGACTCAGGAGTTCTGTTCAGTTACCTACTTGTTCGGGCTGGTACCGACTTTAAAATTAAGAAGATTGAGTAGAGAAATAGTTAAAATGTTAGCCGAATAAAAAAGGGGAATAGAATAGAAATAGAAAATAAGTTTTATTTAATATTTTTTTGTGCATTTTTCCTTTGGAGGTCGGTTTTAATTAATTTTTTTTTTTAAATAATTACTCAGTAAATAAAACACACATCTTTTTCATATTGAGAATTATTAAGGAGCAGTTCTAGATTACAATTTACATCGAGATATATTGGTATCAATATATCCATATTGAAATGTCCATGATAAAGCGTAATCGATCTTGAATGTTCTGTGATCCAGTCAGTACCTCCAATTTTCCAGCAGAACGGACGACTGGCGCCCAACGCAGGGCCGACGCGGGACCGTTACGACGCGGTGGCGCTCACCGGGCTCGCGATTAATTACTTTCGCTAACTCTAGGGTTTCTTTCAGCTGTCGCGCGCGGTTTGTGTTACGAGGCCATGAAGCTAGGCGACAGCGTGCGTTTCATAAAAAAAAAAATACCATTAAGCCGACGCGGGTGCAAGATGACGCAGATGTGAAGTGTTCAAGTTATTTATTTTACATTTTTACAGCTGTTGGCCGCGACTTCGTGTGAGCAGTAGGAAATCCCGCGAGAACCCATTCCCTTGGTCTACCCTAAGTCTTTGCCAAATTTCATCAAAATTGGTACGGTAGTTTCGGAGCCTATTCGATGCAAACAAACAAATCGTTCCTCTTCTTTTATTAGTATATATTATACTCAATACTACCTAATCATCTGTCGTTTACAGATGTTCAGACCAACCTGATTGGATGTATCACCGACAGTACCTACCTACAGTTTATGCTTACTGACGGCATAATATTAGCTCAGTTTTTACACTGTGACCTTATTTAACAAGCTATGTCAGCAATCAGAGCTGGATTCTACCACCGAGATAGATTGCGAGAAGCTTCGAAGTTGTTTCTATTGGTCATTCTCGCTAGTCGCCACCCTGATGGCCCACACTGTCACAGGTTTTTGCATGCGAAAGTTCGGTACGTGACGAATTGGTTCGCAGGACGCGCCACTCGATCGCGTAATTGTATCGGGTGTAAAGTTTTAACTGTTTCAATGTCGACGAACTAGCGTTTAATTGAAACGGGGAATATGATTTTTTTTGTTCATTTTGAAGGTGTAGTCGTATTTAAAAAAAAAGTAGAGTGATTGCTTAAGACCGCACGAAGAAGTGTAAACTTCATTGGCAATCGTAATCAATTTACGAGTACGTGTAATAATATATCTCTACTAATATTATAAATGTGAATGTAAGTTTGTTTGTTACGCTTTCACGCGAAAACTACTGAACGGATTTTGATGAAATTTGGTAAAGAAGTAGTTTAGACTCTGGATTAAAACAACGGCTACTTTTTATCCTGGAAAAGTACAGTGTTCCCGCGGGATACTCGATAATTCACACACCGGCATATTTAGCGGAACATAAAATAAAGGTTTGATATCAGTATCATATAAGGTTGCTGGCTGGTTTATACGTCATTTAATTTAAAAAGAAATATTTTCAAATTAAGAAAACAACTGAACATCACATTTTATGCAATTGTTTTAATTTTATTCAAATACACCTTATCTGGAGCGAACTTCGAGTATTTCTTCCTTCTGAGTTTGATTTAAAATTTCATTAAAATACTGTTTTTTGTTAGTTTTTTTTAATCGCGTATCTTTTTGGAGTTGAGGACTGAATTATGCCTGACTTAGCCCCAACGGAGATTACTAGGGGCACTCGCAATGCGAAGAAATGGTCAAACCTACAGAGTGATATCCAGAGATCTTCGTCGACCAGTTTCAACGATCCATCGCAGTATCCAATGGTTCAGGGAGACCGGTACTTATGTGAGAAGAGCAGGACAAGGCAGAAAAAGACGCACTTCGAGTAGGGATGATCGTTTCATTCGGCTTCGTGTACGTAGGAACCCCCGTTTGACGGCCGTCCAAGCCCGACATGAGTTAGAAGCAGTGCGGGGGTGTAACCGTAAGTGAGCGTACGGTACGAAGAAGGTTCGAAGAAGCTGGTTTGGATTCATTTGTGCCCGCCAAGGCTACAAGGCTCGAGGTAAATCATCGTAGAAATAGGTTAAGTTTTGCTCAGGAACATCAACTTTGGAACGCGGACCAATGGAGTAAGGTATTGTTTAGTGATGAGTGCAGAATTCTCTTAAATCAAATTGACGGCAGGCAAAGAATATACAGACGCAAAGGAGAACGATACATTCAGACAAATTTTGAAACTACAGTTGCATACGGTGGTGGGTCAATAATGGTTTGGGCGGGAATTTGTTTGGGAGCTCGCACAGACTTGGTAGTGATTGACAGAGGGAGTCTGACTGCAGACCGCTATATCAGAGAAGTTTTAGAAGAAAATGTCTTACCGTTTGCCCCATATATCGGTGACGATTTTGTTTTTATGCAGGATAATGCTCGGCCGCATACCGCTTGGGTAACTCAAGCTTATCTTAATGATATGAGTATCACTGTTATGGAGTGGCCGGCGAGATCACCGGATATGAACCGAATAGATCACGCTTTGGACTTGCTGAAAAGAAAAGTTAAGTTCAGAATTCCAGCTCCTGCCAACGTGGGTGAACTGCGAATCGCTGTAGTTGAGGAATGGCGAAGACTATCCCAGGAGACCATCGATAACATCATTCTCAGTATGCCTAGACGGGTAGAAACTTTAATAAGAGCACGTGGAGGAAATACGCGATATTAATCACCATTTTCCTAATTTAATTAATTGTTATTTTAATATTAATTTTCATTTTTTCCGGTTACGTGAAAAGTTAAAAAATGTACCATTTTTCACAAATAGCCTTTACTCGCAAAATATGTTCTTAATGTGATCTCATTTTAAGTAAAACAAATGAAACTTTAAACAACAAAAGAAGTGTAATAAGTAGATTTTAAAATAAAATCATATTTTTTTAATTATGGACCTTTTTTTTTGTGTTCCGCTAAATATGTGTGTGTTGTCCGGTGTGTTTATATTTACCCGGCCGGAGCCGCGGGAAACAGCTAGTATTATATTATGACGGATCAGCCTCACTCACAGCCTACGAAGAAATGTGTGTACGGTGCTTTCTCGCTCGGGTACACTCGGCGGTCCCGAGTTCACCCGATCGAGCTCTTCACCTCAGAGCGTGACGGGTAAGTCTCACTCACAGCCTACGAAAATGTGTGTGCGATGCGCCAATAGAAGTTTACACTTCAACAATATTTGATTGTATTGTCTACCACTCTACGCTTATGCTTTGGAACTTTCTTAGATAAATAGAAATAACAAGGAATAAAAGTAAATAAAATCTAAAACAAACTATTATTTCTGATTTACTTCTACATATCTAATACATAATGTTATTTTATTTCGGTACCCATTGATTGCAATCAAGCCCAATCATAGGCGTTAGATGGGCGATTTTCCATCGGTAGTGAATTATTAAATCAAGGCTCTGTTGTTCCGACGAAGGCAGCGGGGTGGAAACCACGGGCTGGCAGCGTGCCATACACAATACGTGAGTTATCTGACCATATTAGGGTAATGAAATAAATAGTCCTGTCCCGAATGCGCTGTGATAACTTAATTAAAGTAACTAAAAGCGTTTGATAAATTTCCGCGCGAGCTGGGGGCTATGTACTTTTCTGTCTATGTGCTGCCATGTTGGAATTCTGCTTGACGTGTCATTTTGAATTTTCAACTGTGTGCGGTGTGCCTATTTTTTATCGTCAGTTTTTATTTAAAAATTACTTAGTTGCTTATTTGGAATACTAATTAAATATTTGTCGTTAACTAATAACTACCTTGCCCGAAGCACATTTTTTGACTAGTTCTTATTCACACAGTTTTTGCTTTAATGAAGTTGTAACTCATTATATCTTCAAAACATGTTGAATGTAGACTACAGTACAAATTGAGACATTATTGTAAAACTTTTCAACAGCTCATTATACAGAAATAGCAGAATTATAAGTAACCCACATGAAGAATGTGGGAGCCTGTTGAAACCTAATTGCGACCATCAACAACTTGTAAAACCAGATCCGCCTGGGATGCTCCTCGCCGAGTTTTTGCGATGACAGCCCGACGATGTATCCAGTGTGACCTTCGTGTGTCAGACCTTGAGAACTAAATCTGTCATATTAAAAACGTGTAAATGTGGCACAGATACCTACTAATATTATAAATGTGAAAGTTTGTGAGGATGGATGGATGGATGTATAGATGGATGAATGTTTGTTTGTTACTCTTTCACGCAAAAACTACTAAACGGATTTCGATGAAATTTGGTATCGTAGTAGTTTAGGCTCAGGATTAAAACATAGGCTACTTTTTATCCCGAAAAAATACACTATTCCATTGGGATAGCCGATACTATATTTACGCGACTATTACGGGGAAATATATGGTTCCTGTGGGATACTGTACTTACGCGGGCGAAGGCGCGGGCAAAAGCTAGTAGTGAAAACATGGAGAAGAACATATTATGATACATTTTTTCGTGGCAAAATGTACAGTTTTCTTCTATTCTTTGTGCGTAGTAGTCGCGGGCAACATTTTATCTTACAATGAAATATTTTTAGTCTGCGCTGACGCCCAAGCATAAAGGAGTATCAGGGCTTGTAAGCTGCAAACGAAAACCTTTCTACCCTTCCAATCAGACTGGAGACGTAGACGATTAAATAAAACTCGATTCCCGAATATTTGTAAACTTTCAAAGCCCAAAGGAATAGCCTATAGGTAGGTACAGTAATTGAGTACAGTATTAGGAATGCTTTGAGATGCAAATGCAGGATGGAATCGTGTACTCGCCTGTACATTGCATTACGATCAGTTACTTCAAAGTGTACAGTCATGAACGCTCATGATACTTGCCAAGTTTTTCAAGAAATGTACAGTACGACCACGATCTAATTGGCTTTCGGCAATCGTCTGTCATATCCATATAAAAACGAAGATTGTTGAGGGCCATTAGCAACATGTTCGTTCGAATTCTCAAACGCTTCTTAGAGAAGCTCCCGTCACAGAGGTCGTCAATTAAGAGGCATAGGCACACAGGTTTGTCAAGCAAAGTGGCAGGATGTCAAACCTGTGTGTGACCTATGCCTTTTAATTGACCACCTCTGTGGCTTAGTGGTTAGCGCGTTGGTGCTTAAGCCGGAGGTCGCGGGTTCGAATCCCGCCGAAGGGACTAAAAGTTTTTCCATATAGCATTAATTGCCGGCGGCACGCCCGCGTGAAATTAGGTTTAAAGTTTCATCCCCTATTTTATCCACCTAAATGCTGAATTTTAAAAAACGCTGAAATACGTAACTTATCTTTTTTCCGTACTCAATTCATACGAAATATCATTTTCATACAAACTTTTATCCCCTATTTTACCCCCTTGGGGGATGAATTTTGAAAAATCCTTCCTTAGTGGATATCATATGAGAAATACGTGTGCAAAATTTAAAATTTCTAGCCTTATGGGTTTGTTTGGCCTGTGCGTTGATACATCAGTCAATCAGCTTTGCCTTTTATATATTAGGTCATTACATATGAAATTGGCGTTTTGTAAAGAAGGAACATAAAGTCGATTTTTCTAAACATAATATATTTATTTAATTAAAGTATATACCATTGCTATCTATGCACTTTTGCCATATCATAGGTAGTTCATTGATTCCTTTACTAAAAAAACCATTCGGACAGGAATCAATAAAATCTCTGAAGGCTCTTTGGACTGCCCCATAGGAGTTGAATTTTTTATCATGCAAGAAGTTATCCCAATTAAAAAAAAAAAGGTAATCTGTTGAAACAAAGTCCGGGGAGTACAGTGGATGTCGTAGACATTCCAATGGAAGCTCCTCTAATATGGTAGCCGTCTATTGTGCAGTGTGTGGTTTAGCGTTGTCCTAAAGCAGCAGTGGCTTAGAGCGAATGATCAACCTCTGTTGTTTAGCAGCTAGCTTTTCCATCAAGATTTGCAGTTGCTGGCAATATACATCTGCCGTCTGGCCAGATTTAAGAAAGCTGTAGTGAACTACAGAACCGGTACTAGTGCACCAAACGCTCACAAGTAACTTTTTAAGAGTCAATTTTCGCTTGGGGCAGGCTTTGGCTAGTTCGTC